>JAKWJD010001757.1:50229648-50829648 GCA_027705065.1 Solanum peruvianum
AATGGTTATAAAATGAACCTTGTTGAAACAAATGTTCTAAACACTCCAACAATATTCTTTCAAAATTTTGTTTGGTAGCCCAATTTTGAAACAATATTTACAAAGGTATGAATTAAATAAGTCAAGTCAATGTATCATATTGTGTTATTATTTTACCATAGCTTTCAAATATTTTTCTAATTTATTACTTAGAAAGATGACTTATTTTTATGTGTAGGAATAAAAATGGCAATTTTGAACATAATGTGATGGTTGCTTTGTACTGGGGTGGCGAATAATTACTGAAATGAACGGATGCAGGTATACTGAATGTGCTAGAATGACTATTAACATGTGTACTTCAATGAAGTATGTTGAATGGTTGAATTATTGCATGAGAAAATGGGTACAACTAGTGAAAATATTCAAATGGATATTTCGGGAAAATATCCTTGTTCGATTCAAGGTAACATACAAGGTTCATTGAGTTTAAAATTGATGATGATCATCTTTGCTACAATTTTTTGTTATACCTCAAAACTTTGCAGATAAGATTGACATAAATGTTTTGGAAATGTATGTAAAGACCAAATCAACAAATCAAAATGATATTTCAAATTAGTGGTCAACATGGTTATCACATGAATTTATTGTCTCAAAATTATGGAATTGCCACGGTTAGTCAACCTCATTATGCAGAGCCGATTGCTCAAACACCATTTCAACAATTGTTAATGCATGACCAAGGATCATTTGGCGAAGGTTCAAGTAGCCAAAGACATGTTGACATAGTTCGAGAAAATATGAGGGCAGGTAAAACAAACAAATTTATGTTTTAATGAATTTTTAATATAATTAGTTGATAACACAATTTTACTCATTATAAATATACATATATAGATAATAGTGATATTTTTTGTGATTAATTACCTTAACTTTTTTAAGGAATAATCTTATGGAGAATAAATTACTGATTTTAAAACAAGCTTCTATGTATCATAATTTTAAAATTTAATTGAACTTCTTTTTCCACGGAGAAAAATGAGAACAATGTTGATCCATATAGTGATGTAAATGCTGAAATTAGTGAAGAAAGTCGGAGGAAGATGAACCTTCAAAAGATGATGGTGAAAGTGAATCAGATGAAGATATAAATAATGCTAGAGATTTTCTCAAAATGACATTGGTATAAATCTTCCTAATCAATTTGAAAAGGATGTGTCTGAAGTGCAAAATGATGTACCCTATTTTAGAACATTAGATAACGAGGGAAGATATTTTCATGTCTACATGTGAATCTGAGATGGAGTATTGTTCCGTCTGGTCTGAAGATGGCACAAAAGATTTGAAAAAAGGTATGTTTTTTAATAGTAAAGAAAAATTAAAACAAGCTGTGACAATTGGAGTTTAAAAAAAAATAAAGAATTCAAGGTGGTGACATCAAACAAGAGTTTATGGGTTGCAAGATGTAAGTTTCATACTTCATTGGGTTGCTTGTGGTTTCTCCGAGACGAAAGGTTGGAGATAACCTTTGGAAAATAGGAAAATATATTGAAAATCATAGATGTGAGACTGAGGGGCTTTCTAGAGGTCATGCCAATCTAAATACCAATTTAATTGCATCTTTGATTCTTAATCAAATTGAAAAAAATCCCAAGGTTTTGGTGGTAGATGTCATTTCCAAGGTTCACGAAAAATTTGGTCATCAAATAACATACAGAAAAGCGTGCTGGCTTGGCGTCAACGCGCATTTGAATTGGTGTATGGTGACTTTAAGAAATCATTTAGTGACCTACCCAAATTTTTTGCAGCTTTTCAACACTTTAAACCATGGAACAATTGTGGAATGGAAACACGAAGAGTCTATGAGTTCATTAGAGGTAAAAACTTTTAAATATGTATTTTGGGCTTTCAAGTCATGCATTGATGGATTTCAAACATGTCGCCCTGTTATTTCAGTAGATGGAACTCATATGTATGGAAAATATGAGATTAAATTATTGATTGCTGTTGGAATTGATGGAAATGATAATATTCTTCCTCTAGCGTTTGCTATTGTAGACAAAGAATCGAAAGAAGCATGAAAATGGTTTTTTAAGAATTTGAGTGCACATGTCATAAAAGATAGAGAAGATATTTGTGTTATATCTGATAGGGCAAAAGGAATATTGACAAGTTTGCAGGAGTTGCGGCGATTTCAGGAGCCTCGAGTCTTCCATCGATATTGTATAAGGCATCTTAAGAGTAATTTTCAATCTCGATTTCCAAACAAGGATCTTAGTAGGCTGATGTGGAGGGCTGCTTCAACCCATCAAGTAAGAAAATTTGAGTCCTTGATTTGGCAAATTAGAGAAGAAAATGAAGATGCATATGAATATCTCATGGAAATCACCTTGGAGAAATGGACGGTTAGCCATGATGGTGGTAAAGATGGGGAGTGTTGACAACAAATCTTTCAGAGTCGTTCAATGGAGTGTTGAAAAAAGCACGTGGCTTGCCGGTCACTTCTATGGTCAGACTTTCATTAGAGCAAACTGTTGAAAGATACACTCGTAGGTCTAAAAAAGCGCAACAACTCCTAGAACAAGATGAATTGTGGACCGAAAGGTTCAAAATGAAGTGGGAGAAGAACTATGAAAGTTCAAAAAGGCACTTTGTTTTTGATTTGAATATACCCACAGGGGTATTTGAGGTTAGATCTATTCAAGTTGATGGTACTGGTGGTAATCCTCATTGTGTTTCACTGAATGAAAGAAAATGTGATTGTGGAAAATGGGTTAATTTACATTTCCCATGTTCACATGTCATGAAGGTTACTGATAGAATGGGAGAGCTAGCTAGAAACTTTGTTAGTGAACATTTCACTGTAGAGAATTATGTTGCAACATATTCTGGGTCCTTCTCACCGGTTGGCCATAAGGCGTATTGGCCATCTCCTAATTTTAGAATGTAAAGTAATGAATTTTATCGTCGTCTCAATCGATCAAGGAACAGTAGAATACCCAATGAGATGGATCGTGATGCTGCTGTATATGAGCGAGCTTGTGGATTATGTAGACAAATCGGACATGATAGGCGTCGATGTCCAGATCGTAATTAAAATTAAGTGGACAGTTGTTGATTAGTTTAATTGTGTTAATTCCAAATGTGGGTCAATGTCTAGTTTTGATAATTTTCTTTCAGTTAGCTAATGTAATGTAATTCAAATAATAATTAATTTTTTGCCTTTTGTTGTATAGTCTGGAGCTTATTCAGTTAGTTACATTGTTGTGTTGCATTGTTTCAATATATATATACATACATCAAATGCAAAATCTTCAAATAATACTAGAGGATAAAAAATTTCTATCTGCTCTAGGTAAGTAAAGTTACGAAAATGTTCTAGAAAAGCTCTTCTCTTATT
Organism: Solanum peruvianum; assembly: GCA_027705065.1. NCBI lineage: Eukaryota > Viridiplantae > Streptophyta > Magnoliopsida > Solanales > Solanaceae > Solanum > Solanum peruvianum. The sequence goes on from JAKWJD010001757.1 coordinate 50,233,031, forward strand.
ATCCGTTACCTTCCTAACATTATCATTATAAATTCCTGGACAATATCAGTGTCTTGGTTAAAACTATGTTGTTCCATTTTATTAGGTGTCATTTGCTAGTTGCTGCACTTTTGTAACACCTATGGCTACTTGTTGATGACTCCCATGTCAACCTTAAATAGGAGACCATAAACAAGAATCAGAGAAATGCATTTTCATCAGAAAGTGAACATAACTTCCATTGTCACTAGCAGGAAGGAAAAAGCATAAAGAGACAATGGAGCAGCTCAAATCTACGGTGCTTGTGCCAGCATATGTAAATGCACAGGAAAAAACTCATGTATAAATAGAGCAGTACCCAACACATACACATTAACAGGTTTATCATTCAAAGCTTAAGTTTATCATTGCTAACCATTCAAAGCTTAAGTTTATCATTGCTGACTACAACTTGGTCATTGTACAAACTACTTTCAATTAGAAGCCTTATCTTTATTCAACTCCTCTCAAATGCCAAACAATAAAATTACAGTCGACCCCAAGACATGTGTCAAGACATGTGTTGTTTGCTCTTGAAGATTTATCGGTTATCATATATATATAAACATACAACAGAGAATACAAGCTACATCGAGCAAATTGTCTTCTAAAAAGAAGAGCAAAATAACCAATTTATATGAAAATAACCAAATAAAGTGACATGAGCTCCACACAGTACAGCAAAAGTTTCAAGTTACTACAGGTACAAAATAACCAAAATAACAATGGTGCAGCCTGCAGCCATGTGCTTCAACGTTTAAAATTGATAGTATCTGCAAATCACTGCACTAAAATTTACAGAACAAAACACTGCACTAAATTTACAGAACAAAACACTGCACTAAATTTTACAATTACAAGGATGAAACATATATACATGTTTCAATTATCAGAAAAACATTACAAAACTTAAAAGACCCAGCAAAGGAGCAACATTTACGGCATAAAAACATTTAGACAGCTTGCAGAAATACAACTGAACTTCTAGAGTTAGAATGTCTCATAGTTGATCTCAAAATCAAGCTTCAACGATCAGTGGCATAACAAACTAGAGTTATGTCGACAAAAATTTGGCCTTGCTTTGCTCAAAGTTCAAACAGGAACAGCAGAACTGAATCCTGAATAAAGAGGATGGAAATATAATTACACTTGACCCCAACTAGTACTTGATTTGATTGAACAAAATTCTAATCAACACAATTGGAACTAATACTTCCCAGAAAGCTCACTAATAACAGCTGCAACAACACATCTTTTTAACATAAACCAATACAATAAACAACAACAACAACAATAAAGCATTAAATTCACTGCAAATTAAAGCTAAATTACATAAGTATTCCGAAAAGAGTTGCCTAAATCAGACAAAATATCTACAAGGAGAAACAACACTGTTATGACTATTCATCAACCCCAAGCAAAAGATATATCTAAAGAACAAAGTTTCTTTTATTCACTGCATGAAATATTTATGGCAATGTGTCTTGCAAATAGTTTGCTCATTCTCATTGACTCCTTCATATCATTCAGACACCAACAGATTAGCATCATACACTTCATATCACATGAAAGCTTCAGACAGCTGAAGTTCATTATAAATAGTCAATGAAATCTAATTCAAACCAAATTAACAAGAACATCTTAAAAGGCAGTCATTATCAGCAAAGAGCAACAAGTTAAATTCCTGCTAAACATCTGTTAATCAGATGCAAATTTTGTAACAAATAACAACGGAAAGTCATACTTGTGAACTGGTGTAAGTCATACTTGATTTGGCTGAATATATCAATACTTGATATAAAGCTAAATTACATAAGCTAAATAAAAAACACAACTTTACCACTGCGTCAAAAGCTAGGCATCAAATTAAACTAAATTAACAGGAGTTAAAGCAAATTACCACTCGCGAATGTAATCCACCACAGTCTGGGGCGGTTCAGAGAATCATCCTTTGCCTTTTTTCTTTGTCAACACAGAAACTTTTGTTTTGTTCTTTTGGCCATGCTGATTAAGATAATGACTCCCTAAAAGTAGGAACAACTTTTCAGCTATTCAACTAAAAAGAAACACTTATTCAAAGAATAATGTGAAGATTTTAACATACCAGTCCTACAAAGCTTAGGAATAATTGTACGCTTTTTCTTCACTGATGGTTCACCACCTTGGCTTGCACCTTGATTCGCATCCTCCAACTCATCACCATCCACAAAGTTTGGGGCGTTGTCAAAATATTGAGGTTGATCACTACCAAATACATTTTCAAGTGATGAAAGACTTGGGTTGCTTGATATTTGTGGAGTCTGTGGTGTCGTGTACGTCACACTCTCAATGTTTGTTGGTTCATAATTCGAAACTGCTTGGGAATCTTGTGTGGTTTGATAATCTTCACTCATTTCAATAGGTGCTCGACCTCTCTCAATAGCACGTACCTTCCTACCCGCAACACCACCTTTTCCTCGCCGACGAATAGGAGGATGCAAATGGTCAGACATTAGCTCCTCTCTTCTATAATCTGCTTGAACATGAGTCCTATCTGCCTCTTGCACATATGCCAAACAATTAGATCCTTCATCCCGCACCATCGCACGAAACCCGTAAAATTCCTCCATTGATGGATTTTCACCGAGAGATATTGCTTTATTAACCATCAAATGAATATGACGCACCTGTCCAAAATAACAAAACTTGCCTCAAAATTCAAAATTAACACATTCTAGCTATAATTCGAAAGAAATCATTTATGCTCCAACAATTAATAAGCTAATATCAAACTTACCATTATTTCGTATGTCGTCGCATTAGGCACGTAACCTTGTTGTTGTTGAGGACTCGAAATAGGATTACCAATGATAAAACGAGTAATACGTCTAAACCAAATAAGGTAGGGATCATCATACCGAAGTGATCCATGAAGGATTGGTGCATTCCATACATATTGATCAATATGGTTCCAAAAATGCAACCATTGTGCATGCTCTAACTCCCAATTTGTGTTTGATCTTCCTCGACGATCATGGTTAAAATGTGTAGCGTCAAATGCAAATGAAGATGGTATCGCTTGTACCAATCCAAATTGCCTCATAACTCGATCGGGTAAATGAACCTCAACAACATCCCAACAAAAAATTTGGAACTCTAGCACGCCATATGTCTCTTCCAACGCGGCAATATTCGGGAAGACTCTCAATTATGTCAGAAGAATATGGTTCCCAAATAAACTATAAAAAAAAGTACTCACAATTACAATATATACGAAAGTTAAGAGAAAATTAGTACAAAATCTTACCTGATCTTCTGTCATGGAATCCAGCGCATCCCTGAAAACTCTTAACACGTGTTTGGTAGTGTCGGTCCAACTAAAATGTGCATACCATCTAGCAGCATGTGGACCCCTTGGTAAACCAACAGGGAAAATATTCCTTGTATCTCTTTTTGCTACAATCTGAGGCGTAAGGACGGTAACTCTCTCCCATCCCAAATCTAGACATAATAGATAATTATAAACTAGATAAAATTTCAATAAATACTAAGTGTAATTATTGAGTATACCTGAAGTAGTGGTAGGAATCCAGCAATCTCATTTTGGCTACTTTGGGAGGCTTTACAAAGAAAACGATACAAATATGCTAGGGTTGCACTACCCCAACTGTAAGACCCTATTGTAGTGATATCCTCCAGCATAGGCAAGTACATAAGCTTTAAAAGACCACCAGATGTGTCTGCCAATAGTAAACCTGCAATCATCCAAAACATATAACACCTAGCTTTGTCATTGACCATATCCTGTGTTGCTAAGTCGGGTAATCGTGGTTGAAGTCGCAAGTGTGCATTAAGCGCAGAAACCTTGAGACTACTATGTTTAAAGTCTTGAGGTTGTGGACTAAAACCTAATAATCTTTGACAAATATTTGCCAATCCACTACAGACCTCTGTGGCTCATACCTAACTACCGCATTACCTTTCACGGGTAAGCCATACAATATCTCCACGTCCTGTAAAGTGATCGTACTCTCACCCGTCCTAAAGTGGAATGTATGAGTCTCAGGCCGCCATCTCTCAACTAATGCGGTGATTAAGCTACGATCAATTACAGGCCTATGAGACCTATGAACACCATATAATCCAGATAGTTTAATCACATCTAGGACTTGTGGATGAATGGGATGTTCATTTACTAGGTCCCAAAACTTCCCATCACATTTTCTTGTGTTCAAAATCATATTATCATTCCCTATCCATATATCTCGTGACCTATGAGTGAGCTGTCCAGTTAATACAGACGGATCAAGTGGACCGGGATCCAATTGGTATGCATTATTAGCAGCCATAAAATAAATACCTACACAGAAGTAAGAATACAACGTAACTTAGAAGCTTTTCTCAATCTACGAGTGCAAGAGTTGTTAAATATATAGTGGTTGTAAATTATGTTTACATGACAGAAACAATCAAAAGCACAACAGTTTACTGCTTTCACTTATCAAAGATTTGGTAAGAGTGGCAGGGGTTAACCTATAACCCACTCAATCACCCACCCGATCACTCACTTAGTTAATTACAGATATACCCTTGTGCTGTAAACTGATATATCCTCTCTATATGCATTTTGTAGGAGAGGCAACCCGAGTACTTCTAGGCAGGTTCTAAATAATGATCAATATATTATGTATGATATATTTACACAACATAAAACCATGCATGTACACACCAAATCGCAGGCACAGATTAAAAGATAAGGACAGAGCAGCTTCAATAATTGCAAGAGACTATTCCTGTTTAGGATCATTATAGCTTCAATAGTTAAGTACTTGCTATCTATGTTAGCAGACAAAACATTGACCAAAGCAGAGACTCTATTTGCGAGGGAAAATGAATTTCCTTCCTTCTTAAGCAAACTAAGCAACTGGTACTACAACAAATCGACCTATAACCCACTCACTCACTTAGGTAATAACAGAGTAAATCGACCTATAACGCAGTTACTCACTTAGAGATTTCAAAGGTTTAAGATGAAGAAGGTAGGGAGATGAAGAATCACAAGACATGAAAGCTTACCTCTAAGCAGTGAATGCTCCTACTGAGCTGGATCGCTACAACGAAGAGATCGAAAGCAGGGAGAAAGACGAATGTTTCGGTGGTTGCCTAAAGGAAAATAACAAATTCATTAACTATAAGATAAACTAAATCAATGTATGACAAAATTACCTGAATCACAAAAAGAACTCTTCATTATCAAAGTTTTTTTTACCTTATTAAAGCAGATCTGCAGCCGTTTTCAAGTGGGTTTTCTTAGGGTTTTCTTTGAGGGTTTGTCGTTTTGGTCTCAGCCGACTGCCAACGAATTTGGGGAAATATGGGTTGCAATCGAGTGCGATAATACCTTCATCTTTCTCGTTTCAAAAAAAAACACAGAGAAAAGAGAGAAAGAGGAGAAGGGGCTAATGTATGTTTACGCTTCAATAGGGGTTTTTTGTTCTAGTATATATGCTTAAAACGTTATTCGCAATAACGTATTAGGGTTAAAACGTAATTTCTAGTTACGTATTATTATTAAATTATATATGCTTAAAACGTTATTCACAATAACGTATTAGAGTTAAAACGTAATTTCCAGTTACGTATTATTAAATTATATATGCTTAAAACGTTATTCTCGATAACGTATTAGAGTTAAAACGTAATTTCCAGTTACGTATTATTATTTAACGTCGTTAGCGGACCGTCCCTTTTCTCATTAAATTTTTTAAAATAAAATAATTTTTTAAGAAAATAAATAAAGTATAAAACGTTACTGTGAACCACGTTTATACTAGTTTTGTAAACAAAATTAAAACATACTATTTTGGTGAATTGATTTATAGAATGGCTTATTTTGGTCAAAAATTCGGCCTAAAAAGCCTAAATATATTTCACTTATTTTATTTCATATTTTTTAATTTGATTAGGCGTGAAGTTTCAGATATTTTATAAAACTTTTTAACACAATTCTCTAAAATTAAATTTGTGTATAAATAAAGGGAAAAAAGTCTGATATACCCCTCAACTTTGTCGTTTAGAGTTGATATACTCATCGTTATGATAGTGACTCATATTTACCCCAACTTATATAGAAATGACTTACATATACCCTATTCCTCTAACGGAAATGGAAAACAAATTAATTTTAGTTTATTATTTTGTTATTCTTTTTTAAAAAATATAATTCTATATGAGTACATTTAATCCACCTCAAACACATGTTTTTGATTTTTTTTGTTTCAATGACTAATTTAGATTTATTATTGTCACGACCCAAACCGTTGTGACTGGTGGGAGAACCACTAATATAACCCAAACTAAGCAACTAAATCAAAACTAAGAGAATAAGTTACAGAAGCAAGTTAATTAACTAAACAGATGCGAAAATACCCCTAAAACCTGAAAGTCAATGTACCAAAACTCTAAAAAAATTCATAAGTCTAACAGGAAATCATCTAAAGAGCTAGTCTAAGTCCAAATAGAATGGACTGTACAAAACGAGAACTCGAGGCAACTCGGAAAAAACTAGCTCACCCTTGAATCCGAATGATCACTGATCTTCTAAGCAATGTTCATCAACAGTCGCGTGAAGATGCCCTGTACTCAACAAAAATAAGAGCAAGTGCAGAATCAGTGCATAATCACCGTATACTGGTAGGATCACGCGGCTATCCCACTTGTGTAATATAAACAACCAATTACAAAGTTATAACACATGCATAAATATCAACATATTCAATACTATCATAAGAATCAACATCACAATTCAGATGCTTCCTCACATAGTTGGTCCTCTCATGAAACCCAAATTCAAACTGTTAGCATGCGGAACATGGCAAGTCGATCTAATTTTTGGGTCAAAATATTGCAACCGATCCTAGTTAGTATGCGGGAACGTGACAGTCGATCCTAACACACATCAAGATCACAAATTCAAGTCATGATTTTATGGTATCGATATTCATATATCTTATTTCAACATCTATGATCGATATTGCAACATGCATACATATACAAGTATCACACAAATCAAAGCAAGTATATATCACAACCATCACCTACCTCGAATCCAAGCTTGAATTCCCTAAGACAATTGAATCTTCCCTTTCTGGTTTCTTTCTGCTTGTTCTAGGTCTACAACAATTAATATATGCAATGATCAACAATCAAAGATCTAATTATTCAGATTATAACAAACCCAATAACCCTAGACCAAATCCAAGATCATAATATCCAAATTTTGGCTTTTTCCACCATAATTCTAGGTTCAAACCCTTCCCCATCGATAATTACCAAGAAAATAGGTTCTACGGATCATAAAATGAATTCGAGGATTTAAAACATTACCTTTTAACCTAAAAAATGGTGAAAAATTTTATGAACCCGTCGGGGGTCGCCTCCTTAGCTCTAAAAATAAAAAAAATACCAAATATGGTCGTCTTAGGGTTTATTAGCTACTTTATGACACGTTGGCCCGCTCCAGCGGATCCATCCATTTGCAGAGACGCTGCTCTAGCAAACAAAATCCTGCTCTACTAGTCCCGGCAGAGGCAGAATGTACCCCTTCACGAAAATATCATTTTTGGGAGTTCTACTCGTTCAAATTCGATTCAGTAAAGTGGTACGTGTTAGTTATCGTCTTATCTATCCACTCATGGAATAAAATTCACAATTAAACCTCTTATTCATTACTAGATTTTTCCTATACCTTAATGAATTTGATTTCTTCCAAATCTGGACTAGATTGGGTGATTCAAAGTTACTACGAATGAGTTTTCTGGCCCCAATTCTTTCTTCATTGACATTTTCGTAATGACGAAATCAGGCCGTTACAATTACTTTGATTGTCAAATGTATTTAGGTTTCACTAATATTCTTGTAAAACTTATAATAGATGACCATTTTTTTTCTTTAAGTACAAACATTAAATTACAATACAGGAAAAAAAATAGTTTTAAATTTCTCTTTACACTAAGAAATGATAGAAAAAAATAATAAGAATAAGAGACTCAATTAATTCTAATAAAATAAGTCAAAAAATAATTTATGTATGAAAAAGATTAAAATATACCTTGAACTTTGTTTGAAGAATAATATATACACCTAAATAATTTTTAAGAAAAGTAAAAGTCAAAACATAAATTTAAAACTAATTTTTTCACTTCCGATAAATGAAGGGTATGTGAGCTCATTTTGTAGAGGTAGGGGTACGTGAGTCGTTTGTATAATAGTGAGGGTATATATGAGTCATTTTCATAACGAGAGGTATATCAGCTTCGAATGGCAAAGTTGAGGGGTACAAAAAATTTATGATAGTTTATTGAAATCATACGCACAGACACATGAAGATAGTTCGTATCGTTATATTGACCTTGCAAGTATCCAATGCCTCACGAAATCTCGATGTATTTTTGGTTATGCGAGTATTTGACTTTTGAGGTGTATAATTTCATGGTGTTGCATTGCATTAAATATCATGATTGCTGTCACGCACCGAGCCTACACAACGTGGACGACACTCGAGAAACATTGTTGGCCCCAAGTGAACCCTTAGTCTGGCTCAACTCTCAGCGGAAGACTTAGTCAATAATAAATGAATCTCAAATATAACTCAACTCATAACAACATCACTACTAAAAAAATAGTTTAACCCGATAAAGTCTGAAATACTGAATAACATAACTATTCAACTCAAGTCTTTAAACATCACAAAGGAAATGGAAAAGATTCCTCAACTATTATTATCTATCTATGAAGCTTCTAATAACTATGATGGTAGTCAGGACAAAATCCACGACATGCTAACAAAATTGAAAGATAGAAATGGAATCCTCTGGAAGGAGGAAACTCGCCAAAGCTAACTTGAACTGCAAGTAGTACCAACGAAGCGCATGTCAATGACCCTGATTACCAGTATCTGCATCATGAAAGATGCAGGCCAAAGGCATTAGCACATGAAATGTACGAGCACGCAACAAGAATTATAAAGAGCATACATAAGCTTGAACTGATAAAAAGAAAGAACATACTCACCCAATCTCAACTCAATTCAACTCAAGGATTTTCAAAAACACTCAACTCAGTTCACTATAAAAATAACAATAAAAATACATTCTAAAGAAAGCTTTTTAAATGGTAGATAATAACTCAGATGTATATAAAAATACAATAATAAACTTTTTTACTCTTATTTGAGAGATTCTCTAGCCGACAACCATCACTATAAGCTATGTGACGATATATCGTCTCGCCCAAGCTGTTAAAACTATCATATACCTTGTTGGATATAAGACATCCTCAACTAAGTGGATCTACAAGGTGTGCTTAAAAGAAAAAGAATCATCTAAAAAGTATGAGTCTTCTATCCACGTTGACATACATGGTTTATAAAGACTTTGAGTTGTCTGAACTAGTCCACGTATCCTTGATCAATAGTACTCCTAATAATTTAACTCATGATCTATGTTTAAAAACATTTACCCATCCTAAAACTTTGAGATTATTACTCAAAGGGTTCTCTTAAAAGAGATTATACTCAAAAACGCCTCATGAACTCATTTGAAAATCGATGTTTCCTCACATTTTAAATGTAAAAGCATTTACACTTGAGAATACTTAGTTCACATATATTTATTTTATTTTTTTTAAAAAAAAAGAAACTCCACTATCCTCATCCTCATACTCAAGTACTCAAGTAATAAAACAAGTTTTTTTAAAAGTTTGCAAAAGACTTCTCAAAATGACTAAAAGAAATCTTTCGAACTTTACTCTTAACTTTACTCATGAATTCATAATGTAAACTCAAGAAGTGTGATTTGGATATATAGGATCACACAATGTCTATTAAAGACTTCGGTAGTTGGAAAACGAGTGAAGACTCAAATTAGAGAACACTCGCACGATGCGGAGATAAAATTTTATTTTGATCGAGAAAATATTTTTGAAGTAGAGGAATCTGTTTCCTCTCAGCTATATAGAAAGAGGGTGATTATCTGAGGGGACTGAAATTCTAGGCGCGTCCGCGACCTGAACCTGAGCACAATTATTTGCCTGATCTTTTCCTCTCCTCACAAACTTGGATCAACTCATACCCACTGCAAATCTAAAGTCAAAATTCTCGAATTTCATTACTCATAATAGTTCAAGCAAAACCACACGGCGAACTACCAATTAATTCAACTCATTCGCAAACCCTTGCCTCAAGAACTCAAAACAACATTTAATAACCAATTAAATTCAAGAACTTCTCAAGAACTTAACAATTCGACATCAAGAATGAATTCGTGGGTAAAATATCACATGATTGACGTGAGGGTGAACAAATTCAACACTACGGAACCTTACATACCTCGTTAAGATCAAATTCTTAGTGAAAATCCCTCGATGATTACAAGAAATTCTTGAGCGCTTGAATCATTTTGCTTTTTTTCTCCCCCTGAACTTTTCTCTAAAACCCTAAGCGTATTTTAGAACTATGAGAATTGACCCAAATCAGTTTTAGACCCTTAAAATAATGCTAAAAACGTTTAAAGCCGATGGAGAAAGGAACATATCAAAATATCTCTCATTAATTTTGGTAAATTTTCTTAACTAAACATGCTGAAATTAAATGGTCATATTTCCTTCATCTGATATCTTATGAGCCACTTAAGGCATCCTGTACTGAAAGTTATGACCGTTTGAAGTTGACCCAAACTCACAACTTAAGATTAACTTGAACAAATCTCAAATTAGATCTTTTCAAATTAGTTTTTTCAAAATTTAACTCTTTCTAAGGCCGAGGTGTTACATTTACACCTTTTTTTCGTATTTGATTATGTGCTTATTTGGTGGTTGGATTTTACGCGACATTTGATTATCCCTATTTGATGAAACTTGACTGATAATTATAATGTAGATTTGAAAAATTAAAGAATGGTTTTCTTATACACTTTGTCATTTCTTTTTTCGTTATCGGTGTATAAGATATATTAGGTATACATATTTTCATACTCACGATATTTTTGATATACACTTTTCTGGTGGAGATCCAATTCCAAATATGAGCGTTCTAATTGAATTGTCTTGAAATTATAGTGAGTTGTTTGGCTGTTTTGCGGCCTAATTATATTGTTTTAGTATTTAGATATATATTTTATATATTTAGACTTGTCATTTTATTTTCAAACTTGCATTGTAATTGTCACGAACCAAAAGTTAAAGTCATGATGACACAAAATTTGAAAACTCCAAAATAGAGTATAAGATAAAAGAAATAACGCATACGAGACTTCCGAAGGAAAGTCAAGTCACAAACAATTGAAAAGAACAAAAAATTTCTTGAAATCGGGTAGCATAAATATAAAGAAAATCTAATACAATTCTAGAATCTTACATCCCAAGTCTCTGAAAGGAAAGTTAAATACTTTAAATGATAAATGAAGACTAATGGCAGTTCCGAGAGCAAAATATCACCTCTACTCTGCAAAATGAGAAATTCGCTAGATCCAATCAATCGCTACGAGGATTATCCTGACTAAGATCCGAATAAAAAGGATAAAGAGAAGTAGGGGTGGGTACAATACACATGTATATGAAACTAAGCAAATATAAGAAATAAATTATGAAACGTTCCCACATGCACGCAGAAAAGAACCTTTCCATCATTGGTGCCACCAAATTTATATCGAACGACGCAAATAAAGTAAACACATAAGGCTACATACAATATTTAAATCAAAATATAAATAAGTTACACAACTCAACAAATATTGACAATGCGATACTATGAGATGACGGAATGATAAGATGATGTGGTAGTACAAATATCATCGAAAACCTACTGTACTTCTCAAACATTTAGATTCCAAACGAGGACCCACTGGAGACAGTTTATATACCAATCTCATAATCTCAATAGTTTATCAACTTACCATCTAATTAGTTGTCAAAGATATAAGCAAGGTGTCAACATTTTATTTCTAAAAAATATAGTATGTCTCCACTCTCTCATACTCCCATGAAAAATGATATATTGTATGAGGATGAATGCATTACAACACATAAAATACAAGGCATAATCAGTTCATCACGGGTTTCACATAGTATCAAGTTCACAAACTCAACAAGTCATGAAACATATTCTTAAATGATAGAGATAGTGTAGGAAAACATTTGAATTCAATATTCACCACTTAGAAAGTGTTTCTTTCAATTCTGTTGGGTTTTAGCAAGTGTGAATGGGAAAAAGAAAAGAGAGAATATGAAAAGTGAGGGAACTACTTTGGAGGGAAAATGAAAAGTCATTTGCAAAGTGCAAATGAAAAGTCATTTCTCCCATATCGGCAAAAGAAAGGGAAATTGTTGTCCTTATAGAAGAAAACACTTCCATTACTTCTTAAAGAGCTAAGAACAAGATGCCCCCTCGCGCCGTCGTCGTCGCTCGGCCTTGGCCTCGGCTTCGGCTTCGGATTTGATTGATTGTTAATTTTTTGGACAAAATTTATTTAATCAGTTTTTGTTAAATCAAATAAATCCTGTTAAAATTATCTCTTATAAATTTACGGGTAACGCTAACATTCTGAAAAGTTGTTACTCTTTCCGAAAACTCATTACTTTCCGAAAAGTCGTTACTTTCCAAAAAGTTATTAATTTTCCTAACAGACACAATTTTTTGAAAAGTTGTTATTTTTTCCAAAAGACACAACTTCCTGGATAAAATGGGTCTGAACAGATTTCACTGAACAGACACGTTCCTTACTGAAAATGGCTATAAAAGGAAGTCAATTTTCGATTTTTTCAAACACTGAAAATTTTTCCTTCTTTGCGTTTATTTTTCTCTCAAATAAAATCAAAGTGTCAATCAACTGAGTCTGTGTGACTTGTTGTTATTCTTAAGTTCGTTGAAGTTAAAGAAGTTTGAGGTACCGCTATTTCTTTAACAGGTTTAATCCGTTTTATCTTGGGAGAAATTAATCCATAACCTTGGGTACAGTGAGGGGATTAAATTTCTTAAGGACGCACAGTAGTTTCTGTGGACTCGGATTAGTTCTTGTATTTTATATTTTTTTCTGCTTCATCTTATTTCTGTTTCTGTTTATTAACCTTATAAATACAGGTTATTGTAAGAATAACAATCTTAATAAATTTAACAGTTTCTGTATTTGAGGTTTCTCGAGATTAAAACCTTTATGGTTTTCTACTCTGCTTGAACTTTTAAAATTCATTCGATTAAAGATTAAAAGAACATAAAAACTTTATCGTTAAATCAGAAACAGTTTGTGTAAAGATTTTTTCTTTACTGTTAGTATTTCAAATACTTAACTTATCTGCCATTTGTGACAGAATAAAAAATTGACTAATTCAAGTCAAACAAATGCTGGAACAGTAAGTGCTGCAACAACATCGGTTGCACATAATCGTTCAAATGCTGCCTTAGCGCCGGCTGAGAAACCTGCAAAGTTTTCTGGAGTCGACTTTAAGAGATGACAACAAAATGTTCTTCTATCTCACCACATTGAGTCTGCAGAAGTTCATTAATGAGAATGTTCCTGTTATGTTAGATGAAACTCCAGCTGATGAACGATTCTTGGTAACAGAAGCATGGACACACTCAGATTTTTTGTGTAAAAATTATATTTTGAGTGGTCTGCAAGATGATTTGTACAATATGTACAGCAATGTCAAAACCTCAAAAGAACTCTGGGATGCTTTGGAAAAGAAGTACAAAACAGAAGATGTCGGAATGAAGAAGTCCATTGTGGCAAAATTTCTGGACTATAAGATGATAGACAGTAAGACTGTCGTCACCCAAGTTCAAGAATTGCAGGTCATAATCCATGATCTCCTTGCTGAATGATTGATTGTGAATGATGTTTTTCAAGTGGCTGCAATTATTGAAAAGTTACCTCCATTGTGGAAGGACTTTAAAAACTACTTGAAACACAAACGCAAGGAGATGACTGTTGAAGATCTCATAGTAAGGTTGAGAATTGAAGAGGATAATAAGGCTGCAGAAAAGAGGTCACGTGGTAATTCAGCAATATCTGGAGTAAATTTTGTTGAAGAAGATCCCATAAAATTAAAGAAAAGAAAGAAAGCATCTGGTCCAAAAAGCAATCCTTCTAAGAAGAAGTTCAATGGAAACTGTTTTAATTGTGGTAAACATGGTCATATGGCTAATGAATGTCGGGTTCCTAAGAAGGACAAGAAAAAGAAGGATCAAGCAAATTTGGCTGAATCCAAAGGAGAAATGGACGATCTCTGTGCAATGCTTTCAGAATGTAACTTGGTTGGAAATCCAAGAGAATGGTGGATAGATTCTGGTGTCTCATGCCATGTTTGTGCAAACAAAGAATTATTTGCATCATATACTCCAGCACTTACAAATGAAAAATTGTTTATGACAAACTCCGATGTTGCAAAGGTGGAAGGAACTGACAAAGTCCTATTAAAGATGACATCAGATGACATCAGGCAAGGTGGTGACTTTGAATAGGGTCTCATATGTTCCAGAATTGAGAAAAAATTTAGTTTCAATTCCAGTTTTGACCAAGAATGGATTTAAATGTGTATTTGTTTCTGATAAAGTAGTAGTAAGCAAAAATGATATGTATGTAGGAAAAGGCTACCTTAGTGATGACCTTTTCAAACTCAATGTAATTGCAGTTGATATGAATAAAGATTTTGCTTCTTCTTACTTGCTTGAGTCTAAATATTTATGGCATGAACGTTTGGGACACGTTAATAACAAAACCTTGCGAAAACTGATTAACTTAAATATTTTGCCAAAATTTGGGTGCGATAAATCAAAATGTCAAATTTGTGTTGAATCTAAGTATGCTAAGCATTCTTATAAATCTGTTGAAAGGAATTCAAATCCTTTAGAATTGATTCACACTGATATTTGTGACATGAAGTCAACACCATCACGTGGTGGGAAAAATTATTTCATAACTTTTATTGACGATTGCACTAGATATTGTTATGTCTATTTGCTAAATAGTAAGGATGAAGCAATAGATGCATTTAGGCAATATAAAACTGAAATTGAAAATCAGTTAGATAAAAAGATCAAAATGATCAGAAGTGATAGAGGTGGAGAATATGAATATCCATTTGCAGAAATATGTTTAGAAAATGGAATAATCCATCAAACTACAGCTCCCTACACTCCTCAGTCTACTGGAATTGCAGAAAGAAAAAATCGAACTTTAAAAGAAATGATGAATGCATTACTTATAAGCTTAGGTTTACCTTAGAACTTGTGGGGGGAAGCTATCCTTACAGCAAATCAGATACTTAACAGAGTGTCTCACTCAAAGACAAATGTAAATCCATATGAGAAATGGAAAGGTAGAAAATCCAATTTGAAATATTTCAAAGTGTAGGGATGTCTAGCCAAAGTCCAAGTTCCTATACCTAAGAGGGTAAAAATAGGACCTAAGACTGTGGATTGTGTATTCATTGTATATGCCACAAACAGTAAGGCATGTCGATTTTTGGTTCATAAGTCCGAACAACCGGATATTCATTATAATACAGTAATGCAATCAGATAATGCTGAATTTTTTGAACATATCTATCCGTATAAAACTAGACTTGAGTCATCTAGTGGGTGATCTAAACAACCCAGAGAAGAACCAAAAGAGAATGAACAAAATGAAGAAAGTCCAAGATGCAGTAAACGTCAAAAGACATCTACTTCATTTAGATCAGATTTTGTAACATTTCTTCTTGAAAGTGAGCCTCAAACATTCAAGGAAGCAATGTTGTCTAGCGACTCAACCTCTTGGAAGGAGGCTGTTAATAGTGAAATTAAATCAATCTTAAGAAATCATACTTGGGAGTTGGTTGATCTTCCTCCAGGGAACAAACCCTTGGGTTCAAAATGGATCTTTAAAAGGAAGATGAAAGACAATGGAACTATTGACAAATATAAAGCAAGTCTTGTTGTCAAAGGTTTTAGACAAAAAGAAGGTCTTGATTATTTTGACACATACTCGCCAGTGACTAGGATTACATTAATTCGGATGTTAATTGCACTAGTTGCAGTATACGGTCTTGAAATTCATCAAATGGATGTGAAAACAGCCTTCTTAAATGGAGAACTTGAAGAGGAAATTTACATAGAACAGCCTGAGGGTTTTGTAGTTCCTGGTAAAGAAAATAAAGTGTGCAAACTCTTTAAGTCACTTTATGGACTAAAACAAGCACCAAAACAATGGCATGCAAAGTTTGATCAAACCATGTTGTCAAATGGATTTAAGATCAATGAATGTGATAAATGTGTTTACATTAAAGATACTCCAAATCAGGAAGTTATTTTATGCCTATATGTAGATGATATGCTTATAATGAGCAAAGACATTGCTAATATAAAAGCTACAAAGCGTATGCTTGCTAGTAAGTTTGATATGAAAAATTTAGGAGTTGATGATGTGATATTAGGAATTAAAATTCTTAAAACTCCTAACGGTCTAGCATTGTCTCAAACTCATTATATTCAAAAGATACTTGAAAAATTCAACTTTTTGAATTTTAAAAGGGCAAAGACTCCAATTGATGTAAACCTTCATCTTGCAAAGAATAAAGGTGAAAGGCAGTCTCAATTGGACTATGCTAGCATATTGGGAAGCTTAATGTACGTCATGAATTGTACACGACCAGACATAGCTTGCGCTATCAGTAAACTGAGTCGATACACAAGTAATCCTAATCATACTCATTGGTTGGCAATAAAGAGAGTTTTGGGATACTTAGATGACACTCAAAACTATGCTTTACATTACAACAAATATCCAGCCGTTCTTGAAGGATAAAGTGATGCAAATTGGATTACTGGGTCAACTGAAACAAAATCCACAAGTTTTCCTGCTCTGCATAAATTTTTTCTCTCAAATAAAATCAAAGTGTCGATCGACTGAGTTTGTGTGACTTGTTGTTGTTCTTAAGTTCGTTGAAGTTAAAGATGTTTGAGGTTCCGCTATTTCTTTAACAGGTTTAACCTTGGGTACAGTGAGGGGATTAAATTTCTTAAGGACACACAGTAGTTTCTGTGGACTCGGATTAATTCTTGTACTTTATATTTTTTTCTGCTTCATCTTATTTCTGTTTCTGTTTATTAACCTTATAAATACAGATTATTGTAAGAATAACAATCTTAATAAATTTAACAGTTTCTGTATTTGAGGTTTCTGGAGATTAAAACCTTTATGGTTTTCTACTCTGCTTGAACTTTTAAAATTCATTCGATTAAAGATTAAAAGAACATAAAAACTTTATCGTTAAATCAGAAACAGTTTGTGTAAAGATTTTTTCTTTACTGTTAGTATTTCAAATACTTAACTTATCTGCCATTTGTGACAGAATAAAAAATTGACTAATTCAAGTCAAACAAATGCTGGAACAGTAAGTGCTGCAACAACATCAGTTGCACATAATCGTTCAAATGCTGCCTTAGCGCCGGCTGAGAAACCTGCAAAGTTTTCTGGAGTCGACTTTAAGAGATGACAACAAAATGTTCTTCTATCTCACCACATTGAGTCTGCAGAAGTTCATTAATGAGAATGTTCCTGTTATGTTAGATGAAACTCCGGCTGATGAACGATTCTTGGTAACAGAAGCATGGACACACTCAGATTTTTTGTGTAAAAATTATATTTTGAGTGGTCTGCAAGATGATTTGTACAATATGTAAAGCAATGTCAAAACCTCAAAAGAACTCTGGGATGCTTTGGAAAAGAAGTACAAAACAGAAGATGTCGGAATGAAGAAGTCCATTGTGACAAAATTTCTGGACTATAAGATGATAGACAGTAAGACTGTCGTCACCCAAGTTCAAGAATTGCAGGTCATAATCCATGATCTCCTTGTTGAAGGATTGATTGTGAATGATGCTTTTCAAGTGGCTGCAATTATTGAAAAGTTACCTCCATAGTGGAAGGACTTTAAAAACTACTTGAAACACAAACGCAAGGAGATGACTGTTGAAGATCTCATAGTAAGGTTGAGAATTGAAGAGGATAATAAGGCTGCAGAAAAGAGGTCACGTGGTAATTCAGCAATATCTGGAGTAAATTTTGTTGAAGAAGATCCCATAAAATTAAAGAAAAGAAAGAAAGCATCTGGTCCAAAAAGCAATCCTTCTAAGAAGAAGTTCAATGGAAACTGTTTTAATTGTGGTAAACATGGTCATATGGATAATGAATGTCGGGGTCCTAAGAAGGACAAGAAAAAGAAGGATCAAGCAAATTTGGCTGAATCCAAAGGAGAAATGGACGATCTCTGTGCAATGCTTTCAGAATGTAACTTGGTTGGAAATCCAAGAGAATGGTGGATAGATTTTGGTGTCTCATGCCATGTTTGTACAAACAAAGAATTATTTGCATCATATACTCTAGCACTTACAAATGAAAAATTGTTTATGGCAAACTCCGATGTTGCAAAGGTGGAAGGAACTGACAAAGTCCTATTAAAGATGACATCAGGCAAGGTGGTGACTTTGAATAGGGTCTCATATGTTCCAGAATTGAGAAAGAATTTAGTTTCAATTACAGTTTTGACCAAGAATGGATTTAAATGTGTATTTGTTTCTGATAAAGTAGTAGTAAGCAAAAATGATATGTATGTAGGAAAAGGCTACCTTAGTGATGACCTTTTCAAACTCAATGTAATTGCAGTTGATATGAATAATGATTTTGCTTCTTCTTACTTGCTTGAGTCTAAATATTTATGGCATGAACGTTTGGGACACGTTAATAACAAAACCTTGCGAAAACTGATTAACTTAAATATTTTGCCAAAATTTGAGTGCGATAAATCAAAATGTCAAATTTATGTTGAATCTAAGTATGCTAAGCATTCTTATAAATCTGTTGAAAGGAATTCAAATCCTTTAGAATTGATTCACACTGATATTTGTGACATGAAGTCAACACCATCACGTGGTGGGAAAAATTATTTCATAACTTTTATTGACGATTGCACTAGATATTGTTATGTCTATTTGCTAAATAGTAAGGATGAAGCAATAGATGCATTTAGGCAATATAAAACTGAAATTGAAAATCAGTTAGATAAAAAGATCAAAATGATCAGAAGTGATAGAGGTGGAGAATATGAATATCCATTTGCAGAAATATGTTTAGAAAATGGAATAATCCATCAAACTACAGCTCCCTACACTCCTCAGTCTACTGGAATTGCAGAAAGAAAAAATCGAACTTTAAAAGAAATGATGAATGCATTACTTATAAGTTTTGGTTTACCTTAGAACTTGTGGGGGGAAGCTATCCTTACAGCAAATCAGATACTTAACAGAGTGTCTCACTCAAAGACAAATGTAATTCCATATGAGAAATGGAAAGGTAGAAAATCCAATTTGAAATATTTCAAAGTGTAGGGATGTCTAGCCAAAGTCCAAGTTCCTATACCTAAGAGGGTAAAAATAGGACCTAAGACTGTGGATTGTGTATTCATTGTATATGCCACAAACAGTAAGGCATGTCGATTTTTGGTTCATAAGTCCGAACATCCGGATATTCATGATAATACAGTAATGCAATCAGATAATGCTGAATTTTTTGAACATATCTATCCGTATAAAACTAGACTTGAGTCATCTAGTGGGTGATCTAAACAACCCAGAGAAGAACCAAAAGAGAATGAACAAAATGAAGAAAGTCCAAGATGCAGTACACGTCAAAAGACATCTACTTCATTTGGATCAGATTTTGTAACATTTCTTCTTGAAAGTGAGCCTCAAACATTCAAGGAAGCAATGTTGTCTAGCGACTCAACCTCTTGGAAGGAGGCTGTTAATAGTGAAATTAAATCAATCTTAAGAAATCATACTTGGGAGTTGGTTGATCTTCCTCCAGGGAACAAACCCTTGGGTTCAAAATGGATCTTTAAAAGGAAGATGAAAGACGATGGAACTATTGACAAATATAAAGCAAGACTTGTTGTCAAAGGTTTTAGACAAAAAGAAGGTCTTGATTATTTTGACACATACTCGCCAGTGACTAGGATTACATTAATTCGGATGTTAATTGCACTAGTTGCAGTATACGGTCTTGAAATTCATCAAATGGATGTGAAAACAGCCTTCTTAAATGGAGAACTTGAAGAGGAAATTTACATAGAACAGCCTGAGGGTTTTGTAGTTCCTGGTAAAGAAAATAAAGTGTGCAAACTCTTTAAGTCACTTTATGGACTAAAACAAGCACCAAAACAATGGCATGCAAAGTTTGATCAAACCATGTTGTCAAATGGATTTAAGATCAATGAATGTGATAAATGTGTTTACATTAAAGATACTCCAAATCAGGAAGTTATTTTATGCCTATATGTAGATGATATGCTTATAATGAGCAAAGACATTGCTAATATAAAAGCTACAAAGGGTATGCTTGCTAGTAAGTTTGATATGAAAGATTTAGGAGTTGATGATGTGATATTAGGAATTAAAATTCTTAAAACTCCTAACGGTCTAGCATTGTCTCAAACTCATTATATTCAAAAGATACTTGAAAAATTCAACTTTTTGAATTTTAAAAGGGCAAAGACTCCAATTGATGTAAACCTTCATCTTGCAAAGAATAAAGGTGAAAGGCAGTCTCAATTGGACTATGCTAGCATATTGGGAAGCTTAATGTACGTCATGAATTGTACACGACCAGACATAGCTTGCGCTATCAGTAAACTGAGTCGATACACAAGTAATCCTAATCATACTCATTGGTTGGCAATAAAGAGAGTTTTGGGATACTTAGATGACACTCAAAACTATGCTTTACATTACAACAAATATCCAGCCGTTCTTGAAGGATAAAGTGATGCAAATTGGATTACTGGGTCAACTGAAACAAAATCCACAAGTTTTCCTGCTCTGCATAAATTTTTTCTCTCAAATAAAATCAAAGTGTCGATCGACTGAGTTTGTGTGACTTGTTGTTGTTCTTAAGTTCGTTGAAGTTAAAGATGTTTGAGGTTCCGCTATTTCTTTAACAGGTTTAATCCGTTTTATCTTGGGAGAAATTAATCCATAACCTTGGGTACAGTGAGGGGATTAAATTTCTTAAGGACACACAGTAGTTTCTGTGGACTCGGATTAATTCTTGTACTTTATATTTTTTTCTGCTTCATCTTATTTCTGTTTCTGTTTATTAACCTTATAAATACAGATTATTGTAAGAATAACAATCTTAATAAATTTAACAGTTTCTGTATTTGAGGTTTCTGGAGATTAAAACCTTTATGGTTTTCTACTCTGCTTGAACTTTTAAAATTCATTCGATTAAAGATTAAAAGAACATAAAAACTTTATCGTTAAATCAGAAACAGTTTGTGTAAAGATTTTTTCTTTACTGTTAGTATTTCAAATACTTAACTTATCTGCCATTTGTGACAGAATAAAAAATTGACTAATTCAAGTCAAACAAATGCTGGAACAGTAAGTGCTGCAACAACATCAGTTGCACATAATCGTTCAAATGCTGCCTTAGCGCCGGCTGAGAAACCTGCAAAGTTTTCTGGAGTCGACTTTAAGAGATGACAACAAAATGTTCTTCTATCTCACCACATTGAGTCTGCAGAAGTTCATTAATGAGAATGTTCCTGTTATGTTAGATGAAACTCCGGCTGATGAACGATTCTTGGTAACAGAAGCATGGACACACTCAGATTTTTTGTGTACTCGGATTAATTCTTGTACTTTAAATTTTTTTATAGCTTCATCTTATTTCTGTTTCTGTTTATTAACCTTATAAATACAGATTATTGTAAGAATAACAAATTCAAAATTTTCAAAAATTAACTCAAGCTCTTAACTCGGGTATCTCAATGACAAATATAAAGATAGGTCACAAAACCCCTTGCTCGGGTAATTATTCAAATATCACTAACATATTTGCAACAATTACAGATATAGCACAATCTGCCACACAAGCTAAGTATCATAATAGGCATCATACAAACTAAATAATTCAACATCTATCAACTTCTAAGACTCATGCTAATTCTCATTTCGTATTTGACTTCCTTAAGAAATGTTAATTACTCTTCTCAATCTAAAGGGGGAGATAGTCAAACCTACCTGAATGTCAAAAGTGTACTGGAATTACCTTATCAACGCACTTCCTCATCTACACTATCACCAGGATGATTCTCAACTATCAAGAATAGAAAAAGTTCATCAAAAAGAGTTTAATGATATTTATATTGGTAGGATTTGAAATCGAGGTTAAAATAGTTCAAAAATCACTTCAACAATCAAAAGGTAAAATCAGTTTTTAGTTGAAAATCAAGTTCTAAAGTCAGAGGAGTTCGTGGTTGAAGAAATCATTAAAAAAAAAAAAAAAGGCAAGAGACGAGCTTCAAATCATGAAAACATAAATTTTAAAGTTAAGGAAAACCCTCTCAAAATCCACATTAAAATCAATATTTAAAAGTGTTTAGGATGAAAAAATTGACGGAATCAATAAGAAATTGGTAAAAGAAACTTACCATCATGAATTTGCACAAGAATGATCTCCAGATAATTGCCTCCCCAAAGTTCCCAAAGATTGAAAAAATGAAGGAAATGATATAAATGGAAAAAATCTCGAAACGGCAGGTCAGAAGGGGTCTCACATGTCGCAAAAGAGTGTTGAATCCATCACATTGTTTTAGTCAACTTTAGCTATTCAGTTGGTACAAGCAATTGTTAACAAGGAATAGTAATTGGAGTTGAAAAGAAAAGATTTGGTAGTTGACAAATTGGTAAGATTTGCAACCATTCTTGACTTTGCTATGTTTACATATGTCATTAGTGACATAGGCATGGTTTTATCCTTCTATAAATAGAGCATTCTTGCTCATTTGTAGAACACACCAAGTTAGAGAGAAAAACCATTTTGAGAGCAAAGTGAGGTATTCCATAGACTATACAAGAAAATAGTCTGTGAAGAAAAATAGAGTATGAGCGATATTTTAGTATGACGGAAACCAAAAGAGTGTTGTTCCTTTTGAGTGTGTAGTAGTCACTTTGAGTATTGTATTCGTGACTACACAGTGTAAAATTCCTTACTATAGTAATATCAATTGCTCCTCTTGGTCCGTGGTTTTTTCCCTTATTCAGAAGGGTTTCCACGTAAAATTCTTGGTGTCGTTATTTTCCCATTTTATTTCCATTACTTTTACCATATATACTTTTGTGCTTGTCCGCGTTTTTCCCAACAAACTGGTATCAGAGCCAAGGTTTTATCTGAGTATGCTCTGTGGTTGCAGCACAGTCTGAACTTCCACATCAGAAAAGATTTACTTTGATTTGTGATAACTATATTTTTTGGGAAAAATAATGGAAGCCAACACAAGTAGAATGGTTACTTTGAATGGTGTTAATTATGCCATTTGGAAGGGGAAAATGGAAGATCTGCTTTATGTCAAGAATTTTTATAAACCAGTATTTACCACTGTAAAGCCTGATAATATGACAGATGAAGAGTGGAATCTGTTGCATAGACAGGTTTGTGGATTCATTAGGCAATGGGTCGACGATAATGTGTTGAACCATATCTCTGGAGAAACACATGCTCGAACCCTTTGGGAGCATCTTGAAAGTTTGTATGCTCGAAAGACTGGCAACAACAAAATGTTCTTAATAAAGCAGATGTTGAGTCTGAAGTATCATGATGGTTCTCCGATGACAGACCATCTGAATAATTTTCAGGGGATTATGAACCAATTATCTGCTATGGGCATCAAATTTGATGAAGAAATTCAAGGCTTGCTTCTACTTGGTTCCCTACCAGATTCTTGGGAAACATTTAGAACGTCATTGTCAAATTCTGCTCCGGATGGTGTGATCTCTATGGATTCCGCCAAGAGTAGTGTCTTGAACGAAGAGATGAGAAGGAAAACTCAAGGATCCTCTTCGTCGGATGTCCTGATAACTGGCCCCAGGGGGAGAAATAAAACTCGTAGTTCTCAGCATAGAGAACAAAATAGGAGCAAATCCAATGGAAGACTTAAGGATATTGAGTGCTATCATTGTGGCATGAAAGGGCACACAAAAAAGTTCTGCAGGAAGTTGAAGAGGGAGAACAAAAACAAAGAGGAAACTAAAGAAGATGGCAATGAAAACTGCCTAGCCACCGTCACCACCGAAGATCTTGTTACCGTTCTTGATGCAAACATGATAATATTGCTTGTGATGAGTCAAGCTGGGTTGTGGACACTGGTGCCGCATCTCATGTGACATCAAGGAAGGATTTTTTCTCTTCCTACACTCCTGGTGATTTTGGAACCTTGAGTATGGGTAATGAGACTGTTTCTAGGGTGGTTGGTATTGGTACAATTTGTTTGGAAACTAGTGTTGGAACTAAACTAGTTTTGAACAATGTGAAACATGCTCCTGATGTTCGTCTGCACCTAATTTCTGTTGGTGTTTTAGATGATGAAGGATATGTTAGTACCAACGGTGATGGAAAATGGAAGCTCATTAAGGGTTCCTTGGTTGTGGCTCGTGGTAACAAATGTCGTGGTCTATACTGGACTACGGCCTCTACTTGTGTTGATATGGTGAATGCGGTTGAGAGCGATAGCTCTTCAACATTATGGCACAAGAGGCTTAGCCACATTAACGAGAAAGGACTTAATGTTCTAGCCAAGAAAAAATTATTGTCAAATTTCCAAAGTGCTAAATTAGAAAAATGTGAGCACTGCTTGGCTGGTAAACAAAACAGAGTTTCCTTTAAGTCCTACCCTCCTTCGAGAAAGACAGAGTTGCTTGAGTTAGTGCACTCTGATTTATGTGGTCCAATGAAGACAAAGACATTGGGTGGTGCACTTTACTTTGTCACTTTCATTGATGATTGCTCGAGAAAACTTTGGGTATATGTCTTGAAGACTAAAGACCAAGTGTTAGGTGTCTTTAAGCAGTTTCAGGCTTCAGTTGAAAGAGAAACTGGAAAGAAATTGAAATGTATTCGTACTGATAATGGTGGTGAATATTGTGGACCATTTGACGAATACTGCAAGCATCAAGGTATTAGACACCAGAAGACTCCTCCCAAGACTCCTCAGCTTAATGGTTTGGCTGAGAGGATGAACAGGACCTTGATGGAAAGAGTTAGATTTTTGCTTTCTTAAGCAAAGTTGCCAAACTCATTTTGGGGTGAGGCTTTATTGACCGCTGCACATGTTATTAATCTATCTCCTGCTGTTGCTTTGCAAAGTGATGTGCCAAATAGTGTTTGGTATGGAAAGGATGTTTCCTATGACCATTTGAGAGTATTTGGTTGCAAAGATTTTGTACATGTGTCGAAAGATGAGAGGTCAAAATTAGATTCCAAGACAAGGCAATGCATCTTCATTGGATATGGCCTAGATGAATTTGGTTACAGGCTATATGATCCAATTGAAAAGAAACTTGTGAGAAGCCGTGATATTATTTTCATGGAGAATCAAACAATTGAAGATATTGACAAAGCGGAGAAGGTAGAATCTTCAAGTTTTGATGGTATACTTCATCATGATGAAGTTCCTCACACAAGTGTGCATGATGATGTTGGGTTTGATAATCATGGTGACACCCAAAATCATGTATCGGATCAACATGCTGATGTTGATAATAACAATGATATTGTTATTGATGATCCTGTTGCTCATGAAGTTGTGGACGAATCAAATATTCCGCTTCGGAGGTCCACAAGACAGCGGTTTCCTTCCTCCCGTTATTCACCCAATGAGTATGTGTTACTCACTGACGGGGGAGAACCTGAATGTTATGAGGAGGCCATGGAAGATGAGCACAAGAATCAATGGATTGAAGCCATGCAAGACGAGATGAAGTCTTTGCATGAGAACCACACTTATGAGTTGGTAAAATTGCCCAAGGGCATGAGAGCTTTGAAGAACAAGTGGGTGTTCAAAGTTAAAGTTGAAGAACACAACTTGAAGCCCAGGTACAAAGCTAGATTGGTTGTTAAGGGATTCGGTCAAAGGAAAGGTATTGACTTTGATGAAATATTTTCTCCTGTTGTGAAAATGTCCTCGATTCGCACAGTTCTAGGTTTGGCTGCTAGTCTTAATTTAGAGATTGAGCAGATGGATGTGAAGACGGCTTTCCTTCACGGTGACCTAGAAGAAGAGATTTATATGGAACAACCTGAGGGCTTCAAAGTAGATGGTAAAGAAAATTTTGTATGCAAACTCAAAAAGAGTCTCTATGGCCTCAAACAAGCTCCCAGACAGTGGTACAAAAAGTTTGAATCTGTTATGGGGGAGCAAGGCTATAAGAAGACTTCTTCAGATCATTGCGTATTTGTACAAAAATTTTCTGACAATGATTTTATCATCCTTTTGTTGTATGTGGATGATATGTTTATTGTGGGCAAGAATACTTCCAAGATTGATGAGCTAAAGAAAGAGTTGTGTAAGTCTTTTTCTATGAAAGACTTGGGTCATGCCAAGCAAATTTTGGGCATGAGAATTACTCGTCGTAGAGATAAAAGGAAGATTTATTTGGCCCAGAAGAAGTACATTGAACGCGTACTGGAGCGCTTCAATATGAAGAATGCTAAGCCTGTTAGTATACCCCTTGCTGGTCATATGAAGTTGAGCAAGAAGATGTGTCCTACAGCTAGGGAGGAAAAAGACAACATGGCCAAAGTTCCATATTCCTCCGTCGTTGGAAGTCTAATGTATGCAATGGTGTGCACAAGACCTGATATTGCTCACGCAATTGGTGTTGTCAGTAGATTTCTCGAAAATCCGAGAAAAGAGCATTGGGAAGCTGTGAAATGGATACTCAGGTATCTTAGAGGAAGCTCAGATGAATGCTTGTATTTTGGAGCATCAAATCCAATCTTGAAAGGCTATACAGATTCTGATATGGCAGGTGACCTTGATAACAGAAAATCCACTACTGGATATTTGTTTACTTTTTCAGGGGGAGCTATATCATGGCAGTCAAAGTTGCAGAAGTGTGTTGCACTATCTACAACTGAAGCTGAGTATATTGCGGCTTCTGAAGCCGGCAAGGAGATGATATGGCTAAAGCGATTTCTTAAAGAGCTTGGTTTGAATCAGATGGAGTATAATGTCTATTGTGACAGTCAGAGTGCAATAGACTTGAGCAAGAACTCCATGTATCATGCAAGAACAAAACACATTGACGTCAGATATCATTGGATTCGTGAGAAAGTGGAGAATGAATCATTTCACGTCCAAAAGATTCACACAAGTGAAAATCCTGCAGATATGCTGACCAAGATGATACCAACAGACAAGTTCGAGTTATGCAAAGAACTTGTGGGTATGAGCTCTCTCTAAAGAAGTTGAAAATACCTTCTTCCAGTAAATGGGACTGGAGGGGGAGATTTGTTGAATCCATCCCATTGTTTTAGTCAACTTTAGCTATTCAATTGGTACAAGCAATTGTTAAAAAGGAATAGTAATTGGAGTTGAAAAGAAAAGATTTGGTAGTTGGCAAATTGGTAAGATTTGCAACCATTCTTGACTTTGCTATGTTTACATATGTCATTAGTGACATAGGCATGATTTTATCCTTCTATAAATAGAGCATTCTTGCTCATTTGTAGAACACACCAAGTTAGAGAGAAAAACCATTTTGAGAGCAAAGTGAGGTATTCCATAGACTATACAAGAAAATAGTCTGTGAAGAAAAATAGAGTATGAGCGATATTTTAGTAAGACGGAAACCAAAAGAGTGTTGTTCCTTTTGAGTGTGTAGTAGTCACTTTGAGTATTGTATTCGTGACTACACAGTGTAAAATTCCTTGCTATAGTAATATCAATTGCTCCTCTTGGTCCGTGGTTTTTTCCCTTATTCAGAAGGGTTTCCACGTAAAATTCTTGGTGTCGTTATTTTCCCATTTTATTTCCATTACTTTTACCATATATACTTTTGTGCTTGTCCGCGTTTTTCCCAACAAAGAGAACCTTGAAAAACTTTAGATTCTCTATTGAATAGTTCAAGTGCTAATGAAATAATCAAAGTTAGAAGTTCTCTAATACTAGAACCAATTGTTTTTCTTCGTATTGATAGCATCAAATCTGTTACTTATTGTCTTCATCTTCTTTCCGTTAGTAATTATTTATCAAAGTTGCAAAATATAATAACAAACTGTTATCCGAAATGGGTGCAGGGAATGAGGTGTGTTGAGCATGTGCGTAAAACGAAGAATGGAAATGGTGGATGAGAAATTGAAAAAAGTTGCAGGGAAGGAAATATTGGGGTGGGGAAGACGATGACTCTTCCTTCTTCTTTTATTTCTGTTAATTATTATTTTTTTAAAAATTTAGTTTAGTGGTATAAGTTAGAAAAAAAATATTTTGATAGTTTTACGCGCTTAGAGAGAGTGAACCACACGTTTTTTTGTCATGTCACTATCTTGTGTCCAATAGGAATGACTTTTGAACAATTGAGATGTTCAATAGGCATACCCTATAATTGAGTTATTTAAATGAAATATGTGGATAACTTTAAAGAGTCGCGTATGACTTAAATCTGTTACTGTACAATACTAAAGACATGTTGCCATTAAAATCTAAAAACAAGATATCTAAGGAGAGCTTAAATGATATTAATTCTTGTAGGCGCGATTAATAAATTACTTTTAAAATGCATAAACACATAATGGGATAAACCAAAAGATTATTGGGACTGTCGATCATATGAAAACGAATTCAATTTAATTAAATGGCCATATAGGCATGATGAATATACAGACAGAAAATGCATTGTAAATTTTCCCTATAGGCATGATATGTATACTACATGTTTTATGCAAAAAAAATTCCTATAAGCAAAATTTGTAAGGTGAGAGATGCTATTATACAAGTCGACTAACATACTTTTGAAGATGCTTCTTTAATATAAGGTATGTAGCTAATTAATTAAATTAACTTGTGTATAAGATTCATAAAAGAAAAATCATTAGAAATGCATGGTTGCTATAAACAAGCTAAATAATAATCGGCAATTTATGTTAGCACGTGTCAATTAAATAATAGTAGGGCATTTGTAAGCAAGTATTACACATGATAAATGATTATTAAGTGATATCTATGCAGATTTCCCCTAGCTATGGCTTCTTCAAAAAGTAGAGTTTATAATATTATTGGACGAATATACGAAGAGCATGGAGAGGTGATAAAGAGTAGTTTTATTTATTAATTTGATAGTATTATTAATGTAACATAGGAAGATGAGAACTTGCATATGCAAAGTTCACTTATTTAAATTTTTTTAAAAAAAGGTTCGTACGTGCATGATAATTTCATAAGCACGACGATACATTTATTTATTTATTTATTTATTCATTAGCCCCTTGGAAATTGATGAGACAAAGTAGAGGGTACGTAGTTTAACAAGTGAAGCCAGTAGGATATTTCTTTCCACATGTGTTTAGTATGAGGCTCAGAGAGAGTGGTACATTCAAATTAATTCCCAGCACATTTGCTCTTATGGCTGTGCACAAGCAAACCGCGGCCTCTAGGTCCGTCAGTCCCTGGATCAAACTGCAGCATGGCAAAGTTGGTGGAGACCCGACTATTACATTCACCAAATTAAGTATATTAGCACACACACCAAGTTTCAAAGTATCTATTGAGCATGTTTGTTGAGAACCAACGCAATTTCCAGTATCATTGGTTCCACTTACAACAGCAAACAACAGGAGATTCAGTGATAGGAAAAGGGTTACTGATGAAGACTGACTTGCAATTGTTTTGGAAGCCATATTCAAATCTAGAGAATATTAATCAAGCAGTTTATATTTCTTATGATGATGATGTGCATCTAACCATGGCTATTTATACTAAATTCTATTACTGTTGCACTTGAAACTATTTTTAGATATTATTACTTCAACTTAAATATTAGATTAGTAGCATATATGAACTTAGTCAATTATTGTCTGCTCATCTTGATTAATTGGTAATGCATGAATAGTTACACGTTGAAAATGTTAAGGAAGCATTAAGTAGTACTACTGTAGTAGTATAATTACTATTAGCCGGAAATGGATCTCGAGTTTGAGCTCTGAGTATGAAAAAATTCTTGATATAGAGTGCTTCCCTCTTAATAAGGTCCTCCGTGGTGTGAATCCAAAATAGACAAACTTTAATACGGATAATGAACTTGTTAAGAAACAAAAAAGAAATTAACATTGGAATTGGCTCACATCCAATGTGCTCCTAATTTTAGGGGGGAAATGACAAATATACTTCCGAACTATCGTAAATGATATGTAGATATTCTTTATCATACTTTTGGAACATAAGTACCTCTGCCGTCCAAAAACTAGAACATATATACCCTTTATACTAATAGACATCCTCATGTCATAATCTTTTCCACCGACCTAACATTGAATCGATGGATAAGATTGTGTCACGTGTACCTATCTAATCTTCTATTTAAGTGAAGGGCATATACACTTTAGTTTTTGGACGACAGTGAACTAATATCCCAAAAATAAGATAGAGGTTATCCGCATACCATTTACGATGTATTCAATTTAAATAGAATGGAGCAGCTCCATCCAATAGTTTGCATGCATTCATGCTCTATAAAATATAACTGTTGGAAATTTAATATGCTTTTATAGTTTAACTATTCCCATGATCAATGACATTTCTAAGAAAAACTACTACAAGTCAGGGGCGGCGCCACAAAATATGTGGCCTAAAAAGCCTAAATATATTTCACTTATTTTATTTCATATTTTTTAATTTGATTAGGCGTGAAGTTTTTGATATTTTATAAAACTTTTTAACACAATTCTCTAAAATTAAATTTGTGTATAAATAAAGGGAAAAAAGTCTGATATACCCCTCAACTTTGTCGTTTAGAGTTGATATACTCATCGTTATGATAGTGACTCATATTTACCCCAACTTATATAGAAATGACTTACATATACCCTATTCCTCTAACGGAAATGGAAAACAAATTAATTTTAGTTTAATTTTTTATTATTCTTTTTTTAAAAAATATAATTCTATATGAGTACATTTAATCCACCTCAAACACATGTTTTTGATTTTTTTTGTTTCAATGACTAATTTAGATTTATTATTGTCACGACCCAAACCGTTGTGACTGGTGGGAGAACCACTAATATAACCCAAACTAAGCAACTAAATCAAAACTAAGAGAATAAGTTACAGAAGCAAGTTAATTAACTAAACAGATGCGAAAATACCCCTAAAACCTGAAAGTCAATGTACCAAAACTCTAAAAAAATTCATAAGTCTAACAGGAAATCATCTAAAGAGCTAGTCTAAGTCCAAATAGAATGGACTGTAAAAAACGAGAACTCGAGGCAACTCGGAAAAAACTAGCTCACCCTTGAATCCGAATGATCACTGATCTTCTAAGCAATGTTCATCAACAGTCGCGTGAAGATGCCCTGTACTCAACAAAAATAAGAGCAAGTGCAGAATCAGTGCATAATCACCGTATACTGGTAGGATCACGCGGCTATCCCACTTGTGTAATATAAACAACCAATTACAAAGTTATAACACATGCATAAATCAATTCACCAAAATAGTATGTTTTTAATTTTGTTTACAAAACTAGTATAAACGTGGTTCACAGTAACGTTTTATGCTTTATTTATTTTTAAAAAATTTAATGAAAAAAAATCAAAAGTTCACGGAGCAAACAGAAATAAAACGTTATTGACAATAACGTTTTATACTTCGTTATCTAGAATCACGTTTTAGAGCTAAAACGTTACTTAAAGTAACGTTTTTATATATTAGTACGTCTTATCCAGTCACGGGCTCTGCAATTAAATAATCGAATCCTGTATTTTACAGATTATAAAACGTAACTGACAATCACGTTTATTATATAAAACGTAACTGTCAATTACGTTTTATGTTTATTTAATCACGGGGCACCGGATTAAGAATAAAATCCTGCTACATTGGAATCTTACAGATCATAAAACGTTATCGCTGATCACATTTCTGCATTAAATCGTGACTGTCAATTACGACACTATGTTAAAGTTAATTTTCTCTTTTTTTTACTGACGACAAATGGTTATAAAATGAACCTTGTTGAAACAAATGTTCTAAACACTCCAACAATATTCTTTCAAAATTTTGTTTGTGTAGCCCAATTTTGAAACAATATTTACAAAGGTATGAATTAAATAAGTCAAGTCAATGTATCATATTGTGTTATTATTTTTACCATAGCTTTCAAATATTTTTCTAATTTATTACTTAGAAAGATGACTTATTTTTATGTGTAGGAATAAAAATGGCAAATTTTGAACATAATGTGATGGTTGCTTTGTACTGGGGTGGCGAAATAATTACTGAAATGAACGGATGCAGGTATACTGAATGTGCTAGAATGACTATTAACATGTGTACTTCAATGAAGTATGTTGAATTGGTTGAATTATTGCATGAGAAAATGGGTACAACTAGTGAAAATATTCAAATGGATATTTCGGGAAAATATCCTTGTTCGATTCAAGGTAACCATACAAGGTTCATTGAGTTTAAAATTGATGATGATCAATCTTTGCTACAATTTTTTGTTATACCTCAAAACTTTGCAGATAAGATTGACATAAATGTTTTGGAAATGTATGTAAAGACCAAATCAACAAATCAAAATGATATATTTCAAATTAGTGGTCAACATGGTTATCACATGAATTTATTGTCTCAAAATTATGGAATTGCCACGGTTAGTCAACCTCATTATGCAGAGCCGATTGCTCAACCACCATTTCAAC
This sequence comes from Solanum peruvianum, assembly GCA_027705065.1. NCBI lineage: Eukaryota > Viridiplantae > Streptophyta > Magnoliopsida > Solanales > Solanaceae > Solanum > Solanum peruvianum. The sequence goes on from JAKWJD010001757.1 coordinate 50,265,820, forward strand.
AATTGTTAATGCATGACCAAGGATCATTTGGCGAAGGTTCAAGTAGCCAAAGACATGTTGACAATAGTTCGAGAAAATATGAGGGCAGGTAAAACAACAAATTTATGTTTTAATGAATTTTAATATAATTAGTTGATAACACAATTTTACTCATTATAAATATACATATATAGATAGATAGTGATATTTTTTGTGATTAATTACCTTAACTTTTTTAAGGAATAATCTTATGGAGAATAAATTACTGATTTTAAAACAAGCTTCTATGTATCATAATTTTCTAAAATTTAATTGAACTTCTTTTTCCACGGAGAAAATGAGAACAATGTTGATCCATATAGTGATGTAAATGCTGAAATTAGTGAAGAAAGTTCGGAGGAAGATGAACCTTCAAAAGATGATGGTGAAAGTGAATCAGATGAAGATATAAATAATGCTAGAGATTTTTCTCAAAATGACATTGGTATAAATCTTCCTAATCAATTTGAAAAGGATGTGTCTGAAGTGCAAAATGATGTACCCTATTTTAGAACATTAGATAACGAGGAAGATATTTTCATGTCTACATGTGAATCTGAGATGGAGTATTGTTCCGTCTGGTCTGAAGATGGCACAAAAGATTTGAAAAAAGGTATGTTTTTTAATAGTAAAGAAAAATTAAAACAAGCTGTGACAATTTGGAGTTTAAAAAAAAATAAAGAATTCAAGGTGGTGACATCAAACAAGAGTTTATGGGTTGCAAGATGTAAGTTTCATACTTCATTGGGTTGCTTGTGGTTTCTCCGAGGACGAAAGGTTGGAGATAACCTTTGGAAAATAGGAAAATATATTGAAAATCATAGATGTGAGACTGAGGGGCTTTCTAGAGGTCATGCCAATCTAAATACCAATTTAATTGCATCTTTGATTCTTAATCAAATTGAAAAAAATCCCAAGGTTTTGGTGGTAGATGTCATTTCCAAGGTTCACGAAAAATTTGGTCATCAAATAACATACAGAAAAGCGTGGCTTGGGCGTCAACGCGCATTTGAATTGGTGTATGGTGACTTTAAGAAATCATTTAGTGACCTACCCAAATTTTTTGCAGCTTTTCAACACTTTAACCATGGAACAATTGTGGAATGGAAACACGAAGAGTCTATGAGTTCATTAGAGGTAAAAACTTTTAAATATGTATTTTGGGCTTTCAAGTCATGCATTGATGGATTTCAAACATGTCGCCCTGTTATTTCAGTAGATGGAACTCATATGTATGGAAAATATGAGATTAAATTATTGATTGCTGTTGGAATTGATGGAAATGATAATATTCTTCCTCTAGCGTTTGCTATTGTAGACAAAGAATCGAAAGAAGCATGGAAATGGTTTTTTAAGAATTTGAGTGCACATGTCATAAAAGATAGAGAAGATATTTGTGTTATATCTGATAGGGCAAAAGGAATATTGACAAGTTTGCAGGAGTTGCGGCGATTTCAGGAGCCTCGAGTCTTCCATCGATATTGTATAAGGCATCTTAAGAGTAATTTTCAATCTCGATTTCCAAACAAGGATCTTAGTAGGCTGATGTGGAGGGCTGCTTCAACCCATCAAGTAAGAAAATTTGAGTCCTTGATTTGGCAAATTAGAGAAGAAAATGAAGATGCATATGAATATCTCATGGAAATCACCTTGGAGAAATGGACGGTTAGCCATGATGGTGGTAAAAGATGGGGAGTGTTGACAACAAATCTTTCAGAGTCGTTCAATGGAGTGTTGAAAAAAGCACGTGGCTTGCCGGTCACTTCTATGGTCAGACTTTCATTAGAGCAAACTGTTGAAAGATACACTCGTAGGTCTAAAAAAGCGCAACAACTCCTAGAACAAGATGAATTGTGGACCGAAAGGTTCAAAATGAAGTGGGAGAAGAACTATGAAAGTTCAAAAAGGCACTTTGTTTTTGATTTGAATATACCCACAGGGGTATTTGAGGTTAGATCTATTCAAGTTGATGGTACTGGTGGTAATCCTCATTGTGTTTCACTGAATGAAAGAAAATGTGATTGTGGAAAATGGGTTAATTTACATTTCCCATGTTCACATGTCATGAAGGTTACTGATAGAATGGGAGAGCTAGCTAGAAACTTTGTTAGTGAACATTTCACTGTAGAGAATTATGTTGCAACATATTCTGGGTCCTTCTCACCGGTTGGCCATAAGGCGTATTGGCCATCTCCTAATTTTAGAATGTAAAGTAATGAATTTTATCGTCGTCTCAATCGATCAAGGAACAGTAGAATACCCAATGAGATGGATCGTGATGCTGCTGTATATGAGCGAGCTTGTGGATTATGTAGACAAACCGGACATGATAGGCGTCGATGTCCAGATCGTAATTAAAATTAAGTGGACAGTTGTTGATTAGTTTAATTGTGTTAATTCCAAATGTGGGTCAATGTCTAGTTTTGATAATTTTCTTTCAGTTAGCTAATGTAATGTAATTCAAATAATAATTAATTTTTTGCCTTTTGTTGTATAGTCTGGAGCTTATTCAGTTAGTTACATTGTTGTGTTGCATTGTTTCAATATATATATATATATATATATATATATATATATATATATATATATATACATACATACATCAAATGCAAAATCTTCAAATAATACTAGAGGATAAAAAATTTCTATCTGCTCTAGGTAAGTAAACTTACGAAAATGTTCTAGAAAAGCTCTTCTTTTATTATCCGTTACCTTCCTAACATTATCATTATAAATTCCTGGACAGTATCAGTGTCTTGGTTAAAACTATGTTGTTCCATTTTATTAGGTGTCATTTGCTAGTTGCTGCACTTTTGTAACACCTATGGCTACTTGTTGATGACTCCCATGTCAACCTTAAATAGGAGACCATAAACAAGAATCAGAGAAATGCATTTTCATCAGAAAGTGAACATAACTTCCATTGTCACTAGCAGGAAGGAAAAAGCATAAAGAAACACAGCTCAAATCTACGGTGCTTGTGCCAGCATATGTAAATGCACAGGAAAAAACTCATGTATAAATAGAGCAGTACCCAACACATACACATTAACAGGTTTATCATTCAAAGCTTAAGTTTATCATTGCTAACCATTCAAAGCTTAAGTTTATCATTGCTGACTACAACTTGGTCATTGTACAAACTACTTTCAATTAGAAGCCTTATCTTTATTCAACTCCTCTCAAATGCCAAACAATAAAATTACAGTCGACCCCAAGACATGTGTCAAGACATGTGTTGTTTGCTCTTGAAGATTTATCGGTTATCATATATATATAAACATACAACAGAGAATACAAGCTACATCGAGCAAATTGTCTTCTAAAAAGAAGAGCAAAATAACCAATTTATATGAAAATAACCAAATAAAGTGACATGAGCTCCACACAGTACAGCAAAAGTTTCAAGTTACTACAGGTACAAAATAACCAAAATAACAATGGTGCAGCCTGCAGCCATGTGCTTCAACGTTTAAAATTGATAGTATCTGCAAATCACTGCACTAAAATTTACAGAACAAAACACTGCACTAAATTTACAGAACAAAACACTGCACTAAATTTTACAATTACAAGGATGAAACATATATACATGTTTCAATTATCAGAAAAACATTACAAAACTTAAAAGACCCAGCAAAGGAGCAACATTTACGGCATAAAAACATTTAGACAGCTTGCAGAAATACAACTGAACTTCTAGAGTTAGAATGTCTCATAGTTGATCTCAAAATCAAGCTTCAACGATCAGTGGCATAACAAACTAGAGTTATGTCGACAAAAATTTGGCCTTGCTTTGCTCAAAGTTCAAACAGGAACAGCAGAACTGAATCCTGAATAAAGAGGATGGAAATATAATTACACTTGACCCCAACTAGTACTTGATTTGATTGAACAAAATTCTAATCAACACAATTGGAACTAATACTTCCCAGAAAGCTCACTAATAACAGCTGCAACAACACATCTTTTTAACATAAACCAATACAATAAACAACAACAACAACAATAAAGCATTAAATTCACTGCAAATTAAAGCTAAATTACATAAGTATTCCGAAAAGAGTTGCCTAAATCAGACAAAATATCTACAAGGAGAAACAACACTGTTATGACTATTCATCAACCCCAAGCAAAAGATATATCTAAAGAACAAAGTTTCTTTTATTCACTGCATGAAATATTTATGGCAATGTGTCTTGCAAATAGTTTGCTCATTCTCATTGACTCCTTCATATCATTCAGACACCAACAGATTAGCATCATACACTTCATATCACATGAAAGCTTCAGACAGCTGAAGTTCATTATAAATAGTCAATGAAATCTAATTCAAACCAAATTAACAAGAACATCTTAAAAGGCAGTCATTATCAGCAAAGAGCAACAAGTTAAATTCCTGCTAAACATCTGTTAATCAGATGCAAATTTTGTAACAAATAACAACGGAAAGTCATACTTGTGAACTGGTGTAAGTCATACTTGATTTGGCTGAATATATCAATACTTGATATAAAGCTAAATTACATAAGCTAAATAAAAAACACAACTTTACCACTGCGTCAAAAGCTAGGCATCAAATTAAACTAAATTAACAGGAGTTAAAGCAAATTACCACTCGCGAATGTAATCCACCACAGTCTGGGGCGGTTCAGAGAATCATCCTTTGCCTTTTTTCTTTGTCAACACAGAAACTTTTGTTTTGTTCTTTTGGCCATGCTGATTAAGATAATGACTCCCTAAAAGTAGGAACAACTTTTCAGCTATTCAACTAAAAAGAAACACTTATTCAAAGAATAATGTGAAGATTTTAACATACCAGTCCTACAAAGCTTAGGAATAATTGTACGCTTTTTCTTCACTGATGGTTCACCACCTTGGCTTGCACCTTGATTCGCATCCTCCAACTCATCACCATCCACAAAGTTTGGGGCGTTGTCAAAATATTGAGGTTGATCACTACCAAATACATTTTCAAGTGATGAAAGACTTGGGTTGCTTGATATTTGTGGAGTCTGTGGTGTCGTGTACGTCACACTCTCAATGTTTGTTGGTTCATAATTCGAAACTGCTTGGGAATCTTGTGTGGTTTGATAATCTTCACTCATTTCAATAGGTGCTCGACCTCTCTCAATAGCACGTACCTTCCTACCCGCAACACCACCTTTTCCTCGCCGACGAATAGGAGGATGCAAATGGTCAGACATTAGCTCCTCTCTTCTATAATCTGCTTGAACATGAGTCCTATCTGCCTCTTGCACATATGCCAAACAATTAGATCCTTCATCCCGCACCATCGCACGAAACCCGTAAAATTCCTCCATTGATGGATTTTCACCGAGAGATATTGCTTTATTAACCATCAAATGAATATGACGCACCTGTCCAAAATAACAAAACTTGCCTCAAAATTCAAAATTAACACATTCTAGCTATAATTCGAAAGAAATCATTTATGCTCCAACAATTAATAAGCTAATATCAAACTTACCATTATTTCGTATGTCGTCGCATTAGGCACGTAACCTTGTTGTTGTTGAGGACTCGAAATAGGATTACCAATGATAAAACGAGTAATACGTCTAAACCAAATAAGGTAGGGATCATCATACCGAAGTGATCCATGAAGGATTGGTGCATTCCATACATATTGATCAATATGGTTCCAAAAATGCAACCATTGTGCATGCTCTAACTCCCAATTTGTGTTTGATCTTCCTCGACGATCATGGTTAAAATGTGTAGCGTCAAATGCAAATGAAGATGGTATCGCTTGTACCAATCCAAATTGCCTCATAACTCGATCGGGTAAATGAACCTCAACAACATCCCAACAAAAAATTTGGAACTCTAGCACGCCATATGTCTCTTCCAACGCGGCAATATTCGGGAAGACTCTCAATTATGTCAGAAGAATATGGTTCCCAAATAAACTATAAAAAAAAGTACTCACAATTACAATATATACGAAAGTTAAGAGAAAATTAGTACAAAATCTTACCTGATCTTCTGTCATGGAATCCAGCGCATCCCTGAAAACTCTTAACACGTGTTTGGTAGTGTCGGTCCAACTAAAATGTGCATACCATCTAGCAGCATGTGGACCCCTTGGTAAACCAACAGGGAAAATATTCCTTGTATCTCTTTTTGCTACAATCTGAGGCGTAAGGACGGTAACTCTCTCCCATCCCAAATCTAGACATAATAGATAATTATAAACTAGATAAAATTTCAATAAATACTAAGTGTAATTATTGAGTATACCTGAAGTAGTGGTAGGAATCCAGCAATCTCATTTTGGCTACTTTGGGAGGCTTTACAAAGAAAACGATACAAATATGCTAGGGTTGCACTACCCCAACTGTAAGACCCTATTGTAGTGATATCCTCCAGCATAGGCAAGTACATAAGCTTTAAAAGACCACCAGATGTGTCTGCCAATAGTAAACCTGCAATCATCCAAAACATATAACACCTAGCTTTGTCATTGACCATATCCTGTGTTGCTAAGTCGGGTAATCGTGGTTGAAGTCGCAAGTGTGCATTAAGCGCAGAAACCTTGAGACTACTATGTTTAAAGTCTTGAGGTTGTGGACTAAAACCTAATAATCTTTGACAAATATTTTGCCAATCCACTACAGACCTCTGTGGCTCATACCTAACTACCGCATTACCTTTCACGGGTAAGCCATACAATATCTCCACGTCCTGTAAAGTGATCGTACTCTCACCCGTCCTAAAGTGGAATGTATGAGTCTCAGGCCGCCATCTCTCAACTAATGCGGTGATTAAGCTACGATCAATTACAGGCCTATGAGACCTATGAACACCATATAATCCAGATAGTTTAATCACATCTAGGACTTGTGGATGAATGGGATGTTCATTTACTAGGTCCCAAAACTTCCCATCACATTTTCTTGTGTTCAAAATCATATTATCATTCCCTATCCATATATCTCGTGACCTATGAGTGAGCTGTCCAGTTAATACAGACGGATCAAGTGGACCGGGATCCAATTGGTATGCATTATTAGCAGCCATAAAATAAATACCTACACAGAAGTAAGAATACAACGTAACTTAGAAGCTTTTCTCAATCTACGAGTGCAAGAGTTGTTAAATATATAGTGGTTGTAAATTATGTTTACATGACAGAAACAATCAAAAGCACAACAGTTTACTGCTTTCACTTATCAAAGATTTGGTAAGAGTGGCAGGGGTTAACCTATAACCCACTCAATCACCCACCCGATCACTCACTTAGTTAATTACAGATATACCCTTGTGCTGTAAACTGATATATCCTCTCTATATGCATTTTGTAGGAGAGGCAACCCGAGTACTTCTAGGCAGGTTCTAAATAATGATCAATATATTATGTATGATATATTTACACAACATAAAACCATGCATGTACACACCAAATCGCAGGCACAGATTAAAAGATAAGGACAGAGCAGCTTCAATAATTGCAAGAGACTATTCCTGTTTAGGATCATTATAGCTTCAATAGTTAAGTACTTGCTATCTATGTTAGCAGACAAAACATTGACCAAAGCAGAGACTCTATTTGCGAGGGAAAATGAATTTCCTTCCTTCTTAAGCAAACTAAGCAACTGGTACTACAACAAATCGACCTATAACCCACTCACTCACTTAGGTAATAACAGAGTAAATCGACCTATAACGCAGTTACTCACTTAGAGATTTCAAAGGTTTAAGATGAAGAAGGTAGGGAGATGAAGAATCACAAGACATGAAAGCTTACCTCTAAGCAGTGAATGCTCCTACTGAGCTGGATCGCTACAACGAAGAGATCGAAAGCAGGGAGAAAGACGAATGTTTCGGTGGTTGCCTAAAGGAAAATAACAAATTCATTAACTATAAGATAAACTAAATCAATGTATGACAAAATTACCTGAATCACAAAAAGAACTCTTCATTATCAAAGTTTTTTTTACCTTATTAAAGCAGATCTGCAGCCGTTTTCAAGTGGGTTTTCTTAGGGTTTTCTTTGAGGGTTTGTCGTTTTGGTCTCAGCCGACTGCCAACGAATTTGGGGAAATATGGGTTGCAATCGAGTGCGATAATACCTTCATCTTTCTCGTTTCAAAAAAAAACACAGAGAAAAGAGAGAAAGAGGAGAAGGGGCTAATGTATGTTTACGCTTCAATAGGGGTTTTTTGTTCTAGTATATATGCTTAAAACGTTATTCGCAATAACGTATTAGGGTTAAAACGTAATTTCTAGTTACGTATTATTATTAAATTATATATGCTTAAAACGTTATTCACAATAACGTATTAGAGTTAAAACGTAATTTCCAGTTACGTATTATTATTAAATTATATATGCTTAAAACGTTATTCTCGATAACGTATTAGAGTTAAAACGTAATTTCCAGTTACGTATTATTATTTAACGTCGTTAGCGGACCGTCCCTTTTCTCATTAAATTTTTTAAAATAAAATAATTTTTTAAGAAAATAAATAAAGTATAAAACGTTACTGTGAACCACGTTTATACTAGTTTTGTAAACAAAATTAAAAACATACTATTTTGGTGAATTGATTTATAGAATGGCTTATTTTGGTCAAAAATTCGGCCTAAAAAGCCTAAATATATTTCACTTATTTTATTTCATATTTTTTAATTTGATTAGGCGTGAAGTTTCAGATATTTTATAAAACTTTTTAACACAATTCTCTAAAATTAAATTTGTGTATAAATAAAGGGAAAAAAGTCTGATATACCCCTCAACTTTGTCGTTTAGAGTTGATATACTCATCGTTATGATAGTGACTCATATTTACCCCAACTTATATAGAAATGACTTACATATACCCTATTCCTCTAACGGAAATGGAAAACAAATTAATTTTAGTTTATTATTTTGTTATTCTTTTTTTAAAAAATATAATTCTATATGAGTACATTTAATCCACCTCAAACACATGTTTTTGATTTTTTTTGTTTCAATGACTAATTTAGATTTATTATTGTCACGACCCAAACCGTTGTGACTGGTGGGAGAACCACTAATATAACCCAAACTAAGCAACTAAATCAAAACTAAGAGAATAAGTTACAGAAGCAAGTTAATTAACTAAACAGATGCGAAAATACCCCTAAAACCTGAAAGTCAATGTACCAAAACTCTAAAAAAATTCATAAGTCTAACAGGAAATCATCTAAAGAGCTAGTCTAAGTCCAAATAGAATGGACTGTACAAAACGAGAACTCGAGGCAACTCGGAAAAAACTAGCTCACCCTTGAATCCGAATGATCACTGATCTTCTAAGCAATGTTCATCAACAGTCGCGTGAAGATGCCCTGTACTCAACAAAAATAAGAGCAAGTGCAGAATCAGTGCATAATCACCGTATACTGGTAGGATCACGCGGCTATCCCACTTGTGTAATATAAACAACCAATTACAAAGTTATAACACATGCATAAATATCAACATATTCAATACTATCATAAGAATCAACATCACAATTCAGATGCTTCCTCACATAGTTGGTCCTCTCATGAAACCCAAATTCAAACTGTTAGCATGCGGAACATGGCAAGTCGATCTAATTTTTGGGTCAAAATATTGCAACCGATCCTAGTTAGTATGCGGGAACGTGACAGTCGATCCTAACACACATCAAGATCACAAATTCAAGTCATGATTTTATGGTATCGATATTCATATATCTTATTTCAACATCTATGATCGATATTGCAACATGCATACATATACAAGTATCACACAAATCAAAGCAAGTATATATCACAACCATCACCTACCTCGAATCCAAGCTTGAATTCCCTAAGACAATTGAATCTTCCCTTTCTGGTTTCTTTCTGCTTGTTCTAGGTCTACAACAATTAATATATGCAATGATCAACAATCAAAGATCTAATTATTCAGATTATAACAAACCCAATAACCCTAGACCAAATCCAAGATCATAATATCCAAATTTTGGCTTTTTCCACCATAATTCTAGGTTCAAACCCTTCCCCATCGATAATTACCAAGAAAATAGGTTCTACGGATCATAAAATGAATTCGAGGATTTAAAACATTACCTTTTAACCTAAAAAATGGTGAAAAATTTTATGAACCCGTCGGGGGTCGCCTCCTTAGCTCTAAAAATAAAAAAAATACCAAATATGGTCGTCTTAGGGTTTATTAGCTACTTTATGACACGTTGGCCCGCTCCAGCGGATCCATCCATTTGCAGAGACGCTGCTCTAGCAAACAAAATCCTGCTCTACTAGTCCCGGCAGAGGCAGAATGTACCCCTTCACGAAAATATCATTTTTGGGAGTTCTACTCGTTCAAATTCGATTCAGTAAAGTGGTACGTGTTACTTATCGTCTTATCTATCCACTCATGGAATAAAATTCACAATTAAACCTCTTATTCATTACTAGATTTTTCCTATACCTTAATGAATTTGATTTCTTCCAAATCTGGACTAGATTGGGTGATTCAAAGTTACTACGAATGAGTTTTCTGGCCCCAATTCTTTCTTCATTGACATTTTCGTAATGACGAAATCAGGCCGTTACAATTACTTTGATTGTCAAATGTATTTAGGTTTCACTAATATTCTTGTAAAACTTATAATAGATGACCATTTTTTTTCTTTAAGTACAAACATTAAATTACAATACAGGAAAAAAAATAGTTTTAAATTTCTCTTTACACTAAGAAATGATAGAAAAAAATAATAAGAATAAGAGACTCAATTAATTCTAATAAAATAAGTCAAAAAATAATTTATGTATGAAAAAGATTAAAATATACCTTGAACTTTGTTTGAAGAATAATATATACACCTAAATAATTTTTAAGAAAAGTAAAAGTCAAAACATAAATTTAAAACTAATTTTTTCACTTCCGATAAATGAAGGGTATGTGAGCTCATTTTGTAGAGGTAGGGGTACGTGAGTCGTTTGTATAATAGTGAGGGTATATATGAGTCATTTTCATAACGAGAGGTATATCAGCTTCGAATGGCAAAGTTGAGGGGTACAAAAAAATTTATGATAGTTTATTGAAATCATACGCACAGACACATGAAGATAGTTCGTATCGTTATATTGACCTTGCAAGTATCCAATGCCTCACGAAATCTCGATGTATTTTTGGTTATGCGAGTATTTGACTTTTGAGGTGTATAATTTCATGGTGTTGCATTGCATTAAATATCATGATTGCTGTCACGCACCGAGCCTACACAACGTGGACGACACTCGAGAAACATTGTTGGCCCCAAGTGAACCCTTAGTCTGGCTCAACTCTCAGCGGAAGACTTAGTCAATAATAAATGAATCTCAAATATAACTCAACTCATAACAACATCACTACTAAAAAAATAGTTTAACCCGATAAAGTCTGAAATACTGAATAACATAACTATTCAACTCAAGTCTTTAAACATCACAAAGGAAATGGAAAAGATTCCTCAACTATTATTATCTATCTATGAAGCTTCTAATAACTATGATGGTAGTCAGGACAAAATCCACGACATGCTAACAAAATTGAAAGATAGAAATGGAATCCTCTGGAAGGAGGAAACTCGCCAAAGCTAACTTGAACTGCAAGTAGTACCAACGAAGCGCATGTCAATGACCCTGATTACCAGTATCTGCATCATGAAAGATGCAGGCCAAAGGCATTAGCACATGAAATGTACGAGCACGCAACAAGAATTATAAAGAGCATACATAAGCTTGAACTGATAAAAAGAAAGAACATACTCACCCAATCTCAACTCAATTCAACTCAAGGATTTTCAAAAACACTCAACTCAGTTCACTATAAAAATAACAATAAAAATACATTCTAAAGAAAGCTTTTTAAATGGTAGATAATAACTCAGATGTATATAAAAATACAATAATAAACTTTTTTACTCTTATTTGAGAGATTCTCTAGCCGACAACCATCACTATAAGCTATGTGACGATATATCGTCTCGCCCAAGCTGTTAAAACTATCATATACCTTGTTGGATATAAGACATCCTCAACTAAGTGGATCTACAAGGTGTGCTTAAAAGAAAAAAAGAATCATCTAAAAAGTATGAGTCTTCTATCCACGTTGACATACATGGTTTATAAAGACTTTGAGTTGTCTGAACTAGTCCACGTATCCTTGATCAATAGTACTCCTAATAATTTAACTCATGATCTATGTTTAAAAACATTTACCCATCCTAAAACTTTGAGATTATTACTCAAAGGGTTCTCTTAAAAGAGATTATACTCAAAAACGCCTCATGAACTCATTTGGAAATCGATGTTTCCTCACATTTTAAATGTAAAAGCATTTACACTTGAGAATACTTAGTTCACATATATTTATTTTATTTTTTTTAAAAAAAAAAAAAAAACTCCACTATCATCATCCTCATACTCAAGTACTCAAGTAATAAAACAAGTTTTTTTAAAAGCTTTGCAAAAGACTTCTCAAAATGACTAAAAGAAATCTTTCGAACTTTACTCTTAACTTTACTCATGAATTCATAATGTAAACTCAAGAAGTGTGATTTGGATATATAGGATCACACAATGTCTATTAAAGACTTCGGTAGTTGGAAAACGAGTGAAGACTCAAATTAGAGAACACTCGCACGATGCGGAGATAAAATTTTATTTTGATCGAGAAAATATTTTTGAAGTAGAAGAATCTGTTTCCTCTCAGCTATATAGAAAGAGGGTGATTATCTGAGGGGACTGAAATTCTAAGCGCGTCCGCGACCTGAACCTGAGCACAATTATTTGCCTGATCTTTTCCTCTCCTCACAAACTTGGATCAACTCATACCCACTGCAAATCTAAAGTCAAAATTCACGAATTTCATTACTCATAATAGTTCAAGCAAAACCACACGGCGAACTACCAATTAATTCAACTCATTTGCAAACCCTTGCCTCAAGAACTCAAAACAACATTTAATAACCAATTAAATTCAAGAACTTAACAATTCGACATCAAGAATGAATTCGTGGGTAAAATATCACATGATTGACGTGAGGGTGAACAAATTCAACACTACGGAACCTTACATACCTCATTAAGAACAAATTCTTAGTGAAAATCCCTTGATGATTATAAGAAATTCTTGAGCGCTTGAATCATTTTGCTTTTTTTCTCCCCCTGAACTTTTCTCTAAAACCCTAAGCGTATTTTAGAACTATGAGAGTTGACCCAAATCAGTTTTAGACCCCTAAAATAATGCTAAAAACGTTTAAAGCCGATGGAGTAAGGAACATATCAAAATATCTCTCATTAATTTTGGTAAATTTTCTTAACTAAACATGCTGAAATTAAATGGTCATATTTCCTTCATCTGATATCTTATGAGCCACTTAAGGCATCCTGTACCAAAAGTTATGACCGTTTGAAGTTGACCCAAACTCACAACTTAAGATTAACTTGAACAAATCTCAAATTAGATCTTTCCAAATTAGTTTTTTCTAAATTTAACTCTTTCTAAGGCCGAGGTGTTAAATTTACACCTTTTTTTCGTATTTGATTATGTGCTTATTTGGTGGTTGGATTTTACGCGACATTTGATTATCCCTATTTGATGAAACTTGAGTGATAATTATAATGTAGATTTGAAAAATTAAAGAATGGTTTTCTTATACACTTTGTCATTTCTTTTTCGTTATCGGTCTATGAGACATATTAGGTATACATATTTTCATACTCATAATATACTTGATATACACTTTTCTGATGGAGATCCAATTCCAAATATGAGCGTTCTAAGTTGAATTGTCTTGAAATTATAGTGAGTTGTTTAGCTGTTTTGCAGCCTAATTATATTGTTTTAGTATTTAGATATATATTTTATATATTTAGACTTGTCATTTTATTTTCAAACTTGCATTGTAATTGTCACGAACCAAAAGTTAAAGTCATGATGACACAAAATTTGAAAACTCCAAAATAGAGTATAAGATAAAAGAAATAACACATACGAGACTTCCGAAGGAAAGTCAAGTCACAAACAATTGAAAAGAACAAAAAAAATCTTGAAATCGGGTAGCATAAATATAAAGAGAATCTAATACAATTCTAGAATCTTACATCCCAAGTCTCTGAAAGGAAATTTAAATACTTTAAATGATAAATGAAGACTAATGGCAGTTCAGAGAGCAAAATATCACCTCTACTATGCAAAATGAGAAATTCGCTAGATCCAATCAATCGCTACGAGGATTATCCTGACTAAGATATGAATCAAAAGGATAAAGAGAAGTAGGGGTGGGTACAATACACATGTATATGAAACTAAGCAAATATAAGAAATAAATTATGAAACGTTCCCACATGCACGCAGAAAAGACCCTTTCCATCATTGGTGCCACCAAATTTATATCGAACGACGCAAATAAAGTAAACACATAAGGCTACATACAATATTTAAATAAAAATATAAAGAAGTTACACAACACAACAAATCTTGCCAATGCGATACTATGAGATGACGGAATGATAAGATGATGTGGTAGTACAAAGGTCATCGAAAACCTACTGTACTTCTCAAATATTTAGATTCCAAACGAGGACCCACTGGAGACAGTTTATATACCAATCTCATAATCTCAATAGTTTATCAACTTACCATCTAATTAGTGGTCAAAGATATAAGTAAGGTGTCAACATTTTATTTCTGAAAAAGATAGTATGTCTCCACTCTCTCATACCCCCATGAAAAATGATATATTGCATGAGGATGAATGCATTACAACACATAAAATGCAAGGCATAATCAGTTCATCACGGGTTTCACATAGTATCAAGTTCACAAACTCAACAAATCATGAAACATATTCTTAAATGATAGAGATAGTGTAGGAAAACATTTGAATTCAATATTTACCACTTAGAAAGTGTTTCTTTCAATTATGTTGGGTTTTAGCAAGTGTGAATGGGAAAAAGAAAAGAGAGAATATGAAAAGTGAGGGAACTACTTTGGAGGGAAAAATGAAAAGTCATTTGCAAAGTGCAAATGAAAAGTCATTTCTCCAATATCGGCAAAAGAAAGGGAAATTGTTCTCCTTATAGAAGGAAACACTTCCATTACTTCTTAAAGAGCTAAGATCAAGATGCCCCCTCGCACCGTCGTCGTCGCTCGGACTTGGCCTCGGCTTCGGATTTGATTGATTGATAAATTTTTTGGACAAAATTTATTTAATCAGTTTTTATTAAATCAAATAAATCCTGTTAAAATTATCTCTTATAAATTTGCGGGTAACGGTAACATTTCGAAAAGTTGTTACTCTTTCCGAAAAGTCGTTACTTTCGAAAAGTCGTTACTTTCCAAAAAATCGTTATTTTCCTAACAGACACAATTTTTTGAAAAGTTGTTATTTTTTCCAAAAGACACAACTTCCTGGATAAAATGGGTCTAAAAAAATTTCACTGAACAGACACGTTCCTTGCTGAAAATGGCTATAAAAGGAAGTCAATTTTCGATTTTTTCAAACACTAAAAAATTTTCTTTCTCTGCATTTATTTTTCTCTCAAGTAAAATCAAAGTGTCGATCAACTGAGTCTGTGTGACTTGTTGTTGTTCTTAAGTTCGTTGAAGTTAAAGAAGTTTGAGGTACCGCTATTTCTTTAACAGGTTTAATCCGATTTATCTTGGGAGAAATTAATCCATAACCTTGGGTACAGTGAGGGGATTAAATTTCTTAAGGACACACAGTAGTTTCTGTGGACTCGGATTAATTCTTGTATTTTATATTTTTTTCTGCTTCATCTTATTTTTGTTTCTATTTATTAACCTTATAAATACAGGTTATTGTGAGAATAACAATCTTAAGAAATTTAACAGTTTCTTTATTTGAGGTTTCTGGAGATTAAAACCATTATGGTTTTCTACTCTGCTTGAATTTTTAAAATTCATTCGATTAACGATTAAAAAAACATAAAAAGTTTATCGTTAAATCAGAAACATTTTGTGTAAAGATTTGTTCTTTACTGTTAGTATTTCAAATACTTAATTTATCTGCCATTTGTGACAGAAAAAAAATGATTAATTCAAGTCAAACAAATGCTTGAACAGTAAGTGTTGCAACAACATCCGTTGCACATAATCGTTCAAATGCTGCCTTAGCGCTGGCTGAGAAACCTGCAAAGTTTTCTGGAGTCGATTTTAAGAGATGACAACAAAAGATGTTCTTCTATCTCACTACATTGAGTCTGCAGAAGTTAATTAATGAGAATGTTCCTGTTATGTCAGATGAAACTCCGGCTGATGAACGATTCTTGGTAACAGAAGCATGGACACATTGAGATTTTTTTGTGTAAAATTATATTTTTAGTGGTCTGCAAGATGATTTGTACAATATGTACAGCAATGCCAAAACCTCAAAAGAACTCTGGGATGCTTTAGAAAAGAAGTACAAAACAGAAGATGCCGGAATGAAGAAATTCATTGTGGCAAAATTTCTGGACTATAAGATGATAGACAGTAAGACTGTCGTCACCCAAGTTTAAGAATTGCAGGTCATAATCCATGATCTCATTGCTGAAGGATTGATTGTGAATGATGCTTTTCAAGTGGCTGCAATTATTGAAAAGTTACCTCCATTGTGGAAGGACTTTAAAAACTACTTGAAACACAAACGCAAGGAGATGACTGTTGAAGATCTCGTAGTAAGGTTGAGAATCGAAGAGGATAATAAGGCTGCAGAAAAGAAGTCACGTGGTAATTCAGCAATATCTGGAGTAAATTTTGTTGAAGAAGATCCCACAAAATTAAAGAAAAGAAAGAAAGCATCTGGTCCAAAAAGCAATCCTCCTAAGAAGAAATTCAATGGAAACTACTTTAATTGTGGTAAATATGGTCATAGGGCTAATGAATGTCGGGGTCCTAAGAAGGACAAGAAAAAGAAGAATCAAGCAAATTTGGCTGAATCCAAAGGAGAAATGGACGATCTTTGTGCAATGCTTTCAGAATGTAACTTGGTTGGAAATCCAAGAGAATGGTGGATAGATTCTGGTGCCTCATGCCATGTTTGTGCAAACAAAGAATTATTTTCATCATATACTCCAGCACTTACAGATGAAAAATTATTTATGGCAAACTCCGCTGTTGCAAAGGTGGAAGGAACTGGCAAAGTCCTATTAAAGATGACATCAGGCAAGGTGGTGACTTTGAATAGGGTCTGATATGTTCCAGAATTGAGAAAGAATTTAGTTTCAATTCCAGTTCTGACCAAGAATGGATTTAAATGTGTATTTGTTTCTGATAAAGTAGTAGTAAGCAAAAGTGATATGTACGTAGGAAAAGGCTACCTTAGTGATGGCCTTTTCAATCTCAATGTAATTGTAGTTGATATGAATAAAGATTTTGCTTCTTCTTACTTGCTTGAGTCTAAATGTTTATGGCATGAACGTTTGAGACACGTTAATAACAAAACCTTGCGAAAACTGATTAACTTAAATATTTTGCCAAAATTTAAGTGCAATAAATCAAAATGTCAAATTTGTGTTAAATCTAAGTATGCTAAGCATTCTTATAAATCTGTTGAAAGGAATTTAAATCCTTTAGAATTGATTCACACTGATATTTATGACATGAAGTCAACACCATCACGTGGTGGGAAAAAGTATTTCGTAACATTTATTGACGATTCCACTAGGTATTGTTATGTCTATTTGCTAAATAGTAAGGATGAAGCAATAGATGCATTTAAGCAATATAAAATTGAAGTTGAAAATCAGTTAGATAAAAAGATCAAAATGATCAGAAGTGATAGAGGTGGAGAATATGAATATCCATTTGCAGAAGTATGTTTAGAAAATGGAATAATCCATCAAACTACTACTCCCTACACTCCTCAGTCTAATGGAATTGCAGAAACGAAAAACCGAACTTTAAAAGAAATGATGAAAGCATTACTTATAAGTTCAAGTTTACCACAGAACTTGTGGGGGGAAGCTATCCTTACTGCAAATCAGATACTTAACAGAGTGCCTCACTCAAAGACAAATGTAATTCCATATGAGAAATGGAAAGGTAGAAAACCCAATTTGAAATACTTCAAAGTGTGGGGGTGTCTAGCCAAAGTCCAAGTTCCAATAACTAAGAGGGTAAAAATAGGACCTAAGACTGTGGATTGTGCATTCATTGTATATGCCACAAACAGTAAGGCATGTCGATTTTTGGTTCATAAGTCCGAACATTCAAATATTCATGATAATACGGTAATGCAATCAGATAGTGCTGAATTTTTTGAACATATCTATCCGTATAAAACTAGACTTGAGTCATCTAGTGGGGGATCTAAACAACCCAGAGAAGAACCAAAAGAGAATGAACAAAATGAAGAAAGTCCAAGATGCAGTAAACGTCAAAAGACATCTACTTCATTTAGATCAGATTTTGTAACATTTCTTCTTGAAAGTGAGCCTCAAACATTCAAGGAAGCAATGTTGTCTAGCGACTCAACCTCTTGGAAGGAGGCTGTTAATAGTGAAATTGAATCAATCTTAAGCAATCATACTTGGGAGTTGGTTGATCTTCCTCCAGGGAACAAACCCTTGGGTTCAAAATGGATCTTTAAAAGGAAGATGAAAGACGATGGAACTATTGACAAATATAAAGCAAGACTTGTTGTCAAAGGTTTTAGACAAAAAGAAGGTCTTGATTATTTTGACACATACTCGCCAGTGACTAGGATTACATCAATTCAGATGTTAATTGCACTAGATGCAGTATACGGTCTTGAAATTCATCAAATGGATGTGAAAACAACCTTCTTAAATGGAGAGCTTGAAGAGGAAATTTACATAGAACAGCCTGAGGGTTTTGTAGTTCCTGGTAAAGAAAATAAAGTGTGCAAACTCTTTAAGTCACTTTATGGACTAAAACAAACAGCAAAACAATGGCATGCAAAGTTTTATCAAACCATGTTGTCAAATGGATTTAAGATCAATGAATGTGATAAATGTGTTTACATTAAAGATACTCCAAATCATGAAGTTATTTTATGCCTATATGTAGATGATATGCTTATAATGAGCAAAGACATTGCTAATATAAAAGCTACAAAGCGTATGCTTGCTAGTAAGTTTGATATGAAAGATTTAGGAGTTGTTGATGTGATATTAGGAATTAAAATTCTAAAAACTCCTAACGGTCTAGCATTGTCTCAAATTCACTATATTCAAAAGATACTTGAAAAATTCAAATTTTTGAATTTAAAAAGGGCAAAGACTCCAATTGATGTAAACCTTCATCTTGCAAAGAATAAAGGTGAAAGTCAGTCTCAATTGGACTATGCTAGCATATTGGGAAGCTTAATGTACGTCATGAATTGTACACGACCAGACATAGCTTGCGCTATCAGTAAACTGAGTCTATACACAAATAATTCTAATCATACTCATTGGTTGGCAATGAAGAGAGATTTGGGATACTTAGATGACACTCAAAACTATGATTTACATTACAACAAATATCCATGCGTTCTTGAAGGATATAGTGATGCAAATTGGATTACTGGGTCAACAGAAACAAAATCCACAAGTTTTCCTGCTCTGCATAAATTTTTTCCCTCAAATAAAATCAAAGTATCGATCGACTGAGTCTGTGCGACTTGTTGTTGTTCTTAAGTTCGTTGAAGTTAAAGAAGTTTGAGGTACCGCTATTTCTTTAACAGATTTAATCCGTTTTATCTTGGGAGAAATTAATCCATAACCTTGGGTACAGTGAGGGGATTAAATTTCTTAAGGACACACAGTAGTTTCTGTGGACTAGGATTAATTCTTGTATTTTATATTTTTTTTCTGCTTCATCTTATTTCTGTTTCTATTTATTAACCTTATAAATACAGGTTATTGTAAGAATAACAAATTCAAGATTTTCAAAAATTAACTCAAGCTCTAAACTCGGGTATCTCAATGACAAATATAAAGATAGGTCACAAAACCCCTTGCTCGGGTAATTATTCAAATATCACACCATATTTGCAACAATTACAGATATCACACAATCTGCCACACAAGCTAAGTATCATAATAGGCATCATACAAACTAAATAATTCAACATCTATCAACTTCTAAGAGTCATGCTAATTCTCATTTCGTATTTGACTTCCTAAGAAATGGTAATTACTCTTCTCAATCTAAAGGGGGAGATAGTCAAACCTACCTCAATGTCAAAAGTGTACTGGAATTACCTTATCAACGCACTTCCTCATCTACACAATCACCAGGATGATTCTCAACTATCAAGAATAGAAAAAGTTCATCAAAAAGAATTTAATGATATTTATATTGGTAGGATTTGAAATCGAGGTTAAAATAGTTCAAAAATCACTTCAACAATCAAAAGGTAAAATCAGTTTTTAGTTGAAAATCAAGTTCTAAAGTCAGAGGAGTTCGTGGTTGAAGAAATCATTAAAAAAAAAGAGGCAAGAAACGAGCTCCAAATCATGAAAACATAAATTTTAAAGTCAAGGAAAACCCTCTCAAAATCCACATTAAAATCAATATCTAAAAGTGTTTAGGATGAAAAAATTGACAGAATCAATAAGAAATTGGTGAAGGAAACTTACCATCATGAATTTGCACAAAAATGATCTCCAGATAATTGCCTCCCCAAAGTTCCCAAAGATTGAAAAAATTGATGGAATCAATAAGAAATTGGTAAAGGAAACTTACCATCATGAATTTGCACAAGAGTGATCTCCAGATAATTGCCTCCCCAAAGTTCCCAAAGATTGAAAAAATGAAGGAAATGATATAAATGGAAAAAATCTCGAAAGGGCAAGTCAGAAGGGGTCTCACATGTCGCAAAAGAGAACCTTGAAAAACTTTAGATTCTCTATTGAATAGTTCAAGTGCTAATGAAATAATGAAAGTTAGAAGTTCTCTAATACTAGAACCAATAATTTTTCTTCAAATTGATAGCATCAAATTTGTTACTCATTGTCTTCATCTTCTTTCCGTTAGTAATTATTTATCAAAGTTGCAAAATATAATAACAAACTGTTATCCAAAAAATTAATTCATATTTTTCTCATCAAAATAAATATAGATTCGCTGAAATGGGTGCAGGGAATGAGGTGAGTTGAGCATGTGCGTAAAACGACGAATGAAAATGGTGGATGAGAAATTGAAAATAGTTGCAGGGAAGGGAATATTGGGGTGGGGAAGACGATGAATCATCCTTCTATTTTTTATTTTTGTTAATTATTTTTTTAAAAAAAAATTAGTTTAGTTGTGAAGGAATATTGATTGTATTGAAGTGTTAACCTAATAAGGGAATACATAGGAGATATATATAGGAGATATAGGAAGGAGTACTAATCCTAATAAGACTAGGATTAAGGAGTACTAATATTATTTAATACTATTTTTATTTAATACTATCTGTTATTATCCCCCCCCTCAAGCTGAGCTGAGCGGAAGTGAACAGAAGCTTGGAACTGAGGTAATCGTGCTGTCGGCTCGGGAGAGGCTTGGTGAGAATATCAGCCGGTTGTTCTTCAGTGGGTACATACAGCACAGTCATGGTGCCGGCCTGAACTTCATCGCGAACAAAGAGACAATCGGTATCAACATGCTTCATTCTGGTGTGTAGGACGGAATTCTTGGCCACACAGATAGTTGATTTGTTGACACAATAAAGAGCAGGAACAGTGTGAGTGGCGCGGAGTTCGCGAAGAATATATGTGACCCACATGGTCTCAGCAGCAAGAAGAGCAAGGGCGCGGTATTCAGCTTCAGTCGAGGACCGAGAGACCTTGGGTTGTTTTTTGTACACCAGGAGATCAGGTTCGGCCCCAAAAAAACGAGAAACCCCGATGTAGATTTTCTGTCATTCTTATCATTCGCCCAATCTGAATCTGAGAAACCCCGAAGCTCCAAGTCCCCGGGTCGAATGAGTAAACCACGACCAAGAGTGCCAAAAATGTACCTGAGAATGCGTTTTAGACAATGGTAATCATGTTCACTTGGTTGATGCATGCGCTGAGAAACTTGGTTGACAGCAAACTGGATGTCAGGACGGGTAATGACCAGATACTGTAGAGCTCCAATGAGGTTGCGGAAGTGGGTGATATCGGCAAAGGGGGTGTCGGCTCCATTCGTAGACGAAGAGACTGCCATCGGTGTTGGTTGACTGGTGCATTTTTCCAGTCCAGCTTTCTACAACAGATCTCGAGCATATTTTGACTGATAAAGAAACAAGCCGCTGCCTGTCCGAGAAACCTCCATTCCCAGAAAATAATGTAACGGGCCAAGGTCCTTCATTTTGAAGGTAGTATGCATAGCTCGAGTGACATCCTGAATGAGAGCTGCAGTAGAGCCTGTAATAATGATATCATCTACATAGACAAGAAGAATGACTGTACCGTGTGCTGAATGTCGAGTAAACAGACTCGTGTCGTGTACGCAACACGTGAAGCCGAGTCCCTGAAGGAACGTTTTCAGACGTGTGTACCAAGCACGGGGGGCTTGCTTGAGTCCATACAGAGACTTCTGGAGTTTGCAAACATGTTGAGGGAAGCGGGGATCAACATAGCCCGGTGGTTGCGTCATGTAGATATTTTCATCAAGCATGCCATGAAGAAAAGCATTGGAAACATCCAACTGATTGATGAGCCAATTGTTGCGCACGGCGAGTGACAGTACCAGGCGAATGGTTTCCTGCCGAATAACAGGACTGAATGTCTCGGAGTAATCAAGCCCATACTCCTGATTGTAGCCTTTAGCAACCAAACGAGCCTTGTACCTGGAAATACTGCCATCTGCATTGTGTTTAATTTTGTACACCCATTTACAGCCCACTGGGTGCCGCCTATGGGGCTTAGGTACAAGAACCCAAGTTCTCTGATCAGTCAAAGCCTTAAACTCGTCATCCATAGCATGAAGCCAATAAGCATTTTTTTAGGCAACAGAGTAGGTTGTTGGTTCACTATCGGGAAGGGGTGTATTTGGTAGTATGGTAGCCTGAAAGGTTTTGGGTTAAAAGATACCGGCTTTGCCACGGGTTAACATGGGATGAGTATTGGGGGGTGGCACGGGCGGTGGTGATTCGGGGGTGGCCGGGGACCCAAAACGGATCGGGCTGGAGATGTTGTGGGTATGGGGTGGTTCGGGTTGGTTGTGAGTGTGGGTGGTGGTTGCGGGTGTATTGTGGGTGACGGTCGAAGGGGTGATGAGGGGTGGTGAGGGACCCTGTGAGTATGTTGGAAAAAGGGGAAGGACGCCAATGAATGATGTATTTGTGGAGGAGGAAATAGACTCGTAGGGAAACTCCTTTTCGACAAATTTGACATGACGAGATATGTAGACTTTATGAGTTTGTGGGTCAAGACAGCGATAACCCTTGGAGGTAGGATGATAGCCCAAAAAAATACAAGGATGGGATCGGGGTTGTAATTTGTGAGTAATATGAGGGCGTAGCCAAGGGTAGGCAAGACACCCAAAGACGCGGAGGTTGGTATAATTGGGAATTTCTTGGTAAAGGAGTTGATAGGGTGATTTGTTGGAGAGGGTGTGACTGGGCATTGTGTTAATGAGGTAGTTTGCGGTGGCTAGAGCTTCTACCCAAAAGGAGACAGGGAGATGAGATTGATGTAGAAGAGTAACCACCGTTTCAATGAGATGGCGATGCTTACGCTCAGCCACCCCATTCTGTTCGGGAGTGTATGGACAGGAGGTTTGATGTATAATTCCCAGGAATTGCAGAAACTGGCCAAAGATGTTATTTACATATTCCTTTCCATTGTCACTTCGAAAAAGTTTAACATGAGAATTGAATTGTGTTTTGACCATTTTTTTCAAAAGTGACAAAGGTGGTGTATGCCTGTGATTTGTGTTTTAGTGGGTACAACCAAGTGTATTTTGTAAAATCATCCACAAAACAAATATAATAGCGAAAACCAGCAAATGAAGGAACAACAGTAGGACCCCATAGGTCAGAATGAATAAGTTCAAAAGGTGCAGTTGTATGCTTCTCAGATAAAGTAAAAGGTAATTTATGAGATTTAGCAATTGAACAGGAGTCACAATTGTTTACATGAATGGAAGAAAAACCTAATTGAGACATTAAAGAATTTATTATTTGAGTAAACGGGTGACCCAGACGACTGTGCCACAACAGACTGTGGCCATCAGCCGAAAGAGCCACCGGAGCCACATGAACGCTTTCTGAAACTGGGTGGGCAGACGAACTTGTGCCAGGAAGAACGTACAGACCATGCTCACAGGGGCCCTGAAAAATCACCCTCTTGGTAGTATTGTCTAGGATCTGAAAATCATTAGAGGTGAACAAGAGTGAGCAATTATTGTCTTTTGTGAATTGGTGAACTGAAAGGAGATTGGTTTTAATAGAAGGGACGTGGGTAAGGTTACCTAGGTGAAAGATAGCGGTGGGGGTTTTAATGGTACCCGAGCTAGTGTGAGAAATATTAAGGGACTCACCGTTGCCAACAGTAATACCATTGGAGCCATGATATGGATTTGGAGCGTTAAGCTTGGATAGATCAGAAGTAACGTGCATGTTGGCCCCAGTATCCAACAGCCATTCAGAGGAAGGGCCGGCTTGAGATGCATAATTGGCACGGTTATCACTATTTCATCTCTCCTCATACCGAAACCAGCAACGAACAGCGGTGTGTCCTGTTTTCTGACAGATTTGACAAGTTGGACGATCCCGCTCGTAAGTGCCCTGCCCGCCACTGGAAGATGACTGCCCGCCGTTGCCGAAGGAGTGCAGGTTGTTGTTGCTGCCGTGCTGCTGACCGTCGTACGGCGGACGACTGCCCTGCCGACCGCCGCGCCCGCGGCCTCCGCTATTTCTGTCGTCGCCGCCGCGGCTCCCCTGCCGGCCTCCACCATGCCCCCCGCGATAGTTCTGGCTTGCGGTGAGGGCGGTGGCCGGCTCCATAACAGCGGCTTCTCGGAGAAGAAGTTTGCTCTCCAGATCCACGTTGATTTCTTCACTTTTTAGCCACGAGGAGAGAGTAGCCAGGTAAATGGGCGTTGGACTGATGCGAACCGCCTATTTAATGGAGGAGTACGCTGATGGGAGCCCCCGAACGACGCACATGACGAGATCTTTTTCGGGAATGATTTCGTTCACGGTGTCGAGGGCTGTGATGATGGTGGAGACCTCGTCTAAATACTCCGCCATAGTTTTCGTGCCTTTGGTAATTGTGTGGAAACGATCACGCAATTGAAAAATATGAGAGTGGGAAATTGATGCATAGCGTGTTGCGAGGGCCGTCCACAGGGCTGAAGCAGTTGTATAGGATCGGACGTGTTTCTGAACCGTAGGAGAGATGACCGCAATCAAACATGATAGGATCTGGCCATCCACGGCTTTCCAAGCGGCATGGGCCGGATTGGTTTTTTCTGATTTGTCCGTGGCGGTGATGACTGCCGGCGGCGGTTCTGTGCTTCCATCGACGTATTTGAGAAGGTAATTGGCCTCAAGGGCTGTAAGAACGGTGATTTTCCATGTAGGGTAATTTATGTCTGATAATTTTTCGGGAATCAAGGCATGAAGATGCCTGAGAAGGAGTTTAACGCCAGAAGGAAGTGAATCGAGAGGATCCACCTCGGTTGTCATGGCTGCCGCCGCCCAAGAGAAAAAAGGGAACGATCGGTACCCTAAAGAGAGAAAAAAAACCTAGAGAAAAGAAGATCTAGGTTTTCTGGCTCTTGATACCATGAAGGAATATTGATTGTATTGAAGTGTTAACCTAATAAGGGAATACATGGGAGATATATATAGGAGATATAGGAAGGAGTACTAATCCTAATAGGACTAGGATTAAGGAGTACTAATATTATTTAATACTATTTATTTAATACTATCTGTTATTAAGTTGTATATGTTAGAAAAAAATATTTGATAGTTTTACGCACTTAAAGAGAGTAAACCACAATTTTTATGTTATGTCAGTATTTTATGTCCAATAGGAATGACTTTTAAACAATTGAAGTGTTCAAAGGCATAACCTACAATTGAGGTTTTTAAATGAAATATGCGGATAACTTTAAGGAGACGCATATATGACTTAATTCTGGTACTATATGATACTAAAGACATGCTGCCATTAAAATCTAAAAACAAGATATCTAAGGAGAGCTTATAAAATGATATTAATTCTTGTAGGCGCGATTAATAAATTACTTTTAAAATGCATAAACACATATGAGCCACTTTCATAACGAAGGGTATATCAGCTCCAAAATGACAAAGTTGAGGGGTATATCAGACCCTTTTCCCTTTTTTTAATTAAAATTTGTTGATATTAATTATTTATAACAAATTAAAATATTAAAAAATAAAAAATAACATTTAACCATTTAATGACCCGCTCCACTTGACCCGACCCACTAAATATATAATATCGACCCATTTTATGACTCTTTCTCCTCCGTTTTTTTGATGGTTCTCCATTGATGTTTCTTCTTCCTCTTTTAGTAAATTCATTAACATTGGAATTTCTCCAATATTATATGCTTGAAATTTCTTTTGATTCGACCAAATAACATTGGATAACAAGCCCATCTTCTTAAATTCATTGGAACATGATCCATAAACCCGGATAATGAATTTTTTGGTTCAAGTTCATCAGCGTAAACCTGATAACTAATTGAATTGACTTAGTACTGTTGTCGTCTTGGTCAATGAAATTGCTCTGTTTTTTGCGACCCCAGATGGGTTCTTCACTTGTATTCACTTGATTATGTGCTGAGTCGAAAATGGTAGAATTGTATTCGTAGACATTGATGAGTTTAAAAAATGAGGTGTTTTCTTCAACAATGGTGTTTTAAAAAAGAATGAACAAAATATCAAATTTTGAGCTAATTTTGGACCTGTTTATGAGTTTTGTGAATGATTTCAGTTCCTGAACATATAGATTCAATTACATGAATTACATTTAAGTCAGTCATGAATCTTGTTCCTTCTCTGAACAGAGTTCAAATGATTTTTCTTCTTCCTCTTTTAGAAAGAAAAAAAAACGCCGAGGAGAAATAGTCATAAAATGGGTCAATATTATATTTTAGTGGGTCGGGTCAAGTAGAACGGGTCATTGCATTGTTTAAATGGTATTTTTTATTTTTTAAAATTTTGGTTTGTTATAAATAATTAATATAAATCAATTTTAATTAAAAATAATTAAATAAATTGAGTGAATTTTTTAGAGAAGAGTGAATAGTTGACTGACTTTTGAGTTAAAACTCAAAGTTGAGTGACTTTCTGAGAGAAAAGTGCATAGTTAAGTGACTTTTGAAGTAAAATTGAAACTTGAACACATAGTTTAGTGACCATATGTAGTATTAACTCAAGCAAATCATCTCCCAACCTCTTTCTTCTCCTTCATTCAATTTTATCCCTTATGATTTCTATGTAAAGATGCAATTTGGATTCTCTATTGAATAGTTCAAGTGCTAGTGAAATAATGAAAGTTAGAAATTAGCTAATACTTGAACTTACTCTCTCCGTTTCTAAAAGAAATGTCTCTATTTTCTTTTTAGTTTGTTTCTAAAGAATGACCCATTTCCTTTTATGCAACACTTTAACTTTAACTTTCCACGTGACATGTTTAAAACCACAAGATTAAAGGGCATTTTGGTATATTTGACATAACTTTAATTTAGAACCACAAGATTAAAAAGTCTTCTTTATTTTCTTAAACTCCGTTCCAAGTCAAACTAAATCATCTTTTTTGAAACGGAGGGAGTATTAGTTTTCTTCGTATTGATAGCATCAAATCTGTTACTCATTGTCTTCATCTTCTTACCATTAGTAATTATTTATCAAAATTGCAACATATAATAACAAACTTTTAGCCGAAAAATTAATTCATATTTTTCTCATTGAAATAAATATAGATTCACCAAAATGGGGTGCAGAAATGGGGAGGGTTGAGCATGTACGTAAAACAGAGGATGAAAATGGAGGATGAGAAATTGAAAAAAGTTGCAGGGAAGGAAATATTGGGGTGGGGAAGACGATGACTCTTCCTTCTTTTATTTTTGTTAATTATTATTTTTTTAAAAATTTAGGTTAGTGGTATAAGTTAGAAAAAAAATATTTTGATAGTTTTACGCGCTTAAAGAAAGTGAACCACACGTTTTTTTGTCATGTCACTATTTTGTGTCCAATAGGAATGATTTTTGAACAATTGAGATGTTCAATAGGCATAACCTATAATTGAGTTATTTAAATGAAATATGCGGATAACTTTAAAGAGTCGCGTATGACTTAAGTCTGTTACCATACAATACTAAAGACATGTTGCCATTAAAATCTAAAAACAAGATATCTAAGGAGAGCTTAAATGATATTAATTCTTGTAGGCACGATTAATAAATTACTTTTAAAATGCATAAACACATAATGGGATAAACCAAAAGATTATTGGGACTGTCTTAATGTATATTGTCGATCATATGAAAACGAATTCAATTTAATTAAATGGCCATATAGGCATGATGACTAAACAGACAGAAAATGCATTGTAAATTTTCCCTATAGGCATGATATGTATACTACATGTTTTATGCAAAAAAAATTCCTATAAGCAAAATTTGTAAGGTGAGAGATGCTATTATACAAGTCGACTAACATACTTTTGAAGATGCTTCTTTAATATAAGGTATGTAGCTAATTAATTAAATTAACTTATGTATAAGATTCATAAAAGAAAAATCATTAGAAATGCATGGTTGCTATAAATAAGCTAAATAATAATCGGCAATTTATGTTAGCACGTGTCAATTAAATAATAGTAGGGCATTTGTAAGCAAGTATTACACATGATAAATGATTATTAAGTGATATCTATGCAGATTTCCCCTAGCTATGGCTTCTTCAAAAAGTAGAGTTTATAATATTATTGGACGAATATACGAAGAGCATGGAGAGGTGATAAAGAGTAGTTTTATTTATTAATTTGATAGTATTATTAATGTAACATAGGAAGATGAGAACTTGCATATGCAAAGTTCACTTATTTAAATTTTTAAAAAAAGGTTCGTACATGCATAATAATTTCATAAGCACGACGATACATTTATTTATTTATTATTTATTTATTAACCCCTTGTGAATTAATGAGGCAAAGTAGAGGGTATGATAGTTTAACAAGTGAAACCAGTAGGATATTTCTTTCCGCATCGGTTTAGTATGAGGCTCAGAGAGAGTGGTACATTCAAATTAATTCCCAGCACATTTGCTTTTATGGCTGTGCACAAGCAAACCGCGGCCTCTAGGTCCGTCAGTCCCTGGATCAAACTGCAGCGTGGCGAAGTTGGTGGAGACCCGACTATTACATTCACCAAATTAAGTATATTAGCACACACACCAAGTTTCAAAGTATCTATTGAGCATGTTTGTTGAGAACCAACGCAATTTCCAGTATCTATTGAGCATGTTTGTTGAGAACCAACGCAATTTCCAGTATCATTGGTTCCACTTACAACAGCAAACAACAGGAGATTCAGTGATAGGAAAAGGGTTACTGAAGACTGACTTGCAATTGTTTTGGAAGCCATATTCAAATCTAGAGAATATTAATCAAGCAGTTTATAATTCTTATGATGATGATGTGCATCTAACCATGGCTATTTATACTAAATTCTACTACTGTTGCACTTGAAACTATATTTAGATATTATTACTTCAACTTAAATATTAGATTAGTAGCATATATAAACTTAGTCAATTATTGTCTGCTCATCTTAATTAATTGGTAATTCATGAATAGTTACACGTTGAAAATGTTAAGGAAGCATTAGAAAGAATGACCAAAATAATCTATTATTTCATTTAATTCACCAAAATAATATGAAACTTTGAAATTTTACAAAACTAGTATAAACGTTGTTGGTAGTAACGTATTAGGCTATATTTCATTTTCAAAAAATAAACAGACTAAAAGTATTTGGTAGACGGCGTTAAGAAGCATTACGTTACTGACAGTTTTAAGCTTAAGACGTTACCGTCAGTAACGTATCTTTGTAAATCTGCCACCTGCCACCTTAGAATCTCTGTACGAAATTTGACGTCGAAGACGTTACTGGGAGTCACGTTTTACATATAAAACGTTACTTGGAGTAACTATTATATCAAATCAAATCACAGGTCTGCAACCTGAGAATCTTTGTACAAAATGTGACGTTAAATCGTTATTCTGAGTCACGTTTTAAGACTAAAATGTTACCATGAGTAACGATTTTATCATGTCACGGGTATGTGAAGATTTCTTGTTGATTTGATCGTCCAATAAAACGTTACTATATGTTACGTTTTAACTTTAAAATAAATTCTTAAAGTGTTGGCCACAGAACATTATAAGAAATGGTTGTGTAGAATGTTTAGCACATTCAAATAATGTTCTACAAAGCTTCTGCGTATATGCCCTATTGTTGAATCAATACTCACAAAATTTCAATAGGTATGGCTTGTCAATATATTGTAATGTACTTATAACATATTTTTAATAACTATAATGCATCTTATTTTTGTGTGTAGGATTTTTTGATGGCTAATTTTGAAGATAACGTGATTATTGCTTTGTATTGGGGCGGTGAAATAATCACTGAAATGAACGGATTTCGATATAACGAATGTGCCAGAATGATTGTTAGCATGTCTATTTTGACCAACTACGTTGAATTAATTAAATTGTTGCATGAGAAAATGGGGACTGATGGAGAAAATATTCAATTGGATATTTCTGGAAAATATCCATGCTCATTTCAAGGTAACGTTATAAGATTTATTGAGTTCAAAATTGAGAATGACCAATCTTTGGTACAATTTTTTGCCATTCCTCAGAAATTTTTGAACAAGATTGATATAAATCTTTTGGAGATGTATATAAAGATTAGACCAATAAATCAAGATAATTTGTTTCGAATGAATGATCAACATGGTTATCATATGAATTTATTGGCTCAAAATTATGGATTTGCCATATTCAGTCAGCCTCATTTTACATACACTGCAACACATGGTATTCATCAATCATTTGATGAAGGCTCGGGTAGTCAAAGACATATTGAGAGTAGCCACAATCAATATGAAATCAGGTAGAATAATCTTTTTAGCTAATTTTATTTAATATCATGAATAATTAATTATTTTCATTTTTTTGTATTTCATGAATTTATTTATTTTTACAGAGAAGATAAAGCTACCTTTGATTTGTGTAATGATGCACATGCTCAAAGAAGTGATGAAAATTCGGAGGAGGATGAACCTTCAGAAGATGATGGAGAGAGTAAAGTCATTGAAAGTGAATCCGATGAAGATATTGGAGATTTACCACAAAATGAAAGTGCGGTAAATTTTCAAAATCAATTTGATGAAATGCAAAATAATGATATACCTTACTTTACAACATTGGAGACTGAGGAAGATATTTTTATCTCTACTCGTGAATCCGAAATGAAATGTTGTTCTGTTTGGGTCGAGGATGCAAAAAAAGATTTAGAAAAAAATATGTATTTTAGTAGTAAAACTAAGTTAAAACGGGCTGTGACAATTTGGAGTTTGTGCAAAAATAAAGAATTTAAGATTGCAATATCAACTAAGAGCGTATGGACTGTGAGATGCAGATTTTATGATTCTTTGGGTTGTCCATGGTTTCTTCGAGGTCGTAAGGTTGGAGGTAGCCTTTGGAAGATAGGAAAGTATTTTACTAATCATAGATGTGAGACTGAAGGGCATACAACAGGTCACACTAACTTAGATACCAATTTAATTGCATCTCTATTTTTAAATCAAATAAGTAAAAATCTAAAATTGTTGGTAGTGGATGTCATGTCTAAGGTTCATGAAAAATTTGGTCATCAAGTAACATATAGAAAAGCGTGGCTTGGGCGTCAACGCGCATTTACATTGGTATATGGTGATTTTCAGAAATCATTTAGTGAGCTTCCTAAGTTTTTTGCAGCTTTTCAATACTTTAATCCTGGAACAATTGTGGAATGGAAACACGAAGAGTCAATGAGTTCACCAGAGGTAAAAACTTTTAAGTTTGTATTTTGGGCTTTCAAGCCATGCATTGATGGGTTCCAAACTTGTCGTCCTGTTATTTCAGTAGATGGAACTCATATGTATGGTAAATATGAGATAAAATTGTTAATTGCTGTTGGAGTTGACGGAAATGATAACATTCTTCCTCTTCCGTTTGGTATTGTTGACAAAGAGTCGAAAGAGGCATGGAAATGGTTTTTTAGGAAATTGAGTGCACATGTGATAAAAGATAGAGAAGATATTTGTATTATCTCTGATAGGGAAAAAGGAATCTTGACTAGTTTATCGGAGTTGTGGCGATTGCAGGAACCTCGGGCCTTTCATCGATTTTGTCTGAGACATCTTAAAAGTAATTTTCAATCTCAATTTCAAAATAGGGACCTCAATAATCTTATGTGGAGGGCTGCTACAACTCATCAAGTAAGGAAGTTTGAAGCTTTGATGTGGGAAATTCAAGAAGAAAATAGAGAAGCATATGAATACCTCATGCGAATTCCATTGGACAAATGGACTGTTAGTCATGATAATGGAAAAAGATGGGGAGTACTGACAACAAATCTTTCAGAGTCTTTCAACGGACTTCTAAAGAAAGCTCGAGGCTTGCCCGTCACTGCTATGGTTAGACTTTCATTGGAGCAAATCGTTGAACGATATACTCGTAGATGTCAAAAAACTCACCAACTTGTTGAGCAAAAGGAATTATGGACAAGCAGTTTCAAAAAGAAGTGGGAGAAAACTATGAAAATTCAAAAAGACACTTTGTTTATGATTGGAATATATCCACAGGGGTATATGAGGTTAGATCAATACAAATTGATGGTATTGGTGGTAATCCTCATTGTATTTCATTAAGTGAAAAAAAATGTGATTGTGAAAAATGGGCTAATTTGCACTTCCCGTGTTCACATGTCATGAAGGTTACTGAAAGAATGGGAGCATTAGCTAGAAATTTTGTCAGCGAGCAACAAAAAGTTTCAGCAGCACCAATTTTCAGCAGTACTGGCTGCAATTTTCAGCAGCCAAAAAAAGTTTCAGCAGCTCCAATTTTCAGCAGTACTGGCTGCAATTTTCAGCAGCCACAAAATGTTTCAGCAGCACCAATTTTCAGCAGTACTAGCTGCAATTTTCAGCAGCCACAAAAGGTTTCAGCAACTCCAATTTTCAGTAGTACTGGCTGCAATTTTCAGCAGCCACAAAAGGTTTCAGCAGCTCCAATTTTCAGCAGCCACAAAAGGTTTCAGCAACACCAAAAGGCTTCAGCAGCACCAAAAGGTTTCAGCAACACCAAAAGATTTCAGCAACATCAATTTTCATTACTTATTCTTGGCTCTCTTTTTTTGGACATGTTGGATAGCATAGTGACCGCCTGTAAAGAAAATATAAATGTTCTATTATTCTAAAAGAGAGTAAAACTAAATAAAAAATGTCAGATGTTAAAGTACCAGTCCCAAAAGGCTTAAGTTTAATTTTACGCTTCTCCCTCCTTGATGGTTCATTATTTTGAATAGTCCTATCACCGCCTTCATTTGCATCCTTTGGATCATTATCGTCCACATCATGATTCGGGTCCTCTAAATTATTAGTGGCATCAGGGGTTTCAATGATCAGAGGCACAGGCGATGAGTTAAAATTTGGGACATTCTCAAAATAACCAATGACATCTCAAGTGATGAAAGACTTGGATGACTTGATATTTGTAGAGTCTATGGCGTCACGTATGACATGATATCTGTTTCTGACAGTTGATATGTCATATTTGATGCCTGAGTGAATTCATGAGTGCAACCTCCTGAAATAGAACCAATATTATAATTGGATGTTGCTTGATCATCTTCTAAGGCTTCTTGGACATTTTGTGTGGCCTGATCTATTTCAACATGTGTTTGTGCTCTTTCAAAAGCACGTTCTCTCCTACCTGCAACACCACCTTTTCCTCGCCTACGAACTGGGTGATGTAACTGGACAGGTTGTACCACATCTCTTCTATAATCGGCTGACACATGAACCCTGTCAGCCTCATGGACATATTTCAAACAATCAGAACCTTGATCTCGCACCATTTTTCTAAACATGTATAAGGCCTCATATGATGGATTATCACCAAGTGTTTTAGCTTCATCAACCATCGAATGAATATGACGCACCTAAATAAATTAAAGTGAAAGTCATTTAATGACGCACCATTAATCTGATGATTTAGATCGGACTATCACTTAAGCAATGAATTCACTGCCAACTAAAGAATGCAACTGGCTGAATTCCAATCATTCATAAAAATGAAAATAACATCTACATCTCCTCATCAGTATCCCCACTTCACTACTCTCACTCTTTTAATTTTCCTATATATATTACCTTTAGCATTTTTCTAAACACTTAGCAGTACCAAGAACAATGAAAAACTTGCCAGCAACTACATTAAACAAAATAAATGACACACTAAAATCAATAAAGACACATAAATCACTTGGCAGCAACAACACTAAACAACAGTAATCAATAAATGGCATACCATAGTTTCATATGCCGTCGAATTAGGCACATAACCTTGTTGATTTTGAGGACGTGAATTAGGATTACCAATAACAAGACGAGTAATGCGCCTGAACCAAATAAGATATGGATCATCATAGCAAAGTGGTTCATTATTAACCGGTGCATCACAACTATATTGGAGACGTTTGTTCCAAAATGATAACCAATGTGCATGTTCCAACTCCCAATTTGTATTTGGTCTTCCTCGACGATCATGGCGAAAGTGGTTGGAATCAAATGGAAACGGAGTTGGTATAGCTTGTTGTAGTCCAAATTGCCTCATAACACGATCTGGCAAATGAACCTCGACCACATCCCAACAAAATATTGGAACTCTAACTCGTCATATGTCTCGTCCAGCATGACAATAGAGAGGAAGACTCTCAATTAAGTCATCGGAATACGGTTCCCAAATAAACTACATGAAAAAAGTAAAGAGCAAAGTGAGTCTTTACATTTACAATATTTATAAATAAGTAAAAGCAATGTACCTGATCTTCTATCATAGAGTCAAGTGCATCCCTATAAACTTTCAACACATGATTGGTAGTATTCGTCCAACTAAGATGTGCAAACCATCTAGTAGCATGCGGACCCCTAGGCAAACCAACATGACAAATAGTTCTCGCATCTCTGTGGGCTACTATTTGAGGACGGAGAACAGTGACTCTCTCCCACGCTCAAATCTGGGAGAAAGAGTTTTAGGATTACATCTCTAAAAAATTTCATCCTCCAATAACACTACAGAGACAAATTTAAAGAAATATAAATAAATTATATGTACAATTATTAGGTATACCTGAAGTAGTGGCAGAAATCCGGCTATCTCATTTTGGGTACTCTGTGAAGCTTTACAAAGAAAATGATACAAGTATGCCAACGTCTCACTCCCCCAACTATAAGATCCAATTTTATCGACGTCTTCGAGCATAGGCAGGTACATAAGCTTCAAATAACCACCAGATGTATCCGCCATCATCATACCTGCAATCATCCAGAACATGAAACATTTTGCCTTCTGATTAACCATATCGTGTGTTGCCATGTTCGACAAATGTGGCTGGCTTAACATGTGTGAATTAAATGCAGTGACCTTGATGGAATTTGTTTTGAAGTCTTCACGAGAAGGAACAAAACCTAATAATCTTTGACAAATGTTTTGCCAATCCTCTATGGTCCTTATCATTTCATTACCAAGTACTGGATCACCATTCACAGGTAATCCATACAACACCTCTACGTCCTGCAAGGTAATTGTTGCTTCGCCTGTTCTAAAGTGAAAAGTGTGAGTTTCGGGACGCCAACGCTCAACTAGTGCAGTGATCAAACTACGGTCAATAGCAGGCCGATTAGATTTGTAAACACCATATAATCCAGATAACCTAATTACTTCAAGAAC
This sequence comes from Solanum peruvianum, assembly GCA_027705065.1. Classification (NCBI taxonomy): domain Eukaryota; kingdom Viridiplantae; phylum Streptophyta; class Magnoliopsida; order Solanales; family Solanaceae; genus Solanum; species Solanum peruvianum. The sequence goes on from JAKWJD010001757.1 coordinate 50,301,820, forward strand.
TCGTGGATGGATAGGATATTTCTCTATGAGCTTCCAAAAATTTCCATCTTCTCTCCTCGTATTAAGAATCATATTAACATTTCCTTCCCATATATCTTATGATCTATGAGTAAGTTGTCCCGTTAATACATTCGATTCCAATGGACCGGGATCCAACTTGTATTCACTATCATTAGACATAAAAAATACCTATGAAATACACATGAAAGTAAACTTAAATGTTAGCCCGAACTATTATGTAGTTTTTTCTTGGCGACATACTTCAAAAGTGATGTAAAGTTATGAAATCACATTTAAAAATTTTAAGGTCATTCTCTTTAATTTGGAAGTGTGTTGATATAAGACAAACCATCTTAGACTACACTAAGCAACAATAGAACTTGAGTATAATCTTTTTGTTGATATATGTTAAGAATCAAAATTTACAGAGAATTGTTTGAATAGATGAGACAAATTTAAGGAATCACAGAGAAGAATATAGATTATCATTATTAGATAGTTTCATTGTATATTTACATCTGTACAGTAGGCTATTTATATAAATTACTAAAGTGCTAATTACAATAATCAAAGTTAACCAACTAATGAGTTAAGCAATTTAGGCTAACAAATTAATTATGTTATGTAACTAACGAACAAACATATACTAATCTAAAAGACAATGTAACAATGACTATAGCTATTCTCTCAATGCACTGCTACGCAATCTTCTTCAACAATATACAATTGTTACAACTTTAAATAACAATTCTGAGTTCAGTGACCATGGACCGACAGCCGGTACGGGACTAAGGGACTGTGGGAATAGCGATAGACCGGATTCAAAGATATAGGCCAATCAAAACAAAAGGAAGATGGTGAAAGACCACCACAAAGAGACCCTCGCTCACGCCTTAGTCTTATTCGAAAACAAAAGCGGATGGACCTTCCTCAAGAAAAAAGCCAATCTGATTTCGGGGGGCATGTAGGCGGAGAAAGGCTGGGAAAGTGTCACGACCCAAAAATGGACGTGATGGCACTCGTCTTATCCCACCAAGACAAGTCAGCCTAAAACCAAATATCTAACAAAGTGCGGAAGTAAATGACAATCCAACAACAATCCTTATTATGAAACTAAGTCATATTAATCCAATCCCCAAAATCAGGTTGTCACGTGCACAAGCCTCTAATGTAAATATTAGAATTGAAATAAAATAGAAGTCTAACATGAAGTTGTCTTTCAAGTAAAAACAAAGTCATAAACTGGAGTAGGAAAGTTCGCTGAGATGACAAGCAGCTACCTCACAATCCTCCACAAGATGCCTCGGAAACGAAAAGAATGACAAGTATCACGAAGATCCAGGCTCGTATCCTACAAAAATTTGTAGAAGCAAGGGGTGAGTACCAAACCACGCGGTACCCAACAAGCAAACCTCTAAACACAAGTTAAGTGAACAAAATACGGGCACTTCTTACACCATATCTAAACCTCCACGCTATGGTCTAATAGTTTACAGTTTACCAAACACACAACTCAATAACCACACTCTATCAGTTTACACATTCTCAATAACAACTCAATATTCAACAGTCACAAGCTTCTCAGAGAAACACTCACAAGATCAACAAAACACATGTTCAAGTTCATCAATAATAAGATGTGTAATGCCATGAGATGCAATGTCAAGTATAGTGATGCATGTCTTCCCTAATGATACACACCCGCTGTCTCTCAGTCCGGGACCCATGGGGGACATATCTGTCCATGCATCTGTCGCGGCGCACGACACGACCCTCGATAAGTAGTAACCTTCGCGGCGCGCGATACGTCCCTCGAAATATAATATCCGTCGCGGCGCGCGATACGACCCTCGAAAATAGTACACCATCCTCTTACCACAACCATGTCTCAGATACAATGCAAATGACATGCTCAAATGAAAAGGGAGGAGATAACCATTTGATAACCAAACACAATTTACAACAAGAAATCCAACACCAACAAATAAACAACAAGTCTCCAAATCATTCTCAACATCACACAAGGAAATACACGAATTTCGTACGCTTAACAAGAGTTTAGAAATCCACTTGCCTTAGCCAATCAAATAATCACTCTATGACTTGAGTCTTTCCTTTCCGTTGAGCTTCCAAATCGTTGCAACCTATTCAAGTATATATTCACAATAAGGTTTCGGAACTAACAACACCCACATTATTATGTGTATAACCTTGACCTAAAAATTCACCCAACTTTATAACCAAGTTCTTAATTAATGACGTTAACTAATATTTTAAGTATCATATTCAAATGGTATTTATATAATACTATTAATCTAATATTTAATTACCTATCCCATGTACCAAAACTTAACTCAGAATGTGATGATAATAATAATTTTAATCCAAATTACCAATCACTCACGGAAGGAGCACAACCTCCGTTCCCAACAGTTCACTCATACCCCTTGAATACACTTTTTCAAATACTTTTTCCATACACACATGTACAACAACCATTACACATTGAAATACTAAAAAAAAAAAAAGACTCAACTAATTACAATTATTTTCATCAAGGTCCCACACAAAAATTAATAACCTAAGAATATATAATAATATCGATAGCCACAACACTGTTTTCTTTTTCTTTGTATCATATTGTCCCAAATCCCCAGAATCATAAATCACCCCTTTAACTATAAGCACTATCACTATACTAATTATATATAATAATAATAATAAAATAATGGTGCTTCTAGCAGTCCCAAAACCCCATGAATGACACACTAAGTCAGAATAAAATATTAACTACTCCACTAACCAAATTCTCAATTCATACAAAATTTCCATTTGACTTAGAGTCAATATGACAAAACAATTGAGATAAATTGCTCCATTAATTGTTACCTGGAGATCGAATTCCTTCCCTTTCCTCTCTCGTGCGTCGCTCAGGTAAGGTTTCTGCCTTTCCTTCTTTTGTAAATTAATTATTTATTAAACTGATCAAGACCACTAACTTATTTTATTTATTTATTTAATATTTTTTTTTTTACATGACCCTAATAGTATAAAATCTTAAATAACTGATCACTTTAGCCCACTAACTATCTATTAATTTTATTATCTACAATTACTCATAAATAAATTAACTCAAGTTACACTAATATTTAAAATTTCCAAAAATGACCTTCCGGGTCATTACATTATCCACCACTAAAAATCCTGTTCGTCCTCGAACATAAAGTAAAAGAAAGTACCTGATGCTTCAAAAAGTTGAGGATATCTAGCACGCATGTCAGACTCAGTCTCCCAAGTTGCCTCTCTCACTGATCGGTGCTTCCATTGCACCTTCACTGAAGCAATTTCTTTGGTCCTAAGCTTTCGAACTTGCCTATCCAAAATAGCTATAGGCTCCTCCTCAAATGTCAAGTCTGGACCCAACTCCACAGAGTCAAGTGAAAGCACATGAGATTCATCCGGAATGTACTTCCGAAGCATAGAGACATGGAAAACAGGATGAACTGTTGACAAACTAGGTGGCAATGCTAACTTATAGGCCACCTCTCCCACTCGGCTCAAAATCTCAAAAGGTCCAATAAACCTAGGGCTAAGCTTGCCCTTCTTTCCAAACCTCATCACACCCTTCATGGGTGATACTCGGAGCCAAACATGATCACCCTCCATAAACACCAAAGCTCTAACTCTCCGGTCTGCATAACTCTTCTGTCGACTCTGAGCTGTCAATAATCTATACTGAATCATACGGACTTGCTCCATAGCATCTCTAAGCAAGTCTGTATCCAAAGAGTCCATCTCCGCCGAATCAAACCAACCAATCGGAGACCTACACCGTCTTCCATACAACGCCTCAAATGGGGCCATCTGGATACTAGAGTGATAACTGTTATTATAGGCAAACTCCGCTAAGGGTAAATGTTGATCCCATCTAGCACCAAAATCGATCACACACGCTCGAAGCATATCTTCCAAAACCTGAATGGTCCGCTCAGATTGACCATCTGTCTGAGGGTGAAATGCCGTACTCATATCTAACTGAGTACCCAGACCATGTTGTAATGCCTTCCAGAAATGAGAAGTAAATAGTGAACCTCGATCTGATATGATAGAAATAGGAACTCCATGTAGTCGCACAATCTGACTGATATATAGCTCAGCTAACTTTTCTGCTGTATACTTTACCCGAACCGGGATGAAGTGGGCAGACTTGGTCAGCCTATCAACAACAACCCAAATAGAGTCATAACCACCCACTGTGGTAGGCAAACCCACAACAAAGTCCATAGTAATCCGCTCCCACTTCCAAGTAGGAATAGGCATCCTCTGAGATACACCCCCGGGCCGCTGGTGCTCACACTTGACCTGCTGGCAAGTCAGACACCTCGAAACAAAGTCTGAAATATCTCTCTTCATCCCACACCACCAGTAATGCTGACTCAGATCATGATACATTTTCGCCGCTCCTGGATGGATGGAATACCGAGTACAATGGGCCTCCTCAAGAATCAATCTAATCAAATCGCCTGTCCTGGGCACACAAATTCTGCCTCCGATCTGCAAAACACCATCAGAATCAAGGACAGCCTCCTTAGCTTCCCCTCTCAATACTTTGTCTCGAATGAGACATAATTTTTCATCATCAAATTGGTGTGCACGGATTTGCTCGACTAAAGAAGACCGAGCCTCAATAAAAGCAATCATCCCATCACTCTCTTCGGAAATCTGCAAGCGGACAAGACTGTTAGCTAATATCTGCACATCTCTAGCCAATGGTCTCTCCTCAATACTAAGCGCTGCAAGACTCCCCATGCTAGGAGTCTTCCTACTCAGAGCATCGGCCACAACATTGGCCTTTCCTGGATGATACAGAATGGTCACATCATAGTCCTTCAGCAACTCAAGCCATCTCCGTTGCCTCAAGTTCAAATCCCTCTGGCTAAAGATATACTGAAGACTCCGATGATCAGTGAAGATCTCACAATGCACTCCATACAAATAATGACGCCATAACTTAAGTACAAATACCACAGCCGCTAACTCCAGATCATGAGTAGGGTAGTTCTTCTCATGGGACTTCAATTGCCTAGAAGCATAAGCAATCACTTTCCCCTTCTGCATCAACACACCACCCAAACCAACTCCTGAAGCATCACAATACACAGTAAAGTCTACACCTTCCTCAGGTAGAGTCAACACAGGAGCAGAAGTCAACAAAGTCTTGAGCTTTTGAAAGCTCTCCTCACACTCATCAGACCACTGAAAACCCACATCCTGTCGAGTCAATCTAGTCAATGGAGCTGCAATAGTAGAGAAACTTTGAACAAATCGTCGATAATAGCCTGCCAATCCCACAAAACTCCTAATCTCAGTAGGTGAAGTAGGTCGCGTCCAGCCTCTAACTGCCTCAATTTTGGCCGGATCTACTCTAATACCCTCCTTGGACACCACGTGTCCCAAGAATGTCACAGAAGTAAGCCAGAACTCACACTTTGAGAACTTGGCATACAACTTCTCTTCTCTCAACCTCTGAAGTACAATCCTCAGGTGTCGGACATGGTCCTCCTCAGTCTTAGAGTAAACCAAGATGTCATCGATGAAAACAATCACAAAAGAATCAAGGTATGGTCGAAACACCCCATTCATCAACTCCATGAATGCTGCAGGGGCATTAGTCAATCCGAAGGACATCACTAGGAATTCATAATGCCCATACCGAGTCCGAAAAGCTGTCTTAGGGATATCTGATGCCCTAATCTTCAACTGATGATACCCAGACCTCAAATCAATCTTAGAGAACAATGATGCTCCCTGCAACTGATCAAATAAGTCATCAATACGCGGAAGAGGATACTTATTCTTAACTGTTACCTTGTTCAACTGTCTGTAATCAATACACATTCTCATAGTCCCATCCTTCTTCTTCACAAACAATACAGGGGCACCCCAAGGTGACACACTAGGGCGAATAAAACCCTTACTCAATAAATCCTGCAACTGATCCTTCAATTCTTTCAACTCTGCTGGAGCCATACGGTATGGAGGGATAGAAATAGGCTTAGTGCCCGGCTCCAAATCAATAGCAAAATCGATATCCCTATCGGGAGGAACACCTGGAAGATCAGAAGGAAATACATCGAGAAACTCCTGAACCACGGGAACAGAGTCCATGGAAGGTGGTTCAACACTAGTATCCCGAATAAAAGCTAAGTAAGACAAACACCCCCTCTCCACCAGTCTCTGAGCACGGATAAAAGAGATAACCTTGCTAGGATAAGAACCACTAACACTCTTCCACTCAACCCTCGGAACACCAGGCATTGCTAAAGTCACAGTCTTAGCATTACAATCAAGGACAGCATGATAAGGAGAAAGCCAATCCATACCCAAGATAACATCAAAGTCCACCATCCCCAGAATGATTAAGTCTACCCAAGTGTCATACCCAGCCAAAGAAACAAGACAGGATCGATACACTCGATCCACCACTAAGGCCTTACCCACGGGTGTAGAAACACGAATAGGTACAGTCATGCTATCACATATCATATCAAATTTAGCAGCAAAATACGTAGACACATAAGAGAATGTAGAACCTGGATCAAACAACACAGATGCAGGTCGATGGCATACTGGGATGATACCTGTAATAACAGCATCGGAGGTCTCTGCCTCAGGTCTCCCGGGGAAAGCATAGCAGTGGCCTCCTCGTCCACCTCCATCCTGGGTGGTACCTCTACCCCCACTCTGCTGAGCTGCAACACCACTACTAGAAACTCTATCACCTCTACCTGACTGAACTCTGCCACGACCTCTACCCTGTGGTGCTGGTGGTCTAGTCTGGAATGAAGAATTAGGTCGAGGCCCACCACGACCCCTTTGTGAAGTACACTGCCGCATTAGATGATAGGGATCTCCACAAGTAAAACAAAATCTCTGACCTGGGAACTGTTGTGTGGACCCTGAAAACCCACTATAATTTCCTCGCCCTGTAGGTCGCTGCTGTGAACCGTACGAGCTCTGACCCGGGCTATAAGAACCCCTAGATGTCTGGCCACCCTCAAATGTCGGCATAGATGCATGAATAGGTCCCCGCTGCTGAAAAGAACCACTCACTCTCTGTGATCCCCTACCTCCAGATGAGGCACCATGAAACTGTCCTGATATACGGGCTCTTTTAGGGTCCCCAAACTCCTCTCTCTCCATCAATTCTGCCTCTTTGGCGGCGCTCACAATGGACTGAAAAGAAGCCCTCTCCCTAGATGCCCGAAACACAGCTGACCTGATAGAGAAAGTCAATCCCCTCACAAATCTGCGGATCCTCTCTGTCTCATTCGGAATAATGGCCAACGCATGCCTAGACAACTGGCAAAAACGCGCCTCATACTCTGTAACCGATAAACCATCCTGTCTCAGACTCTCAAACCTCAAGCGACTCTCCTCTCTCACGCTCCATGGGATAAAACGATCTTGGAATGCACTAGCAAACTGCTCCCAAGTCACTGGAGGAGATCCAACTGGCAAAACCCCCGAATAAGTCCTCGTCATCTGTCAAAAGAGTATACAACAACTCAGTACTAACGAAGGTAACTACGCACGATGAGAAACAATGAACAAAAGGAAGTTTCCTAGTAATCTTTATAGCCTCTCAAAGATGAGTACAGACGTCTCCGTACTGACCCTTGAGACTCTACGTAGACTCGGCTTGTAGACACGTGAGACCTATGAACCTGGGCTCTGATACCATTTTGTCACGACCCAAAAATGGACGTGATGGCACTCGTCTTATCCCACCAAGACAAGTCAGCCTAAAACCAAATATCTAACAAAGTGCGGAAGTAAATGACAATCCAACAACAATCCTTATTATGAAACTAAGTCATATTAATCCAATCCCCAAAATCAGGTTGTCACGTGCACAAGCCTCTAATGTAAATATTAGAATTGAAATAAAATAGAAGTCTAACATGAAGTTGTCTTTCAAGTAAAAACAAAGTCATAAACTGGAGTAGGAAAGTTCGCTGAGATGACAAGCAGCTACCTCACAATCCTCCACAAGATGCCTCGGAAACGAAAAGAATGACAAGTATCACGGAGATCCAGGCTCGTATCCTACAAAAATTTGTAGAAGCAAGGGGTGAGTACCAAACCACGCGGTACCCAACAAGCAAACCTCTAAACACAAGTTAAGTGAACAAAATACGGGCACTTCTTACACCATATCTAAACCTCCACGCTATGGTCTAATAGTTTACAGTTTACCAAACACACAACTCAATAACCACACTCTATCAGTTTACACATTCTCAATAACAACTCAATATTCAACAGTCACAAGCTTCTCAGAGAAACACTCACAAGATCAACAAAACACATGTTCAAGTTCATCAATAATAAGATGTGTAATGCCATGAGATGCAATGTCAAGTATAGTGATGCATGTCTTCCCTAATGATACACACCCGCTGTCTCTCAGTCCGGGACCCATGGGGGACATATCTGTCCATGCATCTGTCGCGGCGCACGACACGACCCTCGATAAGTAGTAACCTTCGCGGCGCGCGATACGTCCCTCGAAATATAATATCCGTCGCGGCGCGCGATACGACCCTCGAAAATAGTACACCATCCTCTTACCACAACCATGTCTCAGATACAATGCAAATGACATGCTCAAATGAAAAGGGAGGAGATAACCATTTGATAACCAAACACAATTTACAACAAGAAATCCAACACCAACAAATAAACAACAAGTCTCCAAATCATTCTCAACATCACACAAGGAAATACACGAATTTCGTACGCTTAACAAGAGTTTAGAAATCCACTTGCCTTAGCCAATCAAATAATCACTCTATGACTTGAGTCTTTCCTTTCCGTTGAGCTTCCAAATCGTTGCAACCTATTCAAGTATATATTCACAATAAGGTTTCGGAACTAACAACACCCACATTATTATGTGTATAACCTTGACCTAAAAATTCACCCAACTTTATAACCAAGTTCTTAATTAATGACGTTAACTAATATTTTAAGTATCATATTCAAATGGTATTTATATAATACTATTAATCTAATATTTAATTACCTATCCCATGTACCAAAACTTAACTCAGAATGTGATGATAATAATAATTTTAATCCAAATTACCAATCACTCACGGAAGGAGCACAACCTCCGTTCCCAACAGTTCACTCATACCCCTTGAATACACTTTTTCAAATACTTTTTCCATACACACATGTACAACAACCATTACACATTGAAATACTAAAAAAAAAAAAAGACTCAACTAATTACAATTATTTTCATCAAGGTCCCACACAAAAATTAATAACCTAAGAATATATAATAATATCGATAGCCACAACACTGTTTTCTTTTTCTTTGTATCATATTGTCCCAAATCCCCAGAATCATAAATCACCCCTTTAACTATAAGCACTATCACTATACTAATTATATATAATAATAATAATAAAATAATGGTGCTTCTAGCAGTCCCAAAACCCCATGAATGACACACTAAGTCAGAATAAAATATTAACTACTCCACTAACCAAATTCTCAATTCATACAAAATTTCCATTTGACTTAGAGTCAATATGACAAAACAATTGAGATAAATTGCTCCATTAATTGTTACCTGGAGATCGAATTCCTTCCCTTTCCTCTCTCGTGCGTCGCTCAGGTAAGGTTTCTGCCTTTCCTTCTTTTGTAAATTAATTATTTATTAAACTGATCAAGACCACTAACTTATTTTATTTATTTATTTAATATTTTTTTTTTTTACATGACCCTAATAGTATAAAATCTTAAATAACTGATCACTTTAGCCCACTAACTATCTATTAATTTTATTATCTACAATTACTCATAAATAAATTAACTCAAGTTACACTAATATTTAAAATTTCCAAAAATGACCTTCCGGGTCATTACAGAAAGACGCCTTACAATAAAGAAGCCCCGGCCCCTCGGTGTCTTACACGTCTTCTTCGACCCTGCCGAAGCTGCTTTCTTTCTTCAGGTAGTGAAGTCACTCCGGTTTGTGTATGACTTGACGCGCTAAAGTCTGTATCTTGCCCCTAGTTACTTAATCGTATTCGACTTCTATCGCAGATCTGTTATTTCTTACGCATTTCTTTCCATTAGCTCTCCAAGCTTCCTATCTTTCCATTCCTTCCTAAGCTTCAGTTGGTGTAATAGTCCCACCCCAGTAAGGGGAATCCTTCCTAAGAAAGAATTTTTTCCGTTTTGTTGAGGCATGATGAGAGAGGGCGGCTCCATGTCGTTGTTGTTCTGAAGAAAATGGAGGCGGACCATATTACTATTTTTGTTGTTACGGTCGGAGGAGTCGGTGGTTGTGGTGGTGGTGGAGAACATATTACGGCGAGAAGCGGCTCTTTCACGCTTATGAGCATTCTGGTGTCCTCCAAGAGCTTGAGAAGTGCAAAACTTGCGAGAACAGTAGAGGCAAGAGAACATTCTAGAAGATGGAACCTTTGCTTTTGGTTTAGGGATCATGGGTGGGTGCTGATGATCCACCATATCTGTGGGGGAGGCGGTGGAGGAATTAGAGGACTGGTTCCAGAAATCGTAAACAAGCTGGCTGGGGTCTGCCATTAATTAATTAGTTTTCTCAGGGAGGAGGAAAGGGAATGTATGTATGTAATTGTGATGATGAGAGTGTAGAACTAAACAAAACAAGTTACCAGATAACAACTTATTTTGGAATCCAATTTCATGAGTTGGTTGGCACGTTCTTCAATTTATACAAGATAGAATCCTACTTACGATTTAATTCAATTCCTTCGTAAAGAAAAACATACCTTAAGCAAAGAAACTACCTCTCGAAATACTTATGGCGCTGAAATATTGTGAATCTCCTTTTCCGGCAACATTAACGACAAGAATCGAACCAGCTCTCTTAGCGAGGGAATGAAAGGGGAAAAAATATGAAATAGGGTTTAGGTTAGAAGGTGAGGGAAGTGCGGCTAATGGGTTAATTGGATTTAATAAGATAATAATTCTAAAACGTTACCAGCTGTAACGTATTTCGACTTAAACTCTAAAACGTTACTTTCAGTAACGTATTCCAACTTAAACTCTAAAACGTTACTTTCAGTAACGTATTCCAACTTAAACTCTAAAACGTTATTTGTAGTAACGTATTATAACTTTAACGCCGTCCCCCCGTTAGTTTTGGTCTGTTTCTTGGCAGAATTAATAGATGGCCTAATACGTTACTATCAACAACGTTTATACTAGTTTTGTAAAATTTTGAAAAAATATATTACTGTTGTAAATTGATTTAAATAATAAATTATTTTGGTAAAAACCTCGAAGCATTAAGTAGTACTACTGTAGTAGTATAATTAGTATTAGCCACCAGCAAAGGACCGGAAATGGATCTCGAGTTTGAGCTCTGAGTATGAAAAAATTCTTGATATTGAGTGCTTCCCTCTTAATAAGGTCTACGTGGTGTGAATCCAAAATAGATAAACTTTAATACGGTCAACGAAATATGTGGCCTAAAGTTAATTCTTAAAAAAAAAAAAGCCTAAATATATTTCACTTATTTTATTTTATATTTTTTAATTGGATTAGGCATGAGATTTCAAGTATATAAAAATCTTTTGACACAATTCTCTAAAATTAAATGTGTATAAAATAAAGGGATAAGGGTCTGATATACCCCTCAACTTTGTCATTTAGAGTTGATATACTCATCGTTATAAAAGTGGCTCTTATCTACCCCTACTTATATAAAATGACTCACATATACCCTTTTTCTCTAACGTAAATGAAAAAATATTATTTTTATTTTTATTTTTTAAAAAATATATATAATTCCATATGAGTATATTTAATCCTCCTTAAACATATCTATTTTTTTGATTTTTTTTGTTTCAATGACTAATTTAGATTTATTATTTTGATGATTAAATTTATATATGTTTTACTAATATTCTTGTATAACTTATTATAGATGACCAGATTTTTTTCTTCAATACAAAAATTAAATTACAATATAGACAAAAGAAAAATAGTTTTAAATTATAATATAGCCACAAAATATAGTTTTACGTTTTTTTTTCTTTATCACAGAGGAATGAAAGAAAAAAATAAAATAAGAATAAAAACTTAAATAATTATAATAAAAGAAGTCGAAAAATAATTTATGTATGAAAAAGATTAAAATATACCTTGAACTATGTAAGAAGAATCATATATACCCCTAAATAATTTTTAAGAAAATTAAAAGTCAAAATATATAAATGTTAAACTAATTTTTTCACTTTCTTTAAATGAAGGGTATATGTGATATCGCTTTGTAATGGCAGAGGTATATGTGAGTCGTTTGTATAACGGTAGTGCTATATATGACCCACATATATAAAGAGGGATATATCAGTTCCAAATGGCAAAATTGAGGGTTATAAAAAAAAATTTGACAGTGCGTTGAGATCATCTGTACAGACTCATGGAAATCATCTTTATCGTTATATGGACCTTGCGAGTCTCTGATGGACCATGAACTCTCTCAATGCATTTATGAGAAGAATAGTGTATATACGGTTGAAAAAGTACTTAATTTGTATCTGAGGCATATCATTTCATGGTGTTGCATTGCATTGGATCTCATGATTATTGTCATACCGAGAGCATACAACCTAGACGTGGCCGACACTCGACAACCATTGTTGGCACTAAGCGAACCCTTGGGCTGACTCAACTCTCAACAAAAGATTTACTCAAAAATAAATTAACCTCAACTGTAACTCAACTCATAACAACATCACTACTTAATAGTTTAACTCAATAAAGTCTTAAATACTCAATAACATAACTATCAACTCAACTCTTTAAACATCACAAAAAAAATGAAAAAGACTCCTAAACTACTATTGTCTATCTATGAAGCCTCTAATAAATATGATGAAAGTCGGTACAAGACCCACAACATCCTAAAAAAATTAAAAAATATAAATGGAATCCTTCAGAAGGTGGAGGCTCCCCAAAGCTAATTCAAACTGCAAGTGGTATCAATGAAGCACCTGTTGATGACCCTGGTTATCTTTATCTGCATCATGAAAGATGTAGGCCAAATAACATCAGTACATGAAATGTACAAGCATGCAAGGGGAACTCTGAAGAACATATATAAGCTTGAACTGATAAAAAGGAAGAACATACTCACCTCATCTCAACTCAAGGATACTCAACTCAGTTCAATATAAAAACAACAATAAAAATACATCGTAAATAAAGCTTTTTAAGAGGCGTATAATAACTCAGTTGCATCTAAAAATACAATAATAAACTCTTTTACTTTTATTTGAGAGATTTTCTGACCGACAACCATCACTACGAGTTATGTGATGATACAGCATCTCACCCACGCTGTCAAAACTATCCTATACCTTGCCTAAGTATAAGACATCCTCAACTAAGTGGATCTAATACGCTATGCTTAAAAGTAAATAAGGAATCATCTAAAATTATGACCTTTTCTACCTATGTTGACATACATGGTTTATAAGGACTTTGAGTTGTTTGAAGTCGTCCCTGTACCGGTGCTCAATATTCTTCCCAATAATATAACTCATGCTCATATGTTTAAGAAACATTTTCTCATCCTCAATCCCTGAGATTATTACTCAAAAGATTTTCTTAAAAGAGATTATACTACAAACTTATCTTGAACTCATTTGAAAATCGATGTTTCCTCTCATTTTAAACGTAAAAGAATTTACTCTTGAGAATGCTTGGTTCCCATATATTCATTTTTTAAAAATATGAAACTCAACTACCATCATCCTCTCAAGTACTCAAATATTAAAATAATTTTTTAAAAAAAAGTTCGCGAAAAAATTCTCAAAATGACTCAAAGAATTCCCTCAAAATTTACTCTTAACTCTATCTTGAGTTTGAAATGTAAATTCGAGAAGTATGATCCGGATATATAGGATCACACAGTGATTATTGAAGACTTAGGTAGTTGGAAATAAGCAACGAGTGAAGACTCAAATTAGAGAACACTAGTGCGATGTGGAGATGGAATTAGATTTTCACTACAACAAATATGATATATAGCTACGAAATTATTAGCTAAAACATCAAATTCGTCACTAATTATTTGCTTTTAGTGATAAATTTACTTTTCGTGCTTAAATATATGAGACACATACTTTTAGTGACGAAACATAAGAATTCGTTGCTAATTTTTGTTCACAAAAGTTTCCCACCAAAAAAATATTTGGCGCCATTTGTTAAATAGTGTTAGTCACGAAGTTATCATTTGACACATTATTTCGTCACTATTAATTTATTGAATTTTGGACAAAAATATTCATCTAAAAATATGTTGTTAAAATAACCACAAATTAGAGTTTGTAGTTAAATATTATAAATTTTAGCTATGAAAATGTATATTTTATTATGATTTTTATTTCGTCACTAATAATATAAATAATTGGTGACAAATATTTCATTGTCTAATCAATATATGATTTAGTGATAACAAAAAAATTGTCACAAAATATGTAAGGTGTTAAATAGCGACGACTTAAAATTTTTAGTGAATAATTAAACTATTTGCTACGAAAAAATGCATAGCTAAATATAATTTTTTTTTTTTGCTACAATTGTTCATAATTACAAATGACAACTTACAAAAAGAATAATACAAGTGCTTCATAAGAAGTAGACATAGTCCATTCGACTGACAAGTGAAAATATAAAAACCAATGAATTTGGTCGATTTTGTAAAAACGATCAAATACATATGTTTTCTTAAATTACACAATTATAAAATGCATCATTTGAAAATACAATCCGGGTCAAAAATATTGTGAGTAAGCATGGTTCTACCAATAGATCACTAATATTTGTTAGTTTAACACTTTTGTTTTTTATCTGACACACTTTTATTGATAAGCACGATAAAAAAAATAATTTGTAGTCTTTGTGCGAATTTTTGTGCATTTATTATTGGTAAACTACATAGATTAAGTAGATCTATATGCTTTTGTCTATAAATATGTACATATTAATTATTAGTTCCACTCACGTATGTAGAGTAACTATACCGAGATAACATCGACTTATAAACTTTGACTTTGCAAAGGTGCAATATATTTCATGAATTTCTATTAATTTTTTCCATCAGTGTGAAAATTGAAATAAACTAAAAAATGAAAGCACATATAAAAGAAATGAAATAAAGAGGATTTCAGATATATTATGATGAAGTACTATAGTTATTGGTATCGATGTTCAACTTGAACTGATTATTCATTTTTTTTTAATAAAATCAAAAGTAGATTTTAAATAAATATATTATTGTACTGAATAATTATTAAAATTTACAAAAATAAATAAATAAAATGAGAAAATTGAACAAAATATATTTAAAGATATTAAAAAAATGCACAGTTTAATTAAAATATAATCTACATTTGAATGAATTGTGGGTGATAAATTTCATGCATTTGTATATGAGCATAAATAATCATATAATATATTATTTCTACAAAAGTTAAATTTGTAAAAGGTGAATGAAGTATATAAAATAAAAATGAACAAGAGGGAGTTGGTCTGATGGTAAGCACTCTTCATTTCCAACCTTAAGGTTCTGAGTTTGATTCCCCGAGGCAGCATAATGTGTGAGATCCTGGCCAATGTTGAAAAAAATTGAGATGGGAGGGGGGGGATGGGGGAGAGGAAGATATATATATATATATATATATATATATATATATATATATATATATATATATATATATATATATATATATATATATATATATATATATATATATATATATATATATATATATATATATATATACATTTAAAAATAAAATAATTTTTTGTATATAAAATATATATCATTAGTGACGAAATTAATTTTTTTCAGCTACAAAATATATATAACTTTTGATACAATTGATTTCGTCACTGATTGAAGTAAAATAATTAGCGACGATATAATTTTGTCGGTAGTAATAACCTTTTTAGTGACAAAGCATACTATTAACTACAAAAAATATAATTTTTACAACAAGTAAATTTGTGACAAATGATTAAGCATTTGGTGACGATTTTTCTTTTTGTAGTTAATATAATACTTTAAGCGACGAAACACTAAATTGTCTTTGTATACTTTTAGTGACACGCATTTAGAGACGACTGAGTGATAAATTATTTTTCGTCACACAATATTTTTAATGACGAAATGTGATTTATTAATGACAAAATTATTTGTCCCTGATAAATTTGTTGTAGTGTTTGATCGCAAAATATTTTTGAGGCAGCTGACTTCGTATCCTCTCTGCGACTCGGAAAGGGGTGATTATTTGGGGGACTGAAATTCTAAGAGCCTCCGCGACGCGGACCTAAGCACTATTATTTGCCTGATCTTTTCCTCTCCTCCCAAACTCAATTCAACTCATACCCACCGTATATCTAAAGTCAAAATTCTCGAATTTTCATTACTCAAAATAGTTGTAGCGGTACCCAAACAAAGAACTATCAATTAACTGAACTCACTTGCAAACTCTTGCCTCAAGAACTCAAATCATCACTGAATTACCAATTAAATTCAAGAACTTCTCAAGAACTCAATAATTTGACATCAAGAATGAATTCCTGGGTAAAAGATTACATGATTTGCGTGAGAGAGAACACATCCAACACGTGACATACAATCCATTATTCAAAAAAAAAAATCCCAAAAAACGATGATGTTAGTCGCTTTATTGCAATGCTTCAGTTGATTTTTGAAAATTGTCAACTAAAAAAGCGACCCATTGGAACGCACAACTTTCTCGTCGATTTTGACCAAAAAAGCAAAGCAGTTCATCTCTTTTTTTGTCCTTTTTGTTATTTTTAGTAGCATATAAATCATGTGAAAATTAAATTTGCTCACGAAATTTAAAGTAATTCTAAATAAATATCATGTTCGATTAAAAAATATTTTTTTTATATTTTGTATACACATTGTAAAGATATGTTTCTTTGTTATGGAAAAGCCAACGGGAAAGAAATTTGAGCTAGAAAACCTTTTTTTTGTAGTATTTGGAAATTCTAGGCTAGGCCAAACTTGGACGAAATCTGAGTTTGGGGAAGTCTAGAGAGATCTGGTAGTGAATCTGGAATCTAATTATGAATTTGATCGCATGAGCGGATAATCAAGACGTTAAGGAGCTTGTACGACTTTACGAAATCGAATTCGGGGGAGTATTATAACTTTTGAAACTGAGCTTAGTATGAAAGGGTAGTTTCTGAACGTCTAGGGTTGAAGATGTATTGTGAAATGAGAGCTTGAAATTTAAATTCCGAGTTTTTGTCTCAGTGCAAGCCGTCAGGGCGGGATTGTTCCCGTAATGGCAAGGTCGATGTGGTGGGTTGGATCCCGCAATGGCGGGCCAATCGCGACTTAAGTCAGGAAAAAAAATCCAAAATCACTTTTTCCTGTAAAACTTCATTCTTAAGAGATGGGAGATAATCAAGGCTGATTTCTTGACAGTTTTCCACGATTTTTAGTGCTAAAGGTAAGGATTTTACTCCTCTAATCTGTATTTCGATTCCTAGAACTTCGAATCTTGGATAATTATCATTGGAGAGGATTTTGGCTTGAAGTTAATGGTGGGAAAAAGTCCTAGATGAACATTAGGATTATGGGTTCGGTCTTGGGTTATTAAGATTATTATCCAGGTAAATTAGACCTTGTTTATTGATCCTTGGTTAAAATACTTGTTTATAGACCAAGTATGACACCCCAAAAAAATTTTAAGTTAAGACTTTATAATTCTTCGCAAAGTAAGTTTTTACCAAGAAATTTTACATTTTTCTTAAGAGTTAAGGTTATTAGATATATCACCTTGAATTCCGAAAAAAAATTAAAGATATTCATTCAAGTCATTCCTTAGTTCTTTTAAGTTTTGGGTCAACTTCAAATGATCATACCTTTTAGCACAGGATGAGTTAGGAGACCCATAAGATTTCAAATGAAAGGTCTTAGAATCCTTTTTTCAACACCACTGAGTTTGCTAATTTTTAAGCTCGTATGAGTAAGATATGCTCGTTTGAAGTCGGGTTGTCCAAATAAAGAAAGTTACCCAAAAATATGAGAGGTATTTTAGTGTTTTCTTACCCAATCGAATTTAAATGTTTTTAGTAAGGTTTTAGGAGTCTAAACTGGTTAGAATCAATTTCATTCATTCCCAAATTTAGAATTTTAGAGAGAAGATTCAACAGGAGAAAAAGTTCATAGTTTCAAGCGTTCATTCAAGAAATTCAAGATTTCACCAGAAACCTAGTTCTTTGACGTATGTAAGCTTCCATAGTGTAGGTATCATTCATCCACACACCAATCATAAGTTTCTTTTGTGAATCTATCCATAAATATTGAGCAATTTAATTTCTTGATGAGTTCTTGATAAGTGTTCTTGAAGTTTCCTTATTAATTAAGTTTTGATGTAAGTTTCTACTTGGGTCAATTTCAAATGACCATCTCTAAAAATATAAAGAGTTACGTGGGTCATAACCTATCAAATTAAGCGTATTTGAATCTACTTTTCAACGCCATCAATTTTGCGTAAATCTGATTTTTGAGTAAAAAGTTATGACTATTTTAGTAATTTGATACAGTGTTGTCACGAATTAGCCGACGTGAAAATATTAAAAAGCATTGTTTTTTTCTTTTTACCCCCAAAAAACCCTAACAAATTTCTTGACTAATAAAAGGCTAAAAAATATAAGATTTTCATCTTTTAATCCATCATTCTCTTCTCTCTCAAACCCTAGGGCAAAACCCTAAGGAAAGATTCTTTCAATCTTTTTCAAGATTCTTCTTTAAGGTAACCCTTTCTCCAAGAATTCATTCTTTTCAACTCAAATTCCTCCATACAATTGTGAATCACTAATGAAAATCATAATTCTTGGACATAAAGATTTCAAGAAACTAATTCAAGAATCTCAGATTTGAGCATTCATGAGATAAGTTGATTTGAGTTCTTGAGTTCATAGTTATTTTAAAGATTTTATTCCTAATTATTGACTTTCCATGTTTTAATTGAGATTCTTTAGTTAAATCGTTCATGCCTATAATTCAGTATGAACCCTATTTTGAGTTATAAATTTTAAGAAGTTTTTTCAAAGCGAGCACTTTAGTTTTGGACTAAGTTTTGAGAAAGTAAGTATAAGAATGAGAAGAGTCTTATACATGAGTTCCATATTATTATGAAGACTCTTGAGTCGAGTCTTTCATGCCTATAAATTCTGCATGAACTCCATACATTGAGAATCTTTGAGAGGAGTAGTGTCTCCTAATTTTAAGTCTTTAGGCATTAAGTTTCTAATTGTATTGAGATTATATTCCTACTTATGAGACTACTACATGTTACCCATGAAGCCCTTGAGTGGAGTTGTTCATGTCCATAATTTCGCATAAACCCTATGATTCAAGGAGTCTAGATATGAGTAGTATCACTGAGCCTTAAGTTCTAAATATTAAGATTCTTTATTGCTATTAAGATCCCTAAGTTGAGTCGTCCATGTTAATAATTCTACATGAACCCTATGATTTGAGTTATAAGTTTTAGAAAGCTTTTTAAAGCCAACACTGGAGTTCTTAATGTAAGTTTTGAGAAAGTAAAGATAAGTTTTGATAAAAGTGTTTTCTTAAAGATGATTAGTATGACAATCAAATATGCCATCATTGTATGAGTAGTATGGTATCTATATATACCATCAATGTTTATGACGTCTGACTTCCCGAGTCATCAATGATCATATTATAATATGATTCTGAAATGTTTTTGAGAAAGAGCATAGTTGAGTTCATTTTCCTTAAAATTATATATGGAAACTAATTATTCTCAATAGTAAATGTTCTCGCATTTAAGATAAGAGAAAACTAAGATTTACAAAAGAGTTTTGAGCAATTTAAGTACTATATTTTTAACAGAAAGATTTTTAAGTAATTATCTCAAACCACAAAAAAAAATATGTTTCTAAACGTATGATCTAGTATATTTTGGGAGTATTTTGAGCACCGATATGGGGGAGAGTTCAGATTACTCACAAGCCCTAAAAACCATGTAGTCAACGTGGGTACAAACGGTCATACTTTGCAGATGATTCCTTAATGCTTTTTAGTATAGACTAGTGGATCCACTTAGTAGTAGGTCTTATACATGACAAAGTATAGGATAGTTCTGACAGCGTGGCCGAGATGTTGTATCATCACATAGGTCATAGTAATGGTTGTCACTTGGAGCTTATTTACATATTTTACTTTGTATTTTCATATACAAGTAGATTTATCTTGTATCCTTGCATACAAATTGAGTTACTATTGTATTTTTTCAATATATCGAGTTAATTTCTACTATTTAAAAAGTTTTTCGTATATAACACCTCTTTTGTTGTTTTATCTTAAGTTGAGTATCCACAGTTGAGTATTTTGAGTTGAGTTGAGTATCTTTGAGTTGAGTATAATATCTTTGAGTTTAGTATCTTATTCTTCAGATTAGTTGAGTGAGTTGATAAAAGGTAAGTATGTTTCCTTTTTATCAAGTTCAAACATATATTTATGCTTTAGAATTTCCCTGACATGCTCGTGCATTCCACGTATAGAGACATTTATCGTGCATAATTTTGTGATGCAGATACATGTATTCAGGATCATCAACAAGCAATTCGTTGAGGTCATGTCATATTCCAGTCACCTTTGGTGAGACTTCTAATATTTCAGAGGACTTCACCTTTATCTTACATTTAGTAGTTTTGAGAGGGCATGGGTCTTATCTCGATATCCTTCTGTAAAGTAGAGTCTTCATAGATAGATAGAGTTAAGGAGTTTCAGTATTTACTTTTATTTTGAGTATTGTACAGACTTTTAAAAAGGTTGAGGATTTGAGTTTATTGAATTTATTTTAGTTTTAAGATTTTGTATGCTTGAATTAGTCTTCCACTTCTAGCCAGCTAGGACGAGGGTTTTCTTGGAAATCAGCAATGGTTCTCGAGGGTTGGTCACTTTCAAGGTGTAGGCTCAAGTCGTGACACCAAGAACAAGTGAAAGAATCCGAAAAGGAAAGACTCAAGTACATTAGAAGGATTCAAGCTTAGTTTGAGGTAGGTAATGGTTTGATTTCCTGTTTGTGTAATATATGTCGGTTGATTGCTACTTTATATTACAGGCGTGTATGTGAATAGGGAAATGTGAATCAATCTAATGAAATGATGATGTGTGAACAATATATGTCACGAATTTGTTTCTTGCTTGTATGATTGAGTATTAGTCATGCTATGTGATTATAATTGTGGTTGTGTTGATTGGATCGGGTGTCACATTTCGACGCATATATTAGATCAAATATCATGATTTGACACATATATTAGATCGGATGTTAAATTTTGAAACAATAATAATTTGGAGGATGGGTTCCATGAGACTACCATTTGTGATAATTGTGTTATATCTTATTTTCATTGAAATTAGAAAATTGTATGTAGCTCCTAAAATGATAACTAAACTATATTTTGTTTAAGTGTGCTTATTGTGTCGTAATTGTTCGTTCACTACTAAAAAAATAATATTTAGCGACGGATATTAGTGACGAACAGTATTTCATCACTATATAATGACGGATTTGCTATGGAATAAACATTTTGTTGCAAAATTAACAAATAATATTTTGATTTATAATATAGCAACACATTTACAACGGAATATATAATCCGTCGCTAAATATTAGCGCGAAAATTTGGCGCCTAATTTTCCCTACAAATTTAGTAACAAAGTAGTGGTGAAAAATTTAATTAATATTGGGCGATGGAATTAGTGACCAAAAAAAGGTTGCTAAACTATCAAATATATTTTTTATAAAAATTATATTATATAGTGACAAAAATATTTGTCAATATAATTTTCCTAAATATATATATTTATTTGAAACCGACAGATTTTAGAATTCGTCACTAATTCCGTTGCAAACTCAAATTTCAAATTTCCATTACTCTCATTTAATCTCATCCGTCCATCATAATTTATCAAACTCCAAGAGTCAATCTCATCCGCTCATCCGAATATATCAATTGTCCTGCTTTAAGACCCTTGCTTTCCCATCTTATACAAAAGATCCCAAATCCCTAATTTTCTTCATTCTCTTCCTCTCCTCTACAAGTACGCTGCCCAGGCCTTGTTTGCCTTCTTCTCCGTTCTTCTTTTCGGCCTTTGCAGCCTGGAGAACGAGTAGTGAACAACAATGGTGAGCTCCGGAAGACTTGCGATGACCACCGAACCTCCTTCGTTAGCAGAAGCTCCAATTGGCGAGCAATTAGGCGACCAGGTGGTCTCCGTCCGGCTACAGCAGCAACACAAAGATAGCGCCATCAATTGCCTTCCTCTCTGGCGAAGAAGGACAGCAACTTTAGCTACACGCAGTGAGCAGCGATGGTGAGCACCGGCAGCATCCAGATCCAGCGAGCAACATAGGAACAAAATCTAGGGAGAACACAACAACAATTTCAGTCATAGGAGCTCTATGAGGATTTTAGGTGAATAAACTCTTTCCTTCAATGCTCTGTAAATAAAGCATTCTTATCATATCTTTTATCGAAACACTAAGAGCTTAAATTAATAAAATGACAACAATTCTTATATAATTTGGTTTTATCTGTTTCTTGAAAGATATATCAAAGCAATTGTTCCAAAACAAGTAATCTATGGCTTTCATGAGAATGATATTAGCTTAACTAGAGTTTCTTTAAATCAAGTCAGATGCCACCTCTTGACGTTTGTGAGATATAGTAAGCAATCAAAATATGTGATTTGATTGTTTTTTTCTTCTTCAAGTGGAACTTATAAATAGGGTAACATAAATCAACATAAGCAATTCGAGTAGTTCAAAAGGATATGTACGTTTGTTCTGTACAATATGGTGGCGTTTCTATAAGATCCATCAAAGACCAATGTGTTCTTCTATTCATTTTCACTATCCTTGATTCCCTCAACTTTGTGTTAGCCATTTTATTTTTGTCTCCTTTATGCCCCCTTTCCCCGTTTTCAGTTCACATTGAAGCTAGTGCATTTAGGCGTATAAAGATAACTTGTTATTCCAAGTGTATCATTATGTTGGCGGGCGTGAAGTTGTTGTTGTACTTACACGGGTGACTCTATCTCAATTGAAGAATATCGCAGAAAACTTGTAAGTATATATTTCACAACTTATATAAGTACTATCTTTAGGTTGAATGATCTATACACATGTATCTAAACACACATTACACAATATATATTATTGTATTTAAAGGTGATTTATCTTTTGTAAAGGCTAAGGGATAGAGATCCAACACCAAGCGAGTTACATTTGCACGTCCATACACATGGTCATGATGAAAAATCTTTTGTTGATGAGCGCTCTAAAATTGTCCATGTAGGTCGAAAACTTTGAAACCTATCTTAAAATAAACATGTAATTGTTAATTAGTATGAGAAACTATCTCTCTAATTCTTGTTTAATATTTTTTTTCTTAGCTTACTGTTTCGTGTTTCGTGAACCTGTTGTATGCTTGGGATTTATTTGTTTGTGATTTGTTAACTCTAACTGATTTGCCTTCTTAAGCTGGAATGTTTTAGTCACAGTTTGAGTCTTTTTGTTTATTTATTAATCAAGTCTTTGCCATGTGAACCCCTTTCTTAATTCTTTGTAGTATTCGAGTGTTCATTTCTTTGTTTAATTTGCTCACTGTAAACATTGATTGTTAATTTTGACTATATTTTTTTCGTTATTATTTAGGAATCAAATGTGATGAATTAGTAGAAATCTGATTAATTTATCATGAGTAGTGGTTAAATTTATCTAGAATTAATTTTTATAACTCTTACATGATTTTAAGTCATTGTACATTTGCTGTTTCATTTTCTTCCTCCTTGGATGTTCATTGTTTGTTATTGAGGAATGATTTGGATGTAATATTGTTGCTATACTTATTTTGGGTTCTAATTCCTATTTTTTTGTATCATGTACAATCATGTGGAGTCCAAATTGGACTCGAATATGCTTTCCTTCGCATTTCTAATGAGCCATGAAAACTCAAGTCCCGAGTCAATCCTTGACTATCACTGGGAAGTCGGAAGAGAATTGCTCTATTGTCTATCTTCAATAAGGAGATTTCCATCATATTAATTTTAGTTTGTATAATTCAGATAAGATGCAAAAGTAATTACCAAGATAAGTCTGAAGAGGGAGAATTTTCTCAAAAGAATATTAAGGGAAAAAAAGTAATACAAGAAGTTGATAGTCATTTATAATTCGTATTCTCATTTAGTTAATCCAAGAGGGTGATGCTAGTAACCATTAAGCAAAATCGAGAGAAGGCAACATAACAAAACAATCTTACATGCATATGCTTCTGTGTAGTTTACGTTACGATGATACTCGTTGGGACTTATTGTTGCTATGTTACATTGTTTATGATTTTTTTCTAAAGGAGTTATGGCATAAAGTGCTTGTTATAGACCATAGCAGTAAATTGGATCAGGTAGCTTTTTTTTCTTGACATTTATATGAATTACATTTGTTTGGTCTTGAAACATCTGAAATCCATCCAAGATTGTCTGAACTTTGAGGTGTCAATTACAGTGTGTTTCTTTATTTGTTTTTTTATTTAGTTTTTTCACAACAAAAAAAGGGTCAAAATTATCCTTATCATATTATAAATGACTCAAAAATATTTTTCTTTTCCCTTATGGGATCACTGATCAAGTTTTAGTTTAGGTCCATATCTACTTTCTAATTTGTCTCCTCATGTGTTTATTGGGGACTAGTGTATAGTTGTAGGCTTATGGCATATATACTTGAATACTGTGTTGTTGTATGTAATTATCATTTCACTGATTTTTAATCTAAGTTTAAATGTAATGTATATGTAATGTATGTTAGCTAAAAAAGTATAGTACATTTAGTTAATCTAAAAGGTTCTGTATGTTACTACACTTTCTTTTAAATATAATTTTGTTACTAATTTTTAGTGCTTTCTCTTTATCTTTATTTACAGGAAAAATATGAAGAAATATTATGGGGGAAAACGTCTCGATTTGATATTGATCAATGTGAAGCATACTACAAAAGTTGATGAACAAAGGTTCTCTTAAGAATAGTTGATAGATTATTTTTTATGTTTTGCTCCAAAATATGTGATTTGGATTTTGCTATGTACAGATTTTGAACTGTCTAAGTATTATTTTTTATGAATATTTGTTATTTTAGAGGTACTTTTAGTAAATGTTATTTAATTTATTTCAGCAATGTATATTTAAAATAAATAAATGATATTATTTTACAAGAAACTTTTTAACAACAAATTTAATAATGATTTGGTCATTGCTATAAAAAAATATTAGCAATGAATTAGCAACGAAATATTTTAGTGGCAAATATGCTGGCTCAAATAATAGAATATTTTGTGATGGATTAGTAACATAAACTTCGTCAAAAATTTATGTGAAATGACGAAATTACTTATGAAATAGCAACGAACTATATAAGTATAACGATGGACGAGTCTGTCACTAACAAGTGGCGACGGATATCATTCGTCTCTAATATGTCGCTAAACTTGCGATGGTCTCATTTTTTTGTCGCTAAGAGATTACTAACGAGCGAAATAGCAACAACTAGCAATTCGTCGCAAATCCGTCGCAAATCCGATTTAGTGACGAAATATCATAGATTAGCGACGGATTTCACCGTCGCTAAATGCTGTTTTTTTTTGTAGTGATTGTATATTGTGCTTATGGGAGTAGTCGTGTGATCCTATCAGTACATTCTGGTTATGTACTGATACTGCACTTGGTCTTTCTTGTTGAGTACAGGGCATTTTCAGCCTGATAGACCTCAGTTAGGAGACTATTGTTCGATGACCGTATGCAAGGGTAAGCCAGTTCTTTCATACTGTCATGGATCTTTTTTGTTTGAATCCACTCTTTTCGGACTCAGACTATTTAGTAAGGGTTCGCTTATGTTAGTTTAGGGGTTGCATCCCTTTTCCTTAGATTTAATGGTTTACAAAGTTTTGGTACAATGAATTTTAGGTTCTAGGAGTTGTTTTCTGCAATGGTTTTGGTAGTTGTTTTTGTTAAACTTTCAGAGTTTATGGAAACTCCATATTTCTTTAGACATTTAGACTTGCTTCAGTGTGATTAAATGTTCTAGTTTTTGTTAGGTCGTAGAAATGACTCTCCCACCAGAGGGTTAGTGTGGGTGTCAATCACGATGGTCTGAATCGTGCCACATTTAATTTTAGAGAATTGTGTCAAAAGTTTTTTATATATTTGAAACTTCATGTCTAATCAAATTAAAAAATATAAGATAAAATAAGTGAAATATATTTAGGCTTTTTTTTTAAGAATTAACTTTAGGCCACATATATCGTTGAGTCGCCCCAGACTTGTAGTTGGTTTGTAGAAATGTCAATGATCATGGGAATAGTTAATACTATAAAAGCATATTAAATTTCCAATAACTATATTATAGAGCATGAATGCATGCAAACTATTGGATGGAGCTCCTTTCTAATTTTAGTCAAATTCTTACTTAAATTGAATACATGTAATATAAATTAAAATTAATGGTAATATAATTAAATTAGGAGCACATTGGATGTGAGCCAATTCCAATGTTAATTTTTTTTTTGTTTCTTAACCAAGTTCGTTATCCGTATTAAAGTTTGTCTATTTTGGATTCACACCATGGAGGACCTTATTAAGAGGGAAGCACTCTATATCAAGAATTTTTTCATATTCAGAGCTCAAACTCGAGATCCATTTCGGGTCCTTTGGTGGTGGCTAATACTAATTATACTACTACAGTAGTACTACTTAATGCTTCCTTAACATTTTCAACATGTAACTATTCATGCATTAGCAATTAATTAAGATGAGCAGACAATAGTTGACTAAGTTCATATATGCTACTAATCTAATATTTAAGTTGAAGTAATAATATCTAAAAATAGTTTCAAGTGCAACAGTAGTAGAATTTAGTATAAATAGCCATGGTTAGACGCACATCATCATCATAAGAATTATAAACTGCTTAATTAATATTCTCTAGATTTGAATATGGCTTCCAAAACAATTGCAAGTCAGTCTTCAGTAACCCTTTTCCTATCACTGAATCTCCTGTTGTTTGCTGTTGTAAGTGGAACCAATGATACTGGAAATTGTGTTGGTTCTCAACAAACATGCTCAATAGATACTTTGAAACTTGGTGTGTGTGCTAATATACTTAATTTGGTGAATGTAATAGTCGGGTCTCCACCAACTTCGCCATGCTGCAGTTTGATCCAGGGACTGACGGACCTAGAGGCCGCGGTTTGCTTGTGCACAGCCATAAAAGCAAATGTGCTGGGAATTAATTTGAATGTACCACTCTCTCTGAGCCTCATACTAAACCGATGCGGAAAGAAATATCCTACTGGTTTCACTTGTTAAACTACGTACCCTCTACTTTGCCTCATTAATTCCCAAGGGGTTAATAAATAAATAAATAAATGTATCGTCGTGCTTATGAAATTATTATGCACGTACGAACCTTTTTTTTAAAAAAATTTAAATAAGTGAACTTTGCATATGCAAGTTCTCATCTTCCTATGTTACATTAATAATACTATCAAATTAATAAATAAAACTACTCTTTGTTACCTCTCCATGCTCTTCGTATATTCGTACTATAATATTATAAACTCTACTATTGAAGAAGCCATAGCTAGGGGAAATCTGCATAGATATCACTTTAGAATCATTTATCATGTGTAATACTTGCTTAATTTTCAAATGCCCTACTATTATTTAATTAACACGTGCTAACATAAATTGCCTATTATTATTTTGCTTATTTATAGCAACCATGCATTTCTAATGATTTTTCTTTTATGAATCTTGTTTTGTTCATCTTATATTCTTAAGATAGTTTGAATAAAATTTTAAGAACTTGGTAAGACACAACAAAATTTAAGAATATTTACACAACTAGAAAATTAAAACTAATAAAAAAATTAGAATCAGAAACGGATTAGAAAAAATGTACGAAATATTTTTCTAGGGAACTTTAGAATAAGGAACTTTTTTTAATTTGGTGGATTCTCTTTTGGGGCTTCATGTGGCCAAATCTTCTTACTTTTAGGCTTGAATTTGAACACTTTCATGATAAAAATATTCTTGATTTCCCATTAAAGCCCATCAATTTTAATGGAGGTATGCCAATATGGATGCTATCAACATATGTCCTTATTTTTCACTCATCACTTGCCTTGTACTTTATCAGAGAAATAAACATATCAAACTTGCTGCTTTGGTGGAAGCTAGCTAGGGTCAAAGCCCACAAACAAGGCTCCTTAGGTTCATGCAAACTCATTACGGCCAGGTGACTTACATTTGATCTTCTGCTCAATCAATTCATTGATTGATAATTGGTATCACTGGAACTCTTATCTTTTCTTGTTACTATTATAAATGTTTTTAACTCTATTAAAAAATAGAATGGAGTTGTGGTCAGTATTAACACACATTAAGCAAGCAAGAGGTTGATAGACCTTGGTTAGTTGATAGTGATCATTTCAATGTTGTGTGTTGGTTATATGGTGTTCAAATATCTTTAGCTCAAACTCAAGACTTCTCCAATTGTCTTCATACTCTACAACTCAGTAAATTATCATGGGAAGGATATTAATATACCTGGTCAAATAAACAATTGCTTTAAATACAAGAACAGATCATCCAGCACTGCACTGGTGACTTATTTTGTAAAGAAAAACAAACATTGATAGATATTGAGAAATGGAGCCTTGTTAAATAAAGTGCCCTAAAACGAAAGTCCATAGCCAAATGGACAAAACATGGACATACAATAGTATATAGTTCACAATTATGATCAAAAAGAGAATGAGCAATGCTGGAACTCACAACACTAAGTGACATAAGACTTAATACACCAGAGGCTATTAAGAGGAAGTGATACAATTTTTAAGGCCCTAATTAGTTATACCGTGTATATAGATAAAATATTATATATTATCTAATATTTAAAAATATAATAAATTGAACACTCTCAGACACAACAAAAATAGGTGAGCGTGCGAATTTATAACTTTTGAGGTCTGAGGTTGATCCTCAATAGCTGAGTTTTTATATATAAGCACAATATTTTTTTATAAAGAAAAAATCAAAGAATACTATTCAGGGAAAATTGTATATAATAGCAAATTAATAACCTAAAATAGTAGCTAGGGTTTGATTTAATTGTGCTTCATAGCAAACGTTTAGCCAAAATTTGCCAGGCGCCTCTCTCCCAAAAGTCTCGCTCGCCACTCTCCCATTCTCGCCTCTCTCGCTTTATACACAGAAGTGTATAATTTCTGTTTATGTTTTGTATAAAGCGAGAGAAAATTGTATATACACATGCAAAAACATATATCTTCGTGTTATACACTTAATTATACAATTTACAAACATTTTACTTCAATTCAATTGTAGACAAATGCAAATTTTATACAAATATTGCAGAGAAAAAGGTCAACAAATTATACAATTGTGAATTATACAATTGCAGTGAAATACAATTTTCTCTAGCTTTATACAACAGAAGTGTATATATTGTGTTTCTGTTTTTGTATAAAGCGAGAGAAAAACATATATCTTCTTGCTATACACTTATAATTATGCAATATACATACATTTTAATTTGATTCAATTGTATGCAAAGCAAATTTTATAAAAATATTGCATCGAAATAGACAGTGAATTATACAATTGTGCATTATACAATTGCAGTGAAATAGGATAGCGAATTATACAATTGCAGCGAAATAGGCCAGCGAATTATACAATTTAGGCCAGCGAATTATACAATTGTATATGTATAGCGAATTATACAATTTTATATTTGCTATGGAGCGCAATTATACAAACTTTGTTATAGCATACAAATATGAAATTTTTGTTTGCTGGATGTGAAAATTGCCCTACTATTCATTATTATACTTTTGATTATTTCTCAACTAGTCTTCTAGAAAATTTTAAATAGTTAAGAATCTTATTAATAGAAAAGGTATACATGAAAAAAAAAGTTCCAATAATTTGAACTTTCAAACATTCAATTATTTTGAATCATGATAAAAGTGTCAACAATTCACTTGGGTCTGTTTGGAAAATCACTTGGTAATTGGAATTGGTGTAATTATCAGGATAGTAATTACCAGCCTAGTAATTACATTGACATATTTGATTGTCACAGTGTAATTACACAGTAATTACACATGTCATGTTTGGATGTCACAATGTAATTACACATGTTCTATTTTGATGCACAATTGCAATCATAAAAATATAATAAATTTTAAAAATAAAAATTAATTATTTAAAATTTATACTAAACAAATAAGAAACTTTAGATATTAAATTAAATATTTAAATATATATTCGTTTTTAAAAATATATTAATTGATAAACATATTTCTGTAACTAATATTATGAAAAAATAATTGATTTATATTTTTTTTCAAATTAATATATTTCAATCGAATTGATCGTAACAACTAAAAGTATGAAGTTTCTACGAACATCGTGAAACATAAATTATTAAATGTTTGACAAAATATAATCTATCAAGTCAATTAAAAAATGACGTTCAATGTAAATTCAACATTACTAAGGCCTCATTTGTTTCCGTTAAGTTTAAGAGCTCTGAATCTGAATACACATCTGAATATTAAGATTTGCATTAAGATTCAGGTGTTTTGATCTGAATACACATTTGAATATTAAAATGTGGTTTATAAAATTAAACACTAAATAATTAATATTTTTTGTTTTCAATATCTGTGAAATTAACATTAAATTAATAAAATGTCATAAAAATTTCATTTAAACAAAATATATCGCTTTCGCTTAAAAAAAAGTTTTAAAAGTTTTAATAATCATGATTTGGAAGTACAATTTTTTTTCATTCAAAAACCTTGGTAATGTCAATACACCAACAGTGTTCTTGACAAGTCAATATAAGAAAATTATTAATATAAAAAAAACAAGAAAATTATTAATATAAAAAAAACATATTTATGAAAACTTGCCAGTTCATGAGGGGAAAATGGTGTTTGATTGAGAAAAGAGAGAAAGAAAGTTTTTAGTTATGAGATAAAAAGGCATGCTTAAAGCAGAGAAGCGATGATTTATTATTTGATAACTTATTAAATGAGTTTGAAATAAAACAAATGAACTTAATAGGATTCAGATTCAGACCTAAAAATCAAACGTACTTAATAGGCTGAATCTGAATGATTAAGATTCAGACCTCCATTAAGCGCAAACAAATGAGACCTAAAACAAATGAAACCGAAAATATAGCATAAGATATAAATTCAAAACAAACAATTTAACATAATACTCTTATAACAAATATCAACATAGCAACAAATATGATTTATTTTATTTTTTTTTAATAAAGAAAAAGTAAGTCTATAACCTTACTTAACAATAAATTCCATATTAATTCAAAAATTAGAGTACTAATAAAATTAGGCTAATGAGAAAATAGCACGACATAAAATAAATAGATAATACGAAAAAATTACATAGAATCACGTAAAGTAAAGTTGAGAACAAGAAGAAAATGAAATATAATAACATAAAATAAAAAAATAAACTTTTACAAATTTTTAGAATAATAAAAATAAAAAAAGAACTTAAAATAATAGAAGTAAAAAAATAAAACAAAAAAACAAAAATTGAAATGAGAAAAAAAATTTAAAAAAAAAAGGTAATCAAGTGATAATCAAATCATGTAATTACAGCAATTCACACCCTCTTTGAATTGTAGAGTGTAATTATCCCCTATTAATTATATCAATTATCTACTGATCAAGTAATTATTTGTCCTTCCAAACAGGACAAGACAGTGTAATTACAACAAATCTAATTACTAGGGTGTTTTTCCAAACAGGCCTTGATATGAAATTAAAGGACTATTTTTATTGACTTTTCTCCATTAATTTTGATTTATACTTGATAGTTTTATAATTTTAAGTTTTTATATGATTTAGTTATTAGTGTAATTTAATTCTCTCGATTTGTTTTTCGGAATTACGCGGGAAGTAAATATTAAATGATCCGTAGTTATAGGGGAGGTTTTCATAATTAGTAACCGTTTTTTTTTAATTAACCGTCGCGACCATGATGAATATTTTTACAAGTAGAAAAAACTAAAGAAAAAAACTTGTATGAATCAAGAAATGACGAAGAGATATGGAATACTGCGGAAGAAATTGGAAAAACTGGAATCGGATCTCCATCTGCTCTTCACATTCCCACCGGATTCCGCGACTCACGAGATTCTCTCTCACGCCATTGAACAGCAACTTGAATTTCTAAATCATCTGTTGGCTGCAGAAATCACTTCGTCCCCGTCCAAGCCACGACACTTGTACCACATTGGTCGCAGACTCAACGAACTTGAAACCGTCTTTGATCTTCACTCACAGCAACAATTAGACGGAAATAATATGAATGATCATGATGCTGCTTCGGTCTGTTCTTGTAGCGAATCGTGTATTAATGATGATGGAGAGGCGGCTGTAGAGCGCGATTTTGGCGATTCTGATCCGGTTAATTATGACGTTCCGGAGGATTCACCTGTTAAAGATATTGAGGAAGTTGATGAAGGTAATGTTATAAATGGGAGGTATTTTGGAGTATTAGGGTGTGGGGTGATGATGGGTGCAGTTTGCGTGGGATTTGTTATGCTGAGATTTTATGATTGTTTTCTTGTAATTCAGCCTTCAGGTTTTCTTGTTCCTACTTAGTTTATCATTAGAATCAGGAACTTTTTTTATTAAATTTAATTGCTGATGTATCTGCTACAATTACTTCTAATGAAGTAGTATTTATTTTGAATTTGAATGGTCATAGGTAGATAGCAACGTACTTCTAATGTTATTATATATTAGATAGATGAGCAAGAAAATATGATTATTGTAAAAGAGGATCTTATTCTAACTAAATTATGACTAGCTGCTGAGCATATTTTTTTAACTTATAAAGCATTTGGTATTGAGGGAGAGGTAACACCTGAAATTGCTCTGACAATAGCATCAGCATTTGGTATTGAGGGAACTTGTCTAGTAGGGGATAATTTTGTAACCTTCACCATCTTTTAATAGCAGTAATTCTAATTTGCTCCATACTTATCCTTCATTTTTCTATGACAGTTAATTATCCCTAGGATATGTTACAAGCATAAATTATCTTGCGAATAGGAATAAGAGTAGCAAGATTAGGATCTAATATAATATATAACTGATGAAATTAATTGTATCCTCTAAAAGTTAGTTTGGTGGAAAAATTCAAAATTTGTAAATCATCTTGATAAAAGATGGTGAAATGAATAGGCCCATGGCAAATTTATAATAGGATGGTTGGAAATAAAAGTTCACTCTAATAGCCTATTAGAATTTTTTTAAAAAAAACATATAATAATTCTAATGGTTTAGACTACTATTGACATTGCTTAAAGTACATTAAGCATGTTTTTGTCCTAGAAGGTAAATATTTATTTTCTTTAAAATTAAAAATACTTAATCTTGTTATTATATAAATTTATTTAAATTAGAAAGTTATAAAAAAATAATTTTATGATGCAATGAAGGATATTTAATAATTTTTATCTAAAAGGACTAAAATATTGTTTCCATATTAAATTCTTAAATACTATTTATTCATGAAAATATAAATAAACTAGTATATTATTTAATCTATTTATTATCCATATTAAATATGAACGAATTAAATTATTACCTATATTTAACAACCCATCCATTTATCATCACACGATTAGATATAGGAGATTGCTCCAACGTGACATAAATCATCACCAATTAATAACTTCAATAACGACTTGTTATTGTTATGATTGAATTCATGCACACACACGATAAATGAAGAATATAAGAACTTTCTGGGGAAAGAGATGAGAGATCTAGAGAAAGAAAGAGAAAATATAATATTTCGTGGTAACACCCCGTAAGTAAATTTTCACAACGATGAAGTATATTTATATTAATTAAATCAAAATATTTTTTATTATAGAGAATAAATACTAAAGCCTAAAATTTATTTAAGCTCCACGGCCTAACAGTTATAACATTTCGCTTTCATCACGCGAAGAATATTTGATATGCATATGTTGTATGTAATTAATTGGAAGTTGGAGGGGCTAAGTATTGGGCCGACCATCATACCTTGACCATGCCAGATGACATGAGAAAATTATACTCGCCATCTCCATTTCTTAATTGAAAATAAGACACAATTTAAAATGTTATACCACGTGCAAGATCTTATTGAAAATTTCGAGAATTCACATGGCAATGACTAATGCAAAATAAATCAATCTGCTCCATCCGTTCTCCATCCTTTCGGAATTATTTGTAACTATTATGTTTATCAAAAGTTAATTTGAAAATTTTTTAAAAGTAAATTAGATTATATTAATTTGATATTTAAATAAAAAAATTAGATATTTTAAAATTATATGAAAAGTACTATAAATTATAATTTTTTACATATTAATATGATAAAAAATACATTTTAAATTGATAGTCAAAATTTTTATACTTTAACTCTAAAAATAGAAACCTAACAGAGGGAGTAGCATTTAGAGCCTGTTTGGCTCAGCTTAAAAGCTGGTCAAACTGACTTAAAAGCTGGTTTTTGACTTATTTAGCTGTTTGGCAATACTCAAAACAGCTTATTTTAAGTTAAAAAAAACTTATTTTAAGCCAAAAGTTAAAAGCTGGGGTAGGGGTGCTTTTTTTTTTTTAGCTTATAAGCTGTTTTAAGTTGACCACATTTTTATCTTTTTGTGCTTAATATTTTTATACAATCTCCAAATTACCCATGTAACCCTAACATTTCTTTCTTCCATTTTTCCTTTTTCACGTTTGACATAACAACTTCAGCACTTTTATCCAAACGCATAACTGCTTATTTTAAAAATAAGTTTCCGCACTTTTAAAAGTGCTTTTTTAAAGCTGCTTTTATTAAGCCCATCCAAACGGGCCCTTAGTAAACTTTTTTTTAAATCTTTATCGATATTTGTAGAGAGTTTTAATATCCTAAAATATAAAACTTTTGATTGGGAATTCAAATTTAATTGAATTGATTCGGAATATCCCAAAAAGACTATTGCAAAATCAAAAAGTTCCAAAGATTAAAGCGGACTCCACTTGATAAAATTTCATGGTTTATTCAATCAAAATAGGATTACTTTTTGAATTCAACTGAACAGCTAGTGGCCCATAAAAGTCAGAACCCCACATGCTTTAACCTCATCTTCTTTCCTACACAATCCCAATCTGAAGATTCTCTTGTCTATGATTTTGTACGCCGCATTTCAAGGCCATATTTGTAAAAACACACATCCTGTGCGCGGCGATTTAACCAATCAACCTAAGTTATCTATAAATTTGTTACCCATAATACCCCTACTGTCACTTTCCCATTATCATTTTTATTGACTTCTTCTTCTTCGTCTCCACCTCAACTTAACCTCTGCATCTTTCACCATCTCTTTCCTTTGCATTTGGATCTGCTAGATTCAAGCGAAAATGAGCCGTTTCAGGAGATTTGACATCATCGACTACTCACCTTCTCCTTCATTTTTCACCCCCAAAACCCTACTTCTAAACCCATACTTCCACATTGAAGATGAGCTTGACTGCACTCTCGATCTCATCTGCCCTAAGCCTTATGCACCCACGAACTTCCTCGATCTAGACAATTTCGATACCATTACTGATCTGATCCAAATCGAAAGAACCCCTTTTTACAGCACTACTCGCCGGGTCCAGCACCGGATAGGACTCGGTACTGAGTTGCAATGTCTCTCTGACCGAGTCACCGCGCTCGAGCGGATGTTGACGGAGAAGAAGAAGAAGAACAAAATTGGGGAGCGGAAGTACACGTGGACGGCTGAGATCAAGAGCCCTGAGAAGGATGGGGTTGATCGGAAATATAAGTGGATTGCTGAGGTGAAAGATGGTAAGAAGAAAGGGGCTTTGGATAAAAACTACAAATTTAGTGCTGAGATCAAAGGAAAAGGTGACGACGATTCACGTAGTTACAGTTTCAAAGCATCAAATGTCACTGATTCCGATAGCGATAGCGATGAAAGTCAGAAAAAAGAGAAGAAAGATAAGATGAAGAAGAAGAAGAAATCTGTAGGTTGTACACGCTTGGTTGAGATTGAAGAGCCAACCCATCATGGCGCACTCGTCTTAAGACAGGTTCAGCTTCCACATTTTCGTAATTAATTTTGGTTCTTTAAAGTGACATTGTTACAATCTTGAAATTTGCGTTTTTTTGTTTATGATCTGTAGGTATTTGCAAAGAGGGTGGAGAAGAGAAGGGGGAAGAGGAAGGAACTATCACCACAAGATGCAGCTTTAGCGATTCAAATGAGCTTCAGGGCTTACTTGATTAAGAGGTCTCAGGCACTGCGTGCTCTGAGAGAACTGGCCATTGCCAAGACTAAGTTGAAGGAGCTAAGGGCTCTCTTCAACAACTTCACTTATCGTAGACGTGTTGCTCGTGATGCTGAGGAGCGCCAGAGGTTCTCTGAGAAGATTATTGTGCTGCTACTCACTGTTGATGCCATTGAGGTAGACATAGTAGTAACTGTTCCTTTTTTCCCCTCTGTTATTGGTCTTATAATATGCTTTTTTGCTAGCCGTTTGCACCAAAAGCATAAGTTTTTTCTTTTTAAAATGATATGATGATATATGACAACATATAAAGTTTAAGATTCTAATTTCATTTAGTATATTATATAAGAGGTAGTTGAAGAAAATAACAATGTAATACTAGAAAAAAAAACACCAAAATCGATGATCTGATAAGTTAAATGGATTTGGATATTTGTAATTTGTGAATATTGACCAAAATTGTATTGTCAAAGACTTCGAGTTGTCCCAAAATAAAATATGAAGGTGTATAATTTTGAATGGATAGAGTACTAGAACTTTGCTACTTGGAAATGTTACTGTCGTAGGTAAAGTATCATTTATGAGTTCTTGGATCTATAGTTCTCGGATGTTTGTAGTTGTTGCATGATCTGAGTACAGGAATTGGCCTTTCAGCCCCTCCTTTTAGTTATTCTTTCTTTATTATTTTTTTTGTTCTCGGTTGGGTTTGGGGCGTCTTAGATGGTCTATGATTGAAGTAGTTCATCAAATAGGAGGGGCATTAATCGGAAGTTTGGATCTGAACAACGAAAATTTATTATACCCACGACCTTTTGGGACAAATACATTTTGGTGCTTCTATTTTGCTGGCAACATAGACTGTACATTCTTCGAATTGTCTAACTAAACAGGCAACATAAGAATGCAGTTTATTATTACTATGATGCTTGCTGCCTTTCTTGGAATTGAGGTGGGGAAACACATATCCTCTGTCTCCAGCTAGCTTTACAGCAGCTTAATCACTTCTGTAAATACTTCTGGTAAAATCTTTTTTGGTCTGTATTTTGATAGATTTGCATGAAATAGCGCCTATTGCAACCCGACAATGTTGTCTTCGACTTAATTTTATTTCTATAATTGAATCCATATGCATAGTTTGTCAATAACATCAAATGTATGCATATATACTTGGCAATCATTAGCATATATTATCTTTACTTGCAATGTGTTGTGCAAATCCTTAGCAGTCTCCACCCTTTTATGTGTTTTCCTTTTGTTCCAGAAATACATTTATTCTTTACTTTCCTTTGGTATTAGGGTTGCGATATGATGGTCCGATCTGCAAAGAAATCCATAGTGGACGAGTTAGAAGCAATGCTTGATGTTATCGATCCCCAACCTGGTGGAAGGCCTTTATCTGTTGCAAGGAGGAGAACATTTGATATGCCAGATGGTGCCATTCAGAAGGAACTTGCAGCTGGTGTGGCTCAAGTTGTTCGAATGCTTGATGAGTCCAATGGTGCCGAAACCTTTGAAGGATGCTTATGAGTTTTCTATGAGTCTATGACATGTGAGAGATTCCACTGGTCTCTAGGGTTTGTTGCTAGTGTTGTATGTTTTAATTAGTGGACCGGCTATGGTATGAAGCTAGTACTATGTTGTGAACTTTTCTTTTGTTCTGGATAATGGAGATCAGAGCTAGTATGTCTGTCATCTTAAACCACCTTTTGGTATGAAGTTTCCACTTGGCTTAATTCAACCCACTTATAGGGATATCGTTTGATGCATAGGTGATCATGTCAAGTGTAATGCTTGATGTTTCCTTTGTAAATCACATGCATTTTCACTATATCATGTTCAGTTGATCTCGTGCTCTGACATTGTGCACTAGCATCTCTTTGTGTTATTAATAATGTGGAAAACATGCATCGTGATTCCAATTTGATGTTTTAGATTTTTTGAACAGTTGGGACTGCTAATATTGTGTAGTTGCTTTCAACTCAGCTAAGTTGTATGACCGGGTTGCGAAAATTGGTTAGATACGGGTAAAAGCTTTTAGTCAGGTAATTCCTTACCTCAACCTAGTTAGCCATGCACGTACAGTAGATATCGTAGGTTGGAAGTGAAAATACATTGTTAGTGAGTGCAAAAGGCACAAGAAGGATATAGATCACCTTATTTTCCACTGCAATTATGTAACAGCATTTTGATCCTTTTTTTCTTCAGGTAAATGGGGAATGGTATTGTTCTGACTTGTGATGCAGATGTAGAAATTCTACAAATATGTTCGATTGAATTTGCTTACTTCTATTGGCTTTTCCCTTCTGAATACGCCAGGGAAATCATTTCTGGCAACCAAATAATGATAAATGAGGCTGGATTTGTTAACTAATGTGCTATGATGCTGTTTATACTCTCCCTGTAGCAAAGCAGGTGTGCTACACAGACCATCAATAGTCTTTCAGATGTTGTGTTTAACATCTGGGTCCTGGGCAGGTCCAATTTTCAATACTAAGACGACTTTCAATTCTTTTTGGAATCCTCCCTTCATAAGCTAATTTTTGTGGTTGAGATAGACAAGAATCTATTTCGTTATATCAAATATTAATGCCTACAATTTAGTGGTTTAAGTTCGAATCAAAACGTGTCTGTTTTCAATTGAGAAGCCAACATGAATAACCACTCACTAAAAGACTTGTTGAGCTCTGTTGATTCTCGAAGCAGTAGTTCGGATGGAGAGCTGAATGTTTCACCTGAAATGAGTAACAGCCAAATGTATGCACCACAACAAATATATAACAACTTTCACATATAGCAAACACAAAATCTAAAAATTATATTTGTATGTTATAGTTATAGTTTGCATAATTGCACGTCATAGCAAACTTTGTTATGTTATTTCACTATACATATATACAAAAGACGGTGACTATTTCGATATGCATATATACAAAAGAAACAATTGTATAATTCGTTGGCTCCTCTTCAGATTTGTATAATTTCAAAGACTTTGTATAAATTGTTCTTAGTCTCTCATTTGTATAAATCGTTGACTTGCTCTCAATTCAATTTTGTGTTTGCATATCTGTATAAGAATTTGTATACAATTGAATTGAAATAAAATATTTTTAGATCAAATACCGTTCTCTCTCTCGCTTTATACAAAAATAAATTATACATTGTACTTCATATAATTTGTGTTTGCATAAAGCGGATAAGAGAAAAAAGACAAGAAAACTGGACATGAAAATATTTGTATTGTAGAATTATAAGTGTATCGGACGAAGATATATA
Organism: Solanum peruvianum; assembly: GCA_027705065.1. NCBI lineage: Eukaryota > Viridiplantae > Streptophyta > Magnoliopsida > Solanales > Solanaceae > Solanum > Solanum peruvianum. The sequence continues at coordinate 50,341,646 of JAKWJD010001757.1, forward strand.
TATTTGCATAGGTATATATAATTTTTTCTCACTTTATACAAATAGAAACATAATTCGTGTATTTCTAGTTGTATAAAGCAAGAGTGGCAACCGAGAGTTGAAGGGATTAGGCTTACTTAGGAAATATGTTGTTAGTCCAACAACAGATTAATGCCTAGGCCCTAGCTATCTCCAGCCCAGTGCTAGTCAATTGATCTGTTGTTAGTCTAAGCCTGGTTGCAAATGGATTGGGCTTACTTAGGATATGTTCAGCCTATCTTCAAAAAAAATTGTTTTTCCAAAAACAGAATTGAAATTTTTGTGTTTGACCAAATCAATTGAGAAACGTTTTGATTAGTACCATAAAGAAGTAGTTTGTTTGCCACATAAGTCATAAACCACCAAATAATTGCAGACATTTCATGTGCCTTTTTTGTTTACATAATTTTCTTGTTCTAGACGGAATACAGAATCAACAGAGTATATGTGTTAATTAACTAAGAGAATAAAATAATAATAATAATAATTCAAGAGTTAGGCACCGACTATAACGTGATGTATAAGTTTACTATTACATACACAATGAGTTCATAAATTTTAATAATAATATGGCCTAGTATTTTATTTCCAAGAGATTTCCTCAATCTTTCCAATTTGACTTGTATCAAAACCACCTCTTTCCCTCTCTTCTTATAATAATAATAATTAATTAATATATATTTCATTTGATTCCCAACGCAAATTAAATAATAATTTCTCTAACTTGTTGCAAAAAAACATGGAATATTATAATACTAGTTCCAGTGTCTCATTTTGACGAAACTAGATATAGGAAAACACGACTTCGAAGAATGCAGAGTATTTAAACTTAACACAATTGGCAAATGATTCTAACATGATAGAAGAATAAATATGAGAAAAACAAATATTTTTTTTTTGATCTAATAACACATTTCTTAGAACCAAGTTCATAGGTTTAGTTTATATCTTATTAAAAAAAATATGTATAATTTAAGTAAAAATTACTAAATTCAACTTGCGACTATCACCGACTTTCTGAATGTCAAAATACGTTAGCTTGAACTCAAAGTCAAGTTCTCAACTTCCACCAGTCCATCAAAATAACAAACCCTAAGCAGCAGACACGTTTGAGAAGTGAAGTTTTACCAATACGTCATTTTAATGATGTCTACAATTATTTTTTTATAAAAATAATAGTACTAATTATATATAGGATTTTTCTAATCGATTATTATGTCTATGATTTGCTTTCTAACGACCTCACCAGCGCATTAATTAATAGGAGGGGCTTATACAGTCTTTTATTTATTTCATATGCTAAAAATAAATGTTTATATTTATTTGTTCAATTTAAATAATTAAAAAATAATTTATCATAATATATCTATTTTATTTTTATTATTAAGTTTTTATTTATTTCCTAATTAGTGAGACGATTTAAAACATGTGTCAAATTAAATGAATAAGTAAACATCAGCAAAGGAGTAAATACTAAATTCTTACACAAGGATATGAAATTAAAACTATTACTAGTTTACTACTTCCTCCACCGGTTTTATTTGTTATAGTTTTTTTTTTAGAGTCAAATTATAAAATTTTGACTAATATTTTAAGATGTATTTTTTCTTCATATTAATATGCAAGAAATTGTAATATATAGTGTTTTTCATATAGTTTTAGAATCTCTATTTTTTTTGTTTAAAATATCAAATTAGTGTAATCTAATTTACTTTTAAAATTAATTAAATTAACTTTCGATAAGCGTAACATGACAAACAATTCTAAACAGAGGGAGAACTAATTTATAGGTTAGCACACGTCTTCTCAAATAGAAATTTCTAATTTGTATAAACGTTGCCTTCCTTATTTCAAGTGAAATTGTATATTCATAAGTTCTGTCTAATTAATGTCCACCAGTTTGCATACGACGGTGTGTATTGCACGTATAATAGTACGATCTTTTGTTTTTACTAAAAAAATCTAAGGATGTACGAAATATCATTATAATTTTTCATAGACAGTGATATCGATAAGTATCTAAATTTTTTATTGTAATTAGTTCCTTGTTTGGACTTTGGACGGTTGTTACGTGTTGTAATGTATTGTATTGTTAATTTTAAAAAAAAATTATGTGCTTTGATTGATGCTCAAAATTTTATTGAATCATATAGTATAATTAATTCATTGTAAGGTAACCACAAAAAAAATTATTTTATGCAACGACTTATTTGAGACTCGTTTGGCTATAATTTTTTCAAGTAATATTTGGAGAAAAAAAAATTGACAAATAGTAATTATCCATACAATTTATGACTAATTGGCAAATATCCCAAATTCCAACAAACTAGTTTTTTTCTAATATTTGGGTCAAATCTCGTTATTTGGGTTCTTTCAAAAATTAAATTTTATGTCAAAATTTTATCTTTTATAAAAATACCCTTTATAGTAGTTGTTCTATTGTATTACATAATTTTTTTACGTGAACCAAAGTAGTGATGAAACATTCAGTTAATATGAAAATGATGATATGGTTGTTGATGAAAATGATGAACAATCGGCTCAGAGTAACAAAGACATGTGTTTTGTCTACTTCAGATATATGGAATGATGATTGTTCCACTCACTCCAAACTACCACGTTGCTCTACTTAATGTCATGGACGTTACTTGTTATTTGTACCAATGAAGATCCAATTGACTTGTAATACAAACTTGTGGTTAGTTTTGATAATTTTAAAAATTATGAGTATAAATCATATTTTTCTATAAAAACAAAATATGTTTTCCAAATACTATGGCCAAATACATGGTGAAATTTCATCTAAGTTTTCATTCAAATAATATTTGCCAAGAATATTTGAAAATTCATGGTCACTACATCAAAAATGAGTTTTAGCGGCAATTAATTAGCAATTGTCATTAAATATGTATTTTTTTTACGGCAATTAACACTCTTTCTATATGCCCCTAAAGGATTTGACGACATTGGATCTAATGACACTTAATTAATACCGATAAAGACTCTATTGCTCTTTATTAATGTGTCTATTTATTACCGTTAAAAATTATTTTTGTTATAATAGGTCAAACGCTAGCTTGGTTTGTCACATCACTATCTTAATATATTTTTTCTTAATTTGTCTTTACCTATTATATAATAATCTCATGTTATCCTTTAACATACCATATTTTATTTTTCTAGTAGATTTATCATTTAAATTATTGATATGTGACCTATATGATGATGAAGAACAATGTAATCTATCTAAATATTATATTTATTAAAATGGAAAAGGGTTAAAAATATCTTTGGACTATCAGAAATAGCTTAAATATACCCTTGAAATATATTTCGGCTCATATATATCGTTACTGTCAAATTATAGGGTCAAAAATACCCTTCTCATTAACAGAATCGGTTAAATGCCACTTAGATGCCACGTGGATGTCAAATGGCATGCCACATAAGCCAATAGAGTTCCACTCATGCCACGTAGACTAATAAACTTACCCCTAATTTCCCTCAATTTTCTCTTTCCCTTAGAATTTAGAAACGATTTCACTGAAGAAAATTGAGGGAAATTAGGGATAAGTTTATTGATCTACGTGGCATGAGTGGAACTCTATTGGCTTACGTGGTATGTCATGTGACATCCACGTGGAATCTAAGTGGTATTTAACCGATTCTGTTAATGAGAAGGGTATTTTTGACCCTATAGTTTGAGGGGAATGATATTTTTGAGTCGAAATATAGTTCAAAAGTATATTTGAGCTATTTCAAATAGTTTAAAAATATTTTTAACCCTTTTCTATTATTAAAATAATACAGTATAATACAACATCACATAATATAATACAATACATTATAAAAAAGATACGTAACACTTGGAGTGTATACAAACTATTTCTTTAAGTTATTTCTCATAATACTGATATATAAAAGAAATATGATCAAAGATATCTTTAAGCTAGTAGTGATATATTTGACCCTTTCCTGTTTGATCTACATCATTGTCCCGTGGCAGTGACAGAATTGGACAACTCATAAAAAAATAAACGAATCCCCACCAGTTAGGAGAGTGACAATAATAATAAGCTGTAATTTAGATCCCTGTCACATTTATTTCCTTTTCGTTGTATAAATCATACTGCCTCGTTCTTGATACCTAAATTATGTTTGGTCCACCCTCACTTCCTTCTATTCGACCTTCCCTAAATTAAGAATGTTTGGTCCACCTTCCCCATTCACTCCTTTCATCATATAAACATATGTGATATGCCTCCTCCTAATACGCACGAATTGAAGTGAGTCAAACTCTGATAATATATTAACGCACATTTCATTTCTATCTAATAATTTGACACAAATTAAAATGAATCAAATTCTGATAACATATTAACGCACATTTCATTTCTATTTAGTAATTTTACATAGTCAATTTTCTTTAATTTCTACTATCAAAAGTTGGATTTGTGTGAGTTGTGATGCATCAGAGTAGACTCAGCTTTGCACACATCCAAGTAGGCAACACGCATGCATTACCTACATTTGGACTCTTCACTTTTCTAAAACATTTATTTTCTTTTTGCCCAAAGTATCTTCCATTCAGGTTTCATAAGCATTTAATTACATTCATATTACAAAAGCTTTCTTCTAGAATATATAATTGTTATATTTAATATAGCCAATAGAGTTTTTCTCTGTGAAGTTTTGCAAATGAATAGCATTGCATGTGATACATGTCGTTTCAAACATCATTTCTTTCAATTGGTGGGTCCAATTTATACATTTTCATGTTATTTTCAGGAGAAAAATTATTGTAAAAAAATTTAAATTAAATAAGCGTTAAGCAGAAAGACAACTAAATTGATGTATCAAAGATATTTTACAAGGCTAATCAAGGATATATATAATTCCAACTGATCTTTCTTAGTTAGCGTGCGACTAATGTGATATCTCAAAAAGGAGGCTACTTGATCTCTTTCCCAGTTGAACTCATTGCATAGAATTTATCTAATTCAATTTATATCTATTTATTATAAACTAATTCATCGAATGCACACCGAATGAATAACTAATGATTTTTTCTACCCATTAATTAAACTACAATTTGCGTCATCATTCAATCATAATGTCATCTAATAATTAATATTAGTCCCACCACTACCACTCGCTTCTTTTGGCTGCAACGCAAGTTGCATTGGCACAATCGTATTATTATTTATCTACCACTCCATTTGATTTTACATATGAATTAAGATTATATACAATAATAATATAATTTAATTTATTATAACAAGTAATTTTATAAATATAAGAATTAGTAAAATTTAAATTGAATTTTGAAAAATCATTGTTTCGGCGGAAAATGACCAAAAAAAGATGCGTCGTCTGTTCCAAAAAGAAGCAAACATTAAAGGATCTTTAGAGAGACCCCACATGTACTTGCATACCAAATCTCACTTGTATACCATTTTTTTTCTTTTTCCTTTTCCTTTTTTAATCTCTTTCCTTTCTCATCCATAAATCAAATATTTTTTTGGATTAAAATAATTTATATTTATTTTTTATATGTGATAGTAATTTTATTATTCTAATTATAGGTAGTAAGAGAAAATAATTTCAAGAGTGTTAATTTCTCAAATCAAGTATGTGCTGATAGTAATTCAAATTTTATTTTTGAATTATGTTTTTTTTTATCTCCTGTACCAAATGATTTTCAGAAATTTTATTTCAGAAGATATTTAAAATATTAATTTACATTTTGTTTGATTAATTATAATTAATTTTAGGATAGGTTCATATTTTCAAATAATAACGTGTGAATATGATACCAAACTTAATTTTTTAATGTATCTTACATCAATTGAATTAATTATAATTATTTTCAAATAATAACGTGTGAATATGATACCAAACTTAATTTTTTAATGTATCTTACATTAATTGAATTAATTAAAAAATTATAATTTTAAAATAATTTAATCTGTCGAGGTTGTTATTTACACCATCAGTTCATAATTATTTGTTAGGTAAGGTTATGCACTCCTCTCAAGAAAAAATTTAATACAAGGTGTAATTTGATTAATATAACTTTACTATATCAAGAATATCAAAAATTTACATAACTTTTTAGTTAAACAGAATTGAGTAATATTAAGAAAAAGATTGAAAAAAATAATTAATTATTTTTAATTATTTAGATTAACAATTAATTTATATATATCTATTTTTAATATACGTGTCGAATAAATGTGGACTGACGGAGTATTTAAATTTTGTGTATGACCTAAGGATTCTATTTAAAACTCGTTTCCAGCTGGGATGGGACCCACAGATAGCACCAGCAATCAATCAAAGATTCATGTAATCACTCACGAGACACAAGTACTATCCACTAAACCAACTTGTATTAACATTCAAGTTTGAAAAAAAATAATTGATAGAACTTTATAATAGTTTGTGTGGTAATGATAGGATTGTTTTAGTTTTAATTAATTCTAAGAATTTAATAATTTAAATTTTAATTATAAGTTTGAGAATTTTTATATAATTATCAATATTGATTAAAAATGATACAATTGATATTTTTATTATTAAATTATATCTTTATCAAAATGATTATAACACTCTGAAATAAAAAAATCAGATCGAGCCAAAGTTGAGGTTTATAGTCGATTGACTGGAAAAGAAAAGGTTGTGTGAATTAAGCAATGTTGGATGTCTTTGGTGTAAAAAAATACTAATTTATTTACCATTTTTATTAGTTGGTCCATATACTTTATCTTATCATTGATCAATATTTAGGCGACGTTTAGTTAAATGATATGAAATTATGATACTAAATTATATGATATGAAATTGAATTTCTTTTAGTATGCAATTCATATTTTAAAATAGTATATTTGCTCATAAATATAACCTCCCCACCCCAATAAGCTTTGAAAATTATATTTTAAAAATCTCAAATTTTAAATATGATCTTATTAAAAAAAGCAAAAATTCATAATAAAAATATACTATGCTATCGTAAAGTTATTTTTAGAATATATATATTAATTTAATTTCAAATTTTTTATCGAATATCTCCGAAAGGACATCAAATTCTAATTCAATAAAAAAAATTGAACATAAATTATAGTGTGCTATTCTTTAACAACATAAGCCTGTCACCTGGTAAACGTTGATTTGAAATAATATAAAACTTAATTGATAAGAGTGAGTTTTAAATTTCTATATAAATGATTTATAGATTGATAAGAACAATAATATCAGCTATAACTTTTATTTACATATTAAATAAATAACCATAGATTAAAATGATTTTCTTTATTAATATAAATTTATCAAACATTTTATTTAAAAAGCATGAAATACTCAGATTAAACTTTTCAAAGAATTTAAGATTAAATCACATATTCAAATATTTACTTTATAACACTATCAATATCTTGTTTGTATTAAATTTTATTTAGTTTATCAAAAATTTATGAAGATTATCAATAGTTAAATAACTGTATAGAAAACATTATGAGTGAGGTTCTCTTTTGTGTTTTAATTTCATGGTCCCACTCCCAGTGTATGCTAGAAAACAAGGAGGTTGTAAGATGTTAAAACTTAAAAGTAGTCATAATTTTATAAAAAAAACATTCTCAAATGTAACCGGTAATAGTAGTATTTTTGGCATGATGGGTCGGGTCAAAACAAGAATGGGTCCCCTGTTTTTGAACTTATGTGCCACCCAATCCTTGAGTTTTTTAACCGCAGGCGAGCCCAGCTGGCATGAAAATGACCACACTAAGTCTTTGGGACCCACAATTAACGTGGCCACGTCATCCTGACACAATCACAGGTGTCCTTCAACTTCTTCAACATTAAAGTCTCTTTTCCACGTGTCATCGCGTCGATTTTTTCCTTTTCAATATTTCCTGTTTATGGTAGGGGGCCTTCTTGGCTTGGTAGTTTATATTATTATTTTATACGAAGATAAAAAATTAAAATAACTAATATATAAATAATTAAATGATATAGAACTAACGCCTAAATAATATACAACATAAAATAACTAATACTTGCATAATTCTTTCAATCTTATATTAAAAACGCCCTTAATCCAATTTCATCACTCATATAACATGGGTATTATAAGTGATTCGAATCTGTCCGGAACGAACCTCCAATAAAGGCAAGTGAAGTTGGCTATTAAAGGAGCTCCTGCTGGTCAATTCAAAGTGATGGCAGGAAAAATGTTGGTGGAGCCTGAGTTATTGGTTGATATTAGTAAATTCAGTGCGCAGGGAAGCCAGTCCAAGAGGGGAAAGTTTGATGTTCCATGCATCAATTTCAACCCCTTATTATTAAATTGTCAAAATCATGCTAATAGTGACTAATAACAACAATTAAGATTGCTGGTTTAGTAAAAGGCTATTTGCTAAGTGAAACATTTTTCATTTTCTTTCTAACTTATACGAACAGAATATTAAAAAAAAAAATATTAATATACAAAGCAAATATATTTATTTAACATTGATAAAGGAAGGAGGAGTTGAAAAAGTAAATTTGCATTTAAAATGTTTGGTGGTTGGTGTATTTTCAACTGTCACGCACGCCATGGGGAAATGAAAAGCGTGGTCAAACCGCGGTTGGGTTTTTCTGATTTGGTTGGAATTGAACTACAAACGGGGGAACCCTTTGCCTTCTCCACCACGTCTCTCATTATATAAACAACCCCTCCTCCCTATACTTTTCTTCTTTCTCTTTTTTTCCCCTCTTACACTTTTTCCCCCCACATTTCCTTCTCCGTGATTTTTCTTCCTCTTCTACGGTTTCGTTGTTGCCGGAGGTAAGCTGACGTCATTTCCTATCGTCTTGTTCTTCGACTTCGTTGGCTCTGCTTTTATATGATAACATTTTTGTTTTTATCACATTTTAGGTGTCCTTCCATTTACACGTTTCCACTGCTGCATTCAATTGTCATCCATTCTCCGGTTAGTACAAATTATGTTTTGATAAATTTTTTATTTTTTGGGACTTTTGTGTCCTCTGTTTTTTGTAAAAGCTCTTTTTTATATTTTCGTTGTTACGCGGAATTATTTATCATGATTTTTTTTTTGTTTTGAATAGAAATGTTAGATATTTTATTGTGAAATCGGTGGTGTTGTTTCAAGTGATTGATAAGTTCGGTTATTTCTGTTTTTTTTTCTACCATTATTTTTGTAATGGAGCTGTGTATGATGTGATATATATGTCATTTTTGGATATCATGTTCATCTGTCAATTTTTCGAAAATCATTTTCAATTTAATTGTTGTTAGATTCTTCTTCCTGTAATAATATTAAGTCGATATATTATTTTTTTTCACAGATATAATCAATACATTATATCTTTGTATCCAAGTGTTGATGGATATATATATATTTTGATCTTTGAAGAGAGAAAACATTGTTCTTGAAAATAAAAGGTTCGATAGGCAATCGTTATGTCCAAATATTTCTATTTCTTGGTGGTGGTCACCAAGTTGGTGTAGGAAAGCAACTATAATATGGAGAAATGTGTATGTAGCATGATTCTTGGTTTATCTTCAGTGTCATGGTTTTGTTCTATTACTAGAATTTAATGGGAGGGGTCCATATTTAATGCCTCCCCATGCTTCTTTGTAGGACCATAATATGTGGTTGCATCTGCTGTTTTTTTCCTCTCAATTTGTGGGCTATGGGGAGGTTAACAGCTACCTACTGCCAATTGTCAAATTTTCTTACCAAATATTAGTTAGTATTTGAACCATTAGTTTAATTTATTTATGAGACCTCTCAGATAACCTGTTGTTTTATTCATTCAAAGGTAATCAGAGAATGTATCTGTTTCATTAATGCTAATAATTGTTTGTTAGTAGTTTAGGCCCTTTAATAAGTTCACAGCAACTCATGCAGTGTTTCAATTGTATGCTATATGGAATCTACAGAACCCTTTGATTTGTCTTTTTTGGGTATGGTATTGATTGACATTCTTTAAATTAGAAATCTTTCAAGTCTTGTTCTACTTGCTTTTCTTTTTTGGGTGCGATCTTTCCCATTTTCCTGGTTGTGATTAATCTATTATGCAAATTGCTTGATGTTACAAACTTTCTAGGCGTTCTGTTGCATTCTAGATGCTGCATATCCGTTTATTACATCTCTGTGATATTGAGACGTACATCTTCTTAACATATATATCCTTCTGATCCATATTTTGCAGTTTGTTGACTGACTAGAAAAGTGAGGCTAAGAAGTGGGAAGATGTGCAAGTAAGAACTACATTGGATCGTAATTTATGAATTTGATATTGAATTCTTTCCGTAACTCACTCATTGTCTGGTGATTGTCAGTTTCCAGGGCTCTTTTGCTTAATGGACCGTACGCCTGGCTGCAGTGATAAGGTTACTTTGAAGAAGTGGTTTTTCATCGACAAAAGGGTTGGTTAAAAGTGTGTGAAACAATTTAAGAGCAGAGTTACTCAAACCATTGTCAACTGCTTGCATAGTTTTAAAACTTATTTTCTGCCATAAAAAAGATACTGGGCACAATGGACCTGAAATCAAATACATCCCCTGTTGTCACCGATCCTGCCCCACTGACTCCGTCCAGATTGGGCATCCACTCAGCTTTGATGCCATACTCTCCGGCTGGGCCAACTTTCTCCCCCACACTCTTCCTTACTATCCCAAGGAAGAAGCCTGGAATTTTAGATGATGTTAGATCAAATACTTGGTTGGTGGATGCCATGAAATCTTCATCTCCTACACATAGAAAGAAAAGTAAGGATTCCACTGCTGAACTAGCATCAAATGAAAATGATCTTGCCTACCGCATATGGATGGTAATGCTCTTTATGTTCTTTGTAATCTAATTTAGTCAATATTTTGTCTGAATCCTACTTGCAGAAGAATACAAGAGAAGCATTGTAATATTTTTTTTTGTGCTTTTGCAGCTCAAGTATCCCTCGGCACTTTCATCATTTGAACAAATCACAAATTATGCAAAAGGCAAAAGATTAGCACTTTTTCTGGACTATGATGGGACTTTATCACCAATTGTAGATGATCCAGATCGAGCTTTCATGTCTAGTGCTGTGAGTATTTTAACTTTTTAATGGGAGAAAGTTTGTGCGACACTCATTATAGGATTCGTTTTTTACGCTAAGTCACTCTTTTTCAGATGCGTGGTACTGTGAGGAATGTGGCTAAATGTTTTCCCACAGCAATTATCAGTGGGAGAAGTCGTGATAAGGTGCCTATCAATGCTTTTATTTTAGTGTGTTTGAACTAGACTTCTTTTTTATGTATAAATATTATCATTTCTATGTTTAAGGCTTACAAGATTCTTCTCTTATTGATTGGATATTCTCGTATCCAGGTGCATGACTTTGTCGGACTATCTGAACTTTACTACGCTGGTAGTCACGGCATGGATATAATGAGCCCTGTTCGAGCCATTTCTGATGACTATAGTTGTATTAGATCTACTGACAAGCAGGTAATGATGCTAAATCTAATCTTTATTGAAAAAAATGAGACATCCAACCATCTTGTCTTATGAGCTACTGACCACAATCAACTTCTGTGAACACAGGGCAAGGAAGTTAATCTTTTCCAACCTGCTAGTGAGTTCTTACCAATGATCGAGGAGGTAAATAAGAGTTTTGTGCTAAAAGATTATTATTTCTATTTGTGGCATTACTCAATATAAAACGTTGTTTTTAATATATACTCAAACAGGTTCTTAGATCTCTTGTTCAGCTCACAAAAGACATCAGCGGAGCAAAGGTTGAGAACAACAAATTCTGTGTTTCGGTACACTACCGTAATGTAGACGAGAAGGTATGAATAGATACTTTTGGTTAAAGTCAAATTAAAAGACTCTTTACTTTTCTCACTGATCTTTTAAATAAGATTATGTTACTTTACCTGTCAGAAAATTCTTATCCCTTGTATTGTGCTTGCTTAAATTATTACAGAGTTGGTCAACCATCGCCGAATCTGTTGATGATTTGTTAAAACATTACCCTCGTCTGCGATTGACACATGGCCGGAAGGTACACCTCTGAGACTGCTTTTGCCAGTGCATTTTGCAGGGCAGTAGGAAAGTTAACTCCTCTGACTAGATTCTCCTCAACCTTATTCAGGTTTTAGAAGTCAGGCCTGTGCTTAACTGGGACAAAGGAAAAGCTGTTGAGTTCTTACTTGAATCATTGGGTGAGTGAGATGTCCTTGATTGCTTTATGTAACTAGTTACTGGATGTTCCAACAGTTAAAACTAACGCAAGTGCATGTTTATTTCTTTTTTTTTTAGGGTTGAATAATTGTGATGATGTTCTTCCCATTTACATAGGAGATGATCGTACAGATGAAGATGCATTTAAGGTAAAAGTTTAACAGACCTACTTTTCCTTGAGGAATCATCAACCATGTTTACTAAGTTGCCTAATGTGCTTGTTAACAGGTGTTGAGAGAGGGAAATAAAGGTTACGGAATCTTAGTTTCTTCTGCTCCAAAAGAAAGCAATGCATTCTACTCTCTGAGGGATCCATCTGAGGTATGAAAGTGTAATTGAAGTTGCTTGAGGATCCTACATTCTTACTATAAGATTTTATAGAGATTGCATTTCTGTGGTTTTAGGTGATGGAATTCCTCAAGTGCTTGGTATCATGGAAGAAGTCAAGTTGTAGCAATTAACTTATCGAATACATATATACCCCATTTTGTTGGATTTTTTTTGTTATGAAGATGGAATGACTAGTTGTGGGGATGGTTTAGGGAGCGGAGGTGCTTATTAAAAGTTTCTAGAGACGAGAATCAGGATATTCTAATTTACTGTTTCTGCTCAGAGCTTTTCTTTGTAAATTCATTTTCGTAATTGCTGCATCAAGGATGCCCTTAGCCCAGCCAATGTATTTCTTAGTCATCCATCTTCATATTTCTTTTTTATTTTGTTTTTGACTTTGGCTACCACTTCTCTCCCCAAGGGAGAGTGTACCTTGTTCGACACCTTGATTTCTTTATCTAGTAATTTATGTTCAAGAGTATTTTATTGCCCTATTCTATCACACTGCTTTGAAGATTGCATGTCATCTTTTCAATAGCCCATACATATTTAAAAATTTAAGATTAATCCAAACTAATTTGAACAGTGAACCTATACATATGTGATCTCATTGAAATTGCTCTGCGTTCAACGCAGGGGCGGATATATGTGGAAGGGTGGGGTGTCACGACACTCATTGATCTCGAAAAAAACGTTGCATATATGTATGTATGTATAATAATTGAATAAATATTACGTTTGTCAACCAGTAAATGTAATACGGAATAGCGAATTTTTTTCAAAATAAACATTTACCGAAATAATTCAGTTTTTCAAAATTTTACAAAACTAGTATATACGTATTTCACAGTAATGTTTTAGGTTATATTTCATTTTTAAAAAACTAATAGCGTTAGGTTGGTATACGTTACTGTGAGTAACGTTTTACTCCTAAAACATTTTTTTGAGTAACGTATATCAGTCTAACGCCGTCAGCTTTTAAAAAATAAAATATGCCCTAAAACGTTACCGTGAAATACGTTTATACTAGTTTTGTAAAATTTTAAAAAAACATATTATTTTTGTGAATTGCTTTATATAATGACTTAGTGTGGTCAATACTTCCGTAATAGCTCAATTGGCGAAATAGAAGGTCTGCCACCTAGACAACCGGGATCAAACCTCACCAACAACCTATAATTTTTTGCTTACTACCTTTTTTCCTTTTCTTTTCTTTTTCTCCATTTTTTTCTTATTTATTTACTATTCTTTATTAATTCAAATTGACCCCTTTCCGTAATTAATTTTTAGTTTTTTTTTTAATTTTCTCTTGCACTAATTATTAATCACTTGATATGTATGTACGTGTTTATTTTTTTATCAATTAGTGAGTACTTAATTATGAGCGTCAAATAAATTTTATTAAGAATATATTAAAATTGTAGTTTTAAAATGATAAATATTATTATTATAGTTTTTTTTTATTAATATATTCTTAATAAAATTTATTTGACGCTCATAATTAAGTACTCACTAATTGATAAAAAAATAAACACGTACATACATATCAAGTTAAAGGTTCTTTCGATCTTCACCGACGTTCTTGCTAAGTAAGATGACTATGTTGGAACTACAATTTTTTTTCTTTTCCTACTATGTATCTCCAACAACACATAAATTCAATGAAAGATGAATGTATTATGTTATACAATTGGATGGTTTATACAAACTTAATTTTTAAAGTGAATTTTTTTACCTCAAAGTTCAGCAAATAAGACATCTAATTGCAAAAGGGAAATAAAATTGAATTGTTTAGTTATCTCTAATCACAAAATATCTTTAAAAAATTTACTAACATGCATATTTGATCTTTTTTTTTTAATTAAAAAAACAAATCAAAACTCGAATTATAATCCAAAATTAAAGCAACCAATCCTTTATCATACAAATGTTGTGACACCCCCGACCTCCAAATCCTAGATTCGTCTTTGATTCAACGGCCAATTAAATACACTAATTTACAACAGGATACACAGATATACAACCACTTATCGACCTTGTATTTGTTGTCAAGTTAATATCTATAAATAGTCATCAACTTCGAAGAAAGAGTAGACCCCATTTTCATACAAACCAATTTTACTCATTTACAAACATAAATCGATACAAGACCAACAAATTAGAGATCTTCATCATAGGAAAGTAGACGGAATACTCCAAAAAATAATTAAACTAAGTATGAAAAAATCTTAACAAACACAAAAATAGCATATAACGACCCGTTAGGTTATTTTGAGACTTGCCGCTACGGAGGAAAGGATCAAAATAGTCAATTTTCTTTGAGTTAAAGTTCAAAGTCATTTTTGAGTTTCCACATTAAGCACTAATAGTCCCTCATGTTTGCAATATTGGTGTCCTCCTCCAAAATTTTGCCTATTTTTTAACATTGATTTTATTCATAACCTATGTATGGGATGTTCAACGTTATTTTATATATTTAGTAGAAATAACAATTCCATGTGAAAGAATTTGAGAAGAAAACACTTTGTTTTGTTTAGTAGAAATTGAATTGTAAGTAATGTTGAGAGGTTCATCACGATAATTTCATGTGCAATAGTACAATTTTTTCTTTTTATGCAAAGTCATATGTTAAGATGTTCTTAGTTTAGCTACAGTATTATTTCTAGTGTAGAGAACAAGGTGTTTTTCTTATCACCTTCTCTCAGATAGAATTACTATTTCTACTAAATATATAAAAAGGCGATTGGAGATTCCTTATATAAAATTCTGGACAAAATTAATGTTTTAAAAAATGGCAATTTTTTAGGGAAGGACTAAGAGTGAACTAATATTGCAAACATAAGAGACTATTAGTGCTCCATTTGAAAAAAACAACGATGACTTTGTGTTTGTTAAAAGGAGGGTAGAGTTAGGTGGTAAAGAGAGTTCAAAATATGAGCCTAAAATCAAGAGAACCCAATTTTACTAAATTGCTTAGTATTTTTATTTATTTTCTTGAAATATTATATCAATCAATTAATTAGGTGTAAATTATCATTGAAAAAATTGTGTATTATAACAAACTATTAATTCAAAATACATGTTATAGTTACAATTTCATTTAATTTCAAATCGCATCGAACTTCTTGTCATTCGCTTCTCCCCTCTCCGGAATCTCGCTCGATCTCTTTTTCAGTCATCTCTCGCCTCTGTCACTTTATACAAATAGAAATGTATAATTTAAGTTTGTGTTTGTATAAAGCAAAGGAGACGATATATACAAATACAAATGATATTTCTTCGTCCTATACACTTATGATTATACAAATACAAATCTTCCTCTACCCAATTCTCTTTTGATTTTTCTCTCTCACTTTGCACAAACACAAATTGTAAAAATATAATATATAATTTGTGTTTGTATAAAGAAGAGAGAAAAATCTTTGATATCAAATACAAATGTTTTAACTCGATTCAATTGTATATGATTCAAATTTTATGCAGATATACACACACAGTAATAATACATATACATATTAGGTTACATATATAAAATTATCTAACCAATATACATATACAATTCATCTATCTCCATTCTCTGCCCTCTCAAGCTCGTCTCTCTCCTCTCTTTTTCAATCTTGTTTGCCGCTTTAGCTTAACACAAAGAATATATACATATATAAACATAATTTTCATATATAGAGACGAATTAACGCCTGATTTATACAAATCGCCACGATATGCAAATCATATGCTCCATAGCAAACAATTTGACTATGGTACGCAAATAACAAAACTATAGTTATAAAAAGCTGATGTGATTTAGCCTATATTAGGTACTATAGCTATAGTTTAAGAAAATTGTAATTCGCCACTATAGTTTCTCCAATTTTTGTTATTTTCCTGATTTGTATAAATTCAGAATTTGTATAATTAGTTCATGATTGTATAAATTTAAATTTTTGTATATGATTGTCCTAGTTATTTGTGTACGATTTATGAAAAAATCATAATAAATTACCATATTTGTATATTGACATGCGAATTATACAAATGGATTTAAAAATTTCCTAAATGTATAAATTCATAATTTATATATACTTATCCTATTTGTATATTGTCAAGCGAAATATACAAACAAAATTATAGCTATAAAGTGTAGTTATCGAAATTAAATGTATAAAATTTTATTATATCTATTATTTTATTATTTCTAAATTTTTTCTCAAGACGGAGGATTGATCTCACCCACCTTCCTAAAATATGACTTAAATTATAGCTATAAAGCACCCACCAAGCTTTTTGTTCTATAGGTGCTAGCTCACCGTTATTTATATACTTAATAAGTTTGGTATTTCTACTTATATCTGTGTAGTTGGAGTTGAAATCGATGGAGCACCCGTAGCATGCTACGTGGGTTCGCTCATGTGACTGGTATTTCAGATATGTACAAATCACTTTAGATTCATATAGATATATGTATTTAATGTATATCTAGATACATGCAAATTTTACTCGCATCTCTCTATATTTTTGTATATTTGGTGATAAAATGTGTATATCTAAGTATACTATGTAGAAAGCTCTTTATTAATAATAAAATACTTAATAATTTGAAAATATAGATAGTAATAGTATGTATAATTATCTAGTTTCTTTTTAATTTCATCAACTCATTTAAGTTGACCACCACTCCTAGTCTCGTAGACAACAATCTAATTTTTAATGTCCATGCTTTTAGGGATGACAATAGGGCACGTTGGATGCGGAGCGAGTTAAAGTGAATTTTTTAAAAATTAATATGGTGTGGATTGCAGATATATGTGATTTTATATGAGTTTAAATTTTTTTTTTATATAATAAAAGTGATATAATATTATTTATTAAAATAATTTCTTTAAAGTACTAAAATATTCAAGATAGTAAATAAAAATTGCTCAATTAAAAAATACAATTCTTACATGTTTTCTAATTAAACTCTAAAAAAATAAAATAAGTCACCATCGTACTAAATTAATACTCATTGCTCTCTATGTTCCAAATTACTTGTCCACTTTTGAATTGATACATCTATTAAGAAAATAATGATTGACATAGTGAGTTTAACATTTCACTCTTATTAATTATGAAGTGACTGAATTAAAAACTTAAAATTTTCAAAAAGTTCTACCTTTTCAAAATAGTTTGTCACGACCCAAAAATCGAGCCGCGACTGGCACCCACACTTACCCTCCTATGTGAGCGAACCAACCAATCTAACCCTTATTATTTCAACATATATCAACAGAATGTAATGCGGAAAACTTAACTCATTAATAAAATCAAATCAATAACTATTATTATCCCCAAAAGCTGGAAGTCATCACCACAAGAACATCTAAAATCAAATGACTAAACTAAGAGTATTCTAAAAACTAAAACAAGTAAAAGCTAGTCCATGCCGGAAGTTCAAGGCATCAAGACTTGAAGAAGAAGATCCAGTCCAAGCTAGAAGCATTAGCTCACCCTGAAGATCCGGTGTGACGAAGACTGGCTAGAATCACTGTTGAGTTAAAGACGACGGCACGTTTGCTGCACCCCACAATTAACAAAGAAGAAAACATAAAAGTAGGGGTCAGTACAACCACAAGTACTGAGTAGATATCATCGGCCAACTCGAAATAGAAAACAGTATATATCAAGTAATATTATAAAACAACTATAATACTCAACATGTAGCAACAAGTACTATAATCATCAATAAGTACTAACAAGTTCACACATGGGGACTCAAGCCTCAATACCATACTCTTTTGGGAATTAGATTCGTTAGATTGAATTCATTAGCATATTTCAAGATTCGTTATCTTTATTCCCCTCGTGTCGGTACGTGACACTCCGCTCCATATACTATCCTGGTGTCGGAACGTGACACTCCGATCCTCATTCTATCCTGGTACCGGAACGTGGCACCCGATCCATATACTATCCTGGTGTCGGAACGTGACACTCCGATCCTCATTCTATCCTGGTACCGGAACGTGGCACCCGATCCATATACTATCCTGGTGTCGGAACGTGACACTCCGATCCTCAATCTATCCTGGTACCGGAACGTGGCACCCGATCCTCTATCTCTATCCTGGTACCGGAACGTGGCACCCGATCCCCTAATCTCACCACTTTCGTTCATCAAGCCTTCTTTTATACCAACGCATCATCATTAACAAAGTAGATTAGGGTTTCTTTTCAAGATTTGGGATTCAATAGCTTCATCATGCTTATTTATTCACAATTTCATAATCATATTCATGCAAGCATACAATTAAGCATATAGAAGGGTTTACAATACTATCAATACATATCATTCACGATTAAGAGTTCACTACGAATATCGTAAAAACCATAACCTACCTCCACCGAAGACTAGTGATCAAGCAAGAAATTCCCAAGCTTTGTTCTTCTTCTTCCTCGTTCGACTCTCTCTCTCTTACTCTTTCTATTTTCTTATTCCAACCCTCTTTCTTTTACCCTAATTAGTATATAATTAAGTTTGAAAGATGACATTAATAACCCACTAATTAACTTAAGGTTACCTCTTTTAACCCCCAAGTAATTAGACTTATAATCCTTAACCCTCTAACTTTATAATTAAAGTAGGAATAGTCCAAAACGTCCCTTAAAACGTGTAAAAAAATCCGACCCAGACTGGGACTACGCAACCTGTGACGGGCCGTCGTGCCTGCGACGGTCCGTCCTGCAGGTCGTCGCCAAGTTCAGAGACCCAAATTTCCACCAAGGGTTTGTGACGGTCCGTCACGCCTGTGACGGTCCGTCCTGCAAGTTCGTCACGAAGTTTAGAGAGTCGATTTTTCAGTACCCAATTTCAGAATTTCTAAGTATATTGAAACGAGACCCTGCGACGGTGCGTCGTGCCCATGACGGTCCGTCGTGGGGTCCGTTGCCTCAGCCAATTTTCCAGAAATAAAATCTGCTGCTCAAAACGACTAAACAGGTCGTTACAATAGATACCAATTTACCCATCGTTCGTCCTCGAACGATCGAGAGAAGAGAAACAAGGGTGGAAAGGAGTACCTGATTCCGTAAACAGATGTGGGTATTTTTCTTGCATATCAGTCTCCTTCTCCCAAGTGGCTTCTTCAACTGGTCGATTCTTCCATTGAACTTTGATGGATGCAATCTCCCTCGACCTCAACTTACGGACTTCTCTAGCTAAAATAGCGACCGGTTCCTCCTCATAAGTCAAATTCTCATCAAGCAGAACCGAATCCCAACGAATGATGTAGTTTCCATCCCCATGGTATCTTTTCAACATGGACACATGAAATACCGGATGCACTCCGGATAGCCCTGGAGGCAAGGCTAATTCATAAGCCACCTCCCCTACTCGCTTAAGTACTTCAAAGGGACCAATATACCTTGGGCTTAGTTTACCTCTTTTACCAAACCGCATCACCCCTTTCATGGGAGAAACTTTCAACAAGACTTGTTCACCCTCCATGAACTCTAAGTCTCTAACCTTTCGATCTGCATATTCTTTTTGCCTACTTTGCGCCGCTAAAAGCTTTTCTTGAATAGATTTCACTTTCTCTATCGAATCCCTCAAAAGGTCAGTACCCCAAGGTCTAACCTCAAATGCATCAAACCACCCAATAGGAGACCTACATCTCCTACCATACAATGCTTCAAATGGGTCCATATCAATGCTTGAGTGATAACTATTATTGTATGAAAACTCCGCTAAGGGTAGGAAGTTATCTCAATGACCACCAAATTCTATCACACAAGCACGAAGCATATCCTCTAACACTTGAATCGTTCGCTCAGACTGACCATCGGTCTGAGGGTGAAACGCAGTGCTAAGGTCCAACCTAGTACCCAATTCAGCATGCAATGTTTTCCAAAACTTAAAAGTAAACTGCGTACCTCTATCTGATATGATGGATAGTGGAACCCCATGCAATCGAACGATTTCTGAGATATAGATCTTGGCTAACTTCTCTGCATTGTAAGTCACCTTGACCGGAATAAAATGAGCAGACTTAGTTAACCTATCAACAATCACCCAAATGGAGTCATACTTACCCATTGTCTTTGGAAGACCAACCACAAAGTCCATTGCGATTCTCTCCCACTTCCATTCAGGAATGGGCATTCTCTGAAGCGTTCCTCCGGGCCTCTGGTGTTCATACTTTACTTGTTGACAGTTTGGACATTTGGCAATAAAGTCAACAATAACGCGCTTCATTCTACTCCACCAAAAGTGTTGCTTTAGGTCACGATACATCTTGGTTGCACCCGGATGTATAGAATACCTTGAACTATGAGCCTCTGTCAAAATAGTGTTGATCAAATCATCGATGCGGGGTACACATACCCTTCCCTTAATCCTCAAAACACCTTTCTCATCGATTGTTGCTTCTTTAGCCTCTCCTTGCAACACTTTATCTCGGATTCGACTTAGTTTCTCATCATCAAACTGCTTCCCCTTAATCTTGTCAAGGAAGGAAGATCTTGCCTCCACACAAGCTAACAATCCTCCCTTCTCATTTACTTCTAACCTCATAAGGTCATTAGCCAAAATCTGCACTTCTCTAGCCAATGGGCGTCTAGAAGCTTGCAAGTGAGCTAGACTTCCCATGCTTCCCGCCTTTCTACTTAAAGCATCCGCTACTACATTCGCCTTCCCCGGATGGTACAAAATAGTGATGTCGTAGTCCTTCAGTAGTTCCATCCATCTTCTCTGTCTCTAGTTCAAATCTTTCTGAGTAAAGACATACTGTAGGCTACGATGATCCGTATAGACCTCACACTTAACCCCATATAAATAGTGTCTCCATTGCTTTAATGCAAACACTACCGCGACCAATTCCAAGTCATGAGTTGGGTAGTTACGTTCATGCACTTTTAATTGTCTTGAAGCATAAGCAATTATATTCTTCTCTTGCATTAGCACTGCACCCAAACCCGAATAGGATGCATCACAATAGACAATGAAATTCTTACCTTCCACTGGCAAGGTGAGAATTGGTGCAGTAGTCAACAGAGTCTTGAGTTTCTGAAAGCTTTCTTCGCACTCATCCGACCATACAAATGGAACATTCTGCTTAGTCAAGTTCGTCAGTTGGGAAGCAATAGAAGAGAATCCCTTGACAAATCGGCGGTAGTAGCTAGCTAACCCAACAAAGCTTCTTATTTCTGACACATTAGTGGGTCTCACCCAATTCTTCACTGTCTCAATCTTAGATGGATCTACCATCACTCCTTCCTTAGAAACCACATGCCCCAAGAAGGACACTGCATCTAGCCAAAACTCACACTTAGAGAACTTGGCATAAAGCTTTTTCTCCCTCAACATTTCCAGTACCTTTCTCAAATGCTCCTTCTTGCTTTTAGAGTATATCAGTATATCATCAATAAACACGATCACAAAGAGATCCAAATATGGCTTAAAAATCCCATTCATCAAACTCATGAAAGCAGCGGGGGCGTTTGTAAGACCAAAAGACATCACTACAAATTCATAATGCCCATACCTGGTTCAAAAAGCAGTCTTTGGTACATCCGTTGCCCGTATTTTCAATTGATGATAACCGGATCTCAAGTCAATCTTAGAGAAGACACACGCACCTTGTAATTGATCGAACAAGTCATCAATGCGAGGAAGAGGATACTTGTTCTTAATAGTTACCTTGTTCAACTGCCGGTAGTCTATGCACATCCGAAAACTCCCATCCTTCTTCTTCACAAACAAAACCGGAGCACCCCAAGGAGATGCACTTGGTCTAATGAAGCCTTTGCTCAACAACTCTTGAAGTTGAGCCTTTAACTCTCTTAATTCAGCGGGAGCCATTCTATAAGGGGGTATAGAAATGGGGCGAGTGCCCGGTTCAAGATCGATGCAGAAGTCAATATCCCTATCCGGTGGCATACCAGGAAGATCTGCAGGGAACACATCCACAAACTCACGGACTACCGAAACTGACTCAATCGAGGGTACTCGGGTAGTGTCATCCCTGAGATGTGCCAAGAAAGCTAAACACCCTTTACCAACCATTTTCTTAGCACGAAGAAAGGATATGATACGCACCGGATTGGAAGTGTAGTCACCCTCCCACACTAACGGATCTGTCACAGGCTTGGCTAACGTCACCGTTTTAGCATTACAATCCAAGATCGCAAATTGCGGAGAAAGCCAAGTCATACCCAGAATTACATCAAAATCAACCATTTCTAAGATAACCAAATCTACATAAGTGTGACTCCCCACAAAATTCACCAAACAAGACCTATATACCTTTTCAACTACCACAGACTCACCCACCGGAGTAGAGACACGAATAGGCATGTCAAGTAATTCACAATGCAAATTTAAACCATTAGCAAATGATGAAGATACATAAGAAAATGTGGATCCGGGATCAAACAATACAGAAGCCATGCAATCACAAACCAGAAGATTACCTGTGATGACAGCATCAGATGTCTCCGCCTCCGATCTCCCAGGGAAAGCATAACAATGGGCCCTTTCGTTTGTTTGTCCGTTGCCCCTACCATGTTGTGATGTAGTGGCTCCAGTTTGCCCATCACCTCGGCCGTTTTGATGACCACCATTACCTCGACCACCGCGTCCTCCAGAAGGACGGCCTCTTCCATAACCACCTCTACCTCTAGCATTTGGGGGCCGATAACTCTGTTTTGGACAATATCTCTTAATATGTCCAATCTCCCCACATCCATAGCACTCTCGGGGTTCATGCATAGGTCTCTCAGAGAAGTGTTGGCCGGTCTGAGGTGGACCCCCAACTACAGTCTGTAGTGAAGACTGAATGGGTCGAACTGAGTAACCTCCGGAACTCTGTCCTCTAGAGTAGGAACCACTAAACTCACCTCCCTTTCGAAAACTTTTTGATGTCGATGTCGATGTGAAGTAATCAGGCTTCACTCCTTCCACCTCTATCACGAAGTCTACCACTTCTTGGAAGGATTTTGCCGTAGCCGCTACCTGTAAGGCCGAAATCCGCAACTCTGACCTCAACCCCTTCACAAACCGGCGAATCCGCTCTTGTGGACTGAAACAGAGTTGAGTGGTATACCTTGATAAAGCACGAAACTTAGCCTCATATGCATTAACCGTCATCCTACCTTGCTCTAGGCTCAAGAATTCATCTCTTTTCCTATCCCTCAAAGTCCGTGGGATGTACTTTTCCATAAACAAGCTAGAAAATGAGGCCCAAGTCATAGGTGTTGCCTCTGTCGGTTGACACTCAACATGTGATCGCCACCACATTTTGGCGTTCCCTTGAAACTGATAACTCACGAACTCAACACCAAACCGTTCTACTATACCCATCTTGTGTAGTAGCTCATGACAGTCAACCAGAAAATCGTAAGCATCCTCAGATTCCGCACCCTTGAAGACTGGAGGTTTCAATTTCAAGAACTTACTGAAAAGTTCATGCTGATCATTGGTCATTATGGGCCCCGTAGTCAGACGAGGAAACGTGCCTATCTCCAATGAGGTATCCATGCGGGGAGCCATAGTAGCCGCATGTTGTACCTCCGGAACCTGAGGTGCTGGTGCAGAAAACACTGGGGGTGTCTGGCCCTGATCAGACAACCCGCTAAGATAAGCCAGAACTTGATTAATCATCTCTGGGGTAGGTTGGGGTGGCATTTCCTCATTCTGCACTTGTTCATTCTCCCCATCCTCCCCTTCTCTTACTACTTCTTCAGTCGGTGGAGGAGTCACTGCCCTAGCATCAGATGGGCTAGGTGCTCGTCCTCTTCCTCTAGAGGACGTCCTCCCACGACCTCTACCACGGCCTCTTGTCGCTGTTCTCCCTCGAGCCACAGCCCTAGTGGCTGGCTCAGACGTTTCTTGTCTTGCCGGTGTTGGTGTTGGTGCGGTCGTTGCTCTAGTTCTAACCATCTGCGAAAGAGAGTGAAGATGGTCAGATACCAATTTGTATCACCTAGATACCAATTGGATTCAAGTAATAGCACGAAAGAAAGAAAGAAAGAATGAAATTTTCCTAAAGTCTTATAGCCTCTCAAAGAAAGGTAAAGGTGTCCCCCTACCGTTCCTTAAGACTCTACTAGACTCGTTCTTGTGTGATGAGACCAACGAACCTAATGCTCTGATACCAAGTTTGTCACGACCCAAAAACCGAGCCGCGACTGGCACCCACACTTACCCTCCTATGTGAGCAAACCAACCAATCTAACCCTTATTATTTCAACATATATCAACAGAAAGTAATGCGGAAAACTTAACTCATTAATAAAATCAAATCAATAACTATTATTATCCCCAAAATCTGGAAGTCATCACCACAAGAACATCTAAAATCAAATGACTAAACTAAGAGTATTCTAAAAACTAAAACAAGTAAAAGCTAGTCCATGCCGGAAGTTCAAGGCATCAAGACTTGAAGAAGAAGATCCAGTCCAAGCTAGAAGCATTAGCTCACCCTGAAGATCCGGTGTGACAAAGACTGGCTAGATTCACTATTGAGTTGAAGACGACGGCACGTTTGCTGCACCCCACAATTAACAAAGAAGAAAACATAAAAGTAGGGGTCAGTACAACCACAAGTACTGAGTAGATATCATCGGCCAACTCGAAATAGAAAACAGTATATATCAAGTAATATTATAAAACAACTATAATACTCAACATGTAGCAACAACAAGTACTATAATCATCAATAAGTACTAACAAGTTCACACATGGGGACTCAAGCCTCAATACCATACTCTTTTGGGAATTAGATTCGTTAGATTGAATTCATTAGCATATTTCAAGATTCGTTATCTTTATTCCCCTCGTGTCGGTACGTGACACTCCGCTCCATATACTATCCTGGTGTCGGAACGTGACACTCCGATCCTCATTCTATCCTGGTACCGGAACGTGGCACCCGATCCATATACTATCCTGGTGTCGGAACGTGACACTCCGATCCTCATTCTATCCTGGTACCGGAACGTGGCACCCGATCCATATACTATCCTGGTGTCGGAACGTGACACTCCGATCCTCATTCTATCCTGGTACCGGAACGTGGCACCCGATCCTCTATCTCTATCCTGGTACCGGAACGTGGCACCCGATCCCCTAATCTCACCACTTTCGTTCATCAAGCCTTCTTTTATACCAACACATCATCATTAACAAAGTAGATTAGGGTTTCTTTTCAAGATTTGGGATTCAATAGCTTCATCATGCTTATTTATTCACAATTTCATAATCATATTCATGCAAGCATACAATTAAGCATATAGAAGGGTTTACAATACTATCAATACATATCATTCACGATTAAGAGTTCACTACGAATATCGTAAAAACCATAACCTACCTCCACCGAAGACTAGTGATCAAGCAAGAAATTCCCAAGCTTTGTTCTTCTTCTTCCTCGTTCGACTCTCTCTCTCTCTTTCTCTTTCTATTTTCTTATTCCAACCCTCTTTCTTTCACCCTAATTAGTATATAATTAAGTTTGAAAGATGGCATTAATAACCCACTAATTAACTTAAGGTTACCTCTTTTAACCCCCAAGTAATTAGACTTATAATCCTTAACCCTCTAACTTTATAATTAAAGTAGGAATAGTCCAAAACGTCCCTTAAAACGTGTAAAAAAATCCGACCAAGACTGGGACTACGCAACCTGTGACGGGCCGTCGTGCCTGCGACGGTCCGTCCTGCAGGTCGTCGCCAAGTTCAGAGACCCAAATTTCCACCAAGGGTCTGTGACGGTCCGTCACGCCTGTGACGGTCCGTCCTGCAAGTTCGTCACGAAGTTCAGAGAGTCGATTTTTCAGTACCCAATTTCAGAATTTCTAAGTATATTGAAACGAGACCCTGCGACGGTCCGTCGTGCCCATGACGGTCCGTCGTGGGGTCCGTTGCCTCAGCCAATTTTCCAGAAATAAAATCTGCTGCTCAAAACGACTAAACAGGTCGTTACATAATTAATTAAGGGTATAATAGGTAAAAAAATTATTCTTTCTTGATTTGTAAAAATAGATCAGTAATTAGGAACAACTAAAAAGAAAAAGTGAACAAGTAATTAGTGACATAGGAGTACAAGTTAATGAAAAAATGAATTCATAAAAATCCTTTTTAATCGGAAAATTTGACCAGAATAATAAAATATCACTCTATGTTATGTTTATCTTTTTGAACATTTTTACCCTTTAACTTTAATATATTTTAAATTTAAAATAAAAAAATAAATTTATTTTAAAATAAAAAAATATTATAAGTTTTTTAAATATCTAATTAAATTTTGACCAAATTTTCTAATCATTTAACATTGCACTTTATATTTTTAAGTATGGAACTTTAACTAGAAAAAGAATATACATGCTTTGCCGTTTGGGCCCGTTAGAGGAAAAGACATTAATTAAGCAAAAAAAAGCCACATGAATATGCAACTTCTAGACTAGATGAGAGGAACAAACTCACGAGTCATAACAACTTAACACCTAATTGAAATCATTAATTGGATTCCAAAACATGAAGCATGATACTGTCTCCGTTCATTCTTATTTGTTATAATGTGTTCTTTTATAATTAATTTAATTAATTTTTAAAATTATATTAGAGTAGATTAATTTGATATTTTAAATAAAAAATTTAAATATTTAAAAATTATATGAAAAGTATTATAAATAGTATATTTTTGCATATCAATATGATTAAATAAATATATCTTAAAATATTAAATTTTTTACGATTTAACTCTAAAAATGAAAATCATGTCAATTAAAAATTGAGAGGGAGAGTACTTAAAGATCACATTTTATTTGCTTTTTCTCCTCACTACTTTCTTTTCTGACAAGTGCCAATCTTTTCTACTTTTAATCTTATTGGGCCTAAACAATAAAAGTGAGATCTACCAAAAAGTTCTCTTTTAGCATTAGATTAAGCTTTTTTTCCTTCTTGTATTATGCTTTCCTCTCCAAAACTTTAGGATTATTTATTTCAAAGCATTTTAATATATATAATTATCATGTTTTTTTTCAGTTAATACTGTAAATTATGGAATGTTGTTAAATGTTACCTTTTGAACTGTAACATTTTTTATTTGAAGCCTAATTTCTCTACAATGCAAGTGACTTGGAGAATGGCTTCACTCTCTTTGTAGTATGTGGAGCAAGAAAATAGAAAGAGAAAAAAATGAAAACAGATGTTATTTTATTTGAGCGTAAACACTCGATACAGATAAATTTTTCCTTTTTTTATCATTGAAGTGTAAAAAGAATTGTCACATTAACACATTTAAGGCAACAATGGGCCGATAAGCTTTTTTCTCCTAAAATTACTCACCATGATTTTTAATCAAAAAATCATTAAAAAATTTTACTTACTAAATCACAGAATCTATTTAATTATTTTTTAAATATTAGATTTTTATTTAAAATAAAAAATCAAAATTTAAAGATAATCTATGTAAACTATTTTAATGACTCCAATCACTAAATACCATAATATAATATTGATCCATTTATTTCACCTGATTGCACGTGTACGCATTTTTCTTCTTTGAAATTAGCTTCTTCTTTGCCTATAATTTAGGAGAAAATGTTATTTATTCATGAGCATCTTTTTTGTATTTTGTTCAATTCTCACAAATCACAACTCATAAGCCACAATTTAAGCAATGAATTTCATAAATTTGTGAGAAAATTCAATTGTTGACCAGTCCATAAAAATAGCATTCCGATTAACGGAATTTTAAAAATAGGCTATTTTTTATATTTTAAAATAAAAATATCATATTGAAATTTCAATAAAATATTAATTTAAAGAAATTGAGTGATTTTTAAGTTAAAATCAAAGTTGAGTGACTTTTTGAAAGAAAAAACGATTTTTGAATGACTTTTGGGTTGAAATTAACGTGGAGTGATTTCTGAGCGAAAAATTATCTGAGATATTGGTACTCTAATTGTTAAAAAAAATTGAATCTTTGTGCTAGGAAAAGAAAAGGTTATTTGTGATACATTTATCTGTTTCATATATTAGAAAATCAATGCTAAAGTGCATGTATTTTTTTTGTTTAGTAACTGCCGAATAGGAAAATACTTATAATTAAATTAATTATGATACATGTATATGTACGTTAGAAGAATTATTATGAATACCTACGCACAATAGTAATTTTATGTAAGTATAAGTCGATGAAATTATTTGATTCTCCGCTTCTCCCCGATTTTCCCAATAAATTATTTCAGATGACTCATATTTCAGCTTGTTTATGTTGAATATTTTTGGGTGCGAGACGACGGGAACTATCGATTTCTCTCAACTTGAATTTTATTATGTCAAAGTAAAAATTCAATTTGGTCTTACAATCTTGATCACACTTGTTGCTTGCTTCAGCAACACTCTTTACTCGAGCATTCACTCTTGTTTGCTATGTTACTTTCTTACTTGCTTGTTACTTTGTTTCTTGCTTGGTTGGATATCAAATGAACCACCTCTATTTATGGGAGGTGATGGAAGAATCTAAAGAGATACATTTCTAGACATCTATTTCTAGAATACTTATTCTCGAGATATTCCTTCAATTCTCTACAATTTCGAAATATTCTAAATTTCTCTTAGTAAATAATTAAGTTATTGATGAATTCTTAACAGTTCAGTGGCGGAGCCAATATACCAGTTGACATTTTTTCATAAAACATTATATAGTATATCTAGATAAATTATATTTTTACGTGTAAATATTATATATTGACAAATAACACTTTTTACTTTTTATTGAGTTTACTTCTTTATATTTTGATATTTCATAATGAAAATTTTAGCTCCATATCACTAAGCTTGTTGATTCCTACAATTAGTTGGGCAATACAAAGGTTTATTAATGTGGAGACATAAAAATGAATTATTAACAATGCCTGGTCCATTGATAGAATAGTTTGGATGGGAAATAGAAGAAAATAGGTGAGAAATCATGATTTCCTTTTTGATTTGAGTATTCAATCATTTATTTATATGGAGTTAGTTCTTCGCAGTTTCCACAATTTAATAATTTTAACCAAAATGATTTGAGTTCACCATTTTCAACCATGCAAATCCCATTACGCCAGCTATTAATTTAAGGGTCTATTTACTAACTGGTTAGGACATAAATTATTCAAGTATCAAATTCTACAAATATTAATGATCTTTCTTTGCTTTGTCCAATAATAATTATCTACTATTAATTTAAGACACTTTTTACGAAATTATAAATAAAAGCTAATTTTATTATACCATCCTTTAAATAAAATAAATACAATGTCTTAAAATATAATAGGAGAACGATTATAATTAATAATAACAAAAAATTAGAAACAAAGTATAAAATTATCTATTAATTTCGTAAAATAAACAAATATTGTTGAACATTTATATATAGTATAGTGGACAAGTATTGTTGGATCTCTATTTGGATAGCATTTTTTGCTTTGAATGAAATTAAAATAATATTTTATTTACAATTTAGAAAATCTGATAATATTAATATTTATATAAATTACAAGGAAATCTATATACTTCCTTCGTTCATTTTTGCTTTTTACTTATTCCTAAAATATATTTTTATTTTAACTTGTCACTTCTGACATATCAAGTACAGTAATTTTTTTCATATTTTATCGTCAACATTAAATACTTACTTCTCGAATTATTTTCCAAGACATCATTTTTTAGGAGATCGTTTGGTAAAATGCTTATATCATTAATTATTTTCTTAATGGGCGTGCCAAATTAAACCACGACAATTAAAAGTGAACTGATGAAGTATTATTTCATTAGGGTAAATAAAGAATAACTAATACATGAAATAATCAAACACTACATAAGTGAACGAATAGAATATTATTTTATGTAGAAAAAAAATACAATAACTAAGACATAAATAATTAAACTCTACATAAAATAATATATAAATTCATTCACGTTTAATGTTAGTATTACTAGTACCACGTAATTATAACTAGCTACCAAACAATACATTAAAAAGACATGATTGTAATGTGCTTAGACTAATTCAAACTTCACTATTTATGTGGTGATGTTTCTTCTAGGTAAATGTTTATTGGTGAAAGTTATGGCTAATGCTTTTAAAAAAAGGCACGTTGAACAAAACATATGGAAATGGCATTGGCTATTAGTTGGGGACCCAAATTATCCTATCATTTCGAATTACGATTGCATTACCATGTGATACAATTATGGAAGAATTGAAAATTACTTTATTTTATTAGATAGTAAATTTTATATTCATAACATTAAAATCTAAAATTAACTTCTGTGCTTTTTTTTATATATATAACAATTAAATATTATTATAAATATATAATAATCAATCACTATAACACCAGAATATTTTTTTTCAAAATTGGTGATGTAGAAAAGTGTAACTATATTGTACATCACATGAACTTAACTTTTTGGGTGCATAATTATTAATTATAGTTGCTCATGTGGTCAATCAAAGGTGACCTTATAACATAATTCATAATTGTATGATATTGGTGATGCCACGAAGTTTAGTTTAATAAAATATTGCTATCATTATATGTTTGATTATAAGTGATGACACGTGATTCCGTTTATTTTAATTTGTTTGACTAACACAACCCAAATATATAAGATAGCCAGATAGGAATGTTTTTTTGTCTTTACGTAAGTTAAAATTAGATCCCTCTCCCTCTTCCATTATTGTTTCTTCCTTCTTCTTTTTTTAAATTTATTTTCTGTTTTGTTAATTTCATATAAATTATAATAGCTCAAGTAACAATTTATTATTAAGGATGTTCACAGTTTGGATAAGTTAATCAAATAAACTGATTTAAATAAATAAATTTATTTGATTTTGATTTTGTTTGATTTGATTTAGATTTATAAAAATTGATGGTATTTGATTTGGTTTAAATTTTGTTTTAAAAATCAAAGAAATAATCGAACGAACCGACAAATTATATGCATATATTATATTGTTATAAATAAAAAATATATTATTATTAACAATAATTTTAAATATTTTGTATATAATTTCATCAAAATTTATTTATAAAAGTAAAAATATCCAAGATGAGAAGATTTATGTTATTGGCTTCATTTATATGAGTATCCATGACAATTTATGATGGAACTAAGAGTGTCACTGTCTCTTTTTTCTAGATCAAAATGGTAAATTTTGAAGCTTTAATTACTCACAGTAAATTGAATGATTGAAGTTATGTAATGTCAATCGGTCTAACTATTTTTCTTTTTGAATGAGTTATTGTCCTTTTCACCTTTTTTGAATGAATCGATTCTTTTATTTTGGTGCATGATTAATATCTGATTAATCGAGCCAATCGAATCGAAACAGATAACAACCAAAACAATAAAGTTATATTATATTTGGTTTGATTTTAATAATTTAAAGATTAACTTAATTGATTTGATTTTGATTTTGATCAATAACTGATTCAAATCGACCTATGAACACCTCTAATAATTATCTTAGAAAGTTATATTTTTTTATTCCAATTTCTTCAAAAAAAAAAAGTACTTCCTCCGTTCCTATTTATATCGTCCTTACAGAATATAGATGATTTTTAATATATGTCATTTGACAAAATCAATGCATAAATAATAAATTATGTTCCTATTTTACAATTGAAAGTTATTAGTTTTGAAAGTATAAATTTGACCAACATAGAAAAACTAGATGATTAATTCATATTGATTATCAAAATTTGTTTTCATGAAAATATAACTATGGATATAAATAGTACAGTTACATTATTTCTTAAAAGACGTGAAATCTAAAATGATGAACATACATAGAAACATGTAAGAGTAATATTAAGTAATATTTCATCCGTTCAACAATAATTTATCCATTGTACTAAATATATTTGTCCAATTTAGAAAATCAAAAGATAATTTACTTTTGATATCTATTTATTGTATTTATTATCAAGTTAATAATAAATAACTATTTAAAAATTCTTGCTTTTCTCGGAAACTAGAAAAAAGGAAAAAAAAGAATTGTTTTTTCTCAAAAGTTCAAAATGCTACAATGCACCTTAGATTATCCCTTGATTTAATCTCTTGTGAAATAATACACATTTTGAATTTATGAGAATGGATGCTAGTGTTTTGATTCATGTGTTGAGTGGTCTATTCCAATTTGGATAATACAATATGAGGTGTCCACACGTTGATCTATAAAACAAACAATGAAAATATTATTTTTTTAATTATATAATTAACTATAAAAATAAAAACAAAAGGAAGCTAATTAAATTGAAGAGTTGATTTTATACCATTTTCATATACAAAATTTTGAGCAAAAGTTTCATATATGTTTGAAAGCAAATTCTTGCTATATTTTGCTAAATAAAAAATCTCCTTCAACATTTCATAAAAATGAATCAAACCTCAGGTATAAAAGTGATTTTCCAATTAAGAATGATGAATTGGGCTAATTAGAACAAATTTGCTGAAAAATGAAAGTTAGCACATTTTAGTCAAAAGAATTTTTTTAAAAAAATAAAATAAAATCAAAACACGCATGTAGAATTTGAATCTTCAAAGTCACCTCAATACACAGAATTAAATTAGTTGCATACCGTGCACAACAACAGAGTGCATGATTTGAATATATGGAAAGTGAAATACTTTCTTTTACAATAACTATTGTAAATATTGAGTAATTACGACATAAATATTAAAAACATTCTTTGACTATCCCCCAAACTTAAATCACATCTTTCAAATATCATTTTTAATAGAAAACATCTTTTAACTATGCCCCAAACTTAAACTACATCCTTAAAGTATCATTTTTAGCAGAAAACATTCTTTAAGTATTTGTAAGTTAACAACTTTCGTCCTTTTGTTATATATTGTCAAAAAACTAATGGATCTTACGAAAACATACAAGAAGTTCTTGAAAAATATAAAAAATCTTAGACATTGTTGCTTATGGAAACTAAAAATGATTGGAAGGTGTGACTTTGTCTTTTTTGTAACGGAATGAAGTTGGAGATTAAGTATTTTTATCTTTTTCTTAACCAATTAAATCAATAGATTTTTGGGTCAATCTAATATTGAAGTGACCAAAATATTGTCTCGTATTTGAGTTTCATTCTATATTATTAGAAGCGGAAGTCTCCAACAAATGTCGCTTCTAGCACATTCCATTGAGAAGAAACATATTTAAACTAATAATATTTTTAATTAAATTACATGAAAAATGAATGAAAAAAAGGTCAAAATAAAAGATTTTGCATAATTCTTAACTAAATTACGAAAAAGTTCACGATAATATTCTTGGTATATCTAAGAATATATCGATTAGTTTTCTAATAAATTTAAGTAGAAGGATGAAAATTATTCACTTTAAAATACTTGAAGGATGTTTTATGGTAAGAATGATACTTTAAGGATATAATCTGAGATATAATTTAAGGATTATTTTGGCAAAAAACTCTTGAAATTGGTGAAATTACTAGGGTAGTAATTATTACTTTAATAATTACACAATCTAGTAATTACATTGACATGTTTGATTGTCAAAGTGTAATTACATATATTCTGTTTGGATGCCATAATGTAATTACACATGTTTTGTTTGGATGCACAAAAGTAATTATTTTTAAAAATAAAAACTAATTATTTATAATTCTTACTAATATTATGAAAAAAAAAAATTGATTTATATTTTTCAAATTAATATATTCTAATTGAATTTAAAAACTATACGTATGAAATTTCTACTTATTTTGTGAAATGCATGTTTATGTAAATAAAATGTCATCAATTATTAAAATATTTGATAAAATGATAATCTATCAAGTCTAATTAAAATGACTTGCAATGTGAATTAAATATTACTAAAACCATTGGAAACTGAAAATATAATATAAGTTATAAATTTAAAACAAAAATTTAATATAATACTTTTATCGCAAATTTCAATGTAATAGATATGACTTATTTTTATTTTTAAAAAACTGTAAATCGATAAACTCACTTAACAATAAATTCTATTTTAATTTAAAAATTAGAATACTAATAGAATCATGTTGATGAGAAAATAAGCATGACATAAAGAGATAGATAATACGAAAATTTGCACAGAATCACTTGAAGCAAGTTGAGAACGAGAAGAAAATAGAATATAATAGTATAAAATAAAAAATAAAACTTTTAGGAATTTTTAGAACAGTAAAAATAAAAAGAACTTTAAATAATAGAAGTAGAAAAATTAAAACAAAATAATAAAAAATAGAAATTAAAAAAATAATTATTTAAAGTAATCAGTTGGTAAATACAGCATGTAATTATCAGCAATTCACAACCTCTGGCTGTGAATTAGAGAGTGTAATTACCCCCTGTCAATTACCTCAATTATCTATTGACGAAGTAATTATTTATCCAATAAAAAAGAATAGACTGTTAAATTACACGTAATTACACTAAATTCAATTATGAGGTACCCTCTAAACAAGCCCCAAATATTGAAGTCAAAAGGCATACAGTGCGCCATTCTCTCGATGCTATTATTTAGGATTGCAAATATATATTAAAAGACAATAAACATTTATTATGTACATACCATTTTTAGAGTCTTTTTGACATTT
Source organism: Solanum peruvianum (assembly GCA_027705065.1). Taxonomy (NCBI): domain Eukaryota; kingdom Viridiplantae; phylum Streptophyta; class Magnoliopsida; order Solanales; family Solanaceae; genus Solanum; species Solanum peruvianum. Next base: position 50,376,846 of record JAKWJD010001757.1, read on the forward strand.
ACTTTTGAATTTTTTTTAATGTTTGCTTAATTTATTTGGAAAGTGATTTTGATAAGTAAATTGTTTTTTGGCTAATTTCTTTTAAAAAGTGTTCTTAAAAATTAAATTATGAAAAAGGATAAGTAATAATGTGCTTTTTGTTATAAAATCAAGCTCATGACAATATAAATATAAAGAGACGAAAACAAGAGAAGTAAAATGGAAGAGAAGACTTTCTTCTTATTCAAGTATATTTGAAATAGTGAGTGATATCTCTATTTATAATGTTGAGATATCACTCCAAAAGTCATTTAACTAGTAGATACATAGTTATCTACATTGTTATCCAAAAGGGGGGTTCATATCATCTAGGGAATACACATACATGAATTTAGTAGTTCATGAATAAACCAAATGGTCATCCACTATTCAATGGATTTATAACACTCCCCCTTGGATGTCCATAGATAATGTGCCTCGTTAAAACCTTACTAGGAAAAACCCTGTGGGAAAAAATTCTAGTGAAGGAAAAAGAGTACACATATCTTTTGATACACACTATTTGTTGCCTCATTAAAAACCTTGCCAGGAAAACCCAGTGGGAAAAAACCTCGGTGAAGGGAAAAAGAGTGCAACGCGTATTATACTCCCCCTGATTAAAACATCACTTAATTTCTTGTGATGATGTCTCCAATCTTCGTACATTGTGGTTGTTATATTCTTTTTCAAAGCAAAACCACACATTTCTTGAATATGGTGTGTCATTTATCTCAACCAAACACACTTTTGGCTTGCTTCATGGAGGACTTTTATTTCTGCATAGCAACATTTTCTTCATTGATCGCCAGGATATTATTGTGCCTCCACATGCAAACATATAACGTGCTTGAGATAGAGCTTTATGCGGATCAGATAAATATTCTGCATCTGCTTAACCAATCAATTTTGTATTGGATTCCTCGGAATAGAATAAACCCATAACTATGGTCCTTCGAGGATATTCAATCATGTGCTCAACACCATTTCAATTTCCTTTAATAGGGGAGAAACTGAATCTTGCCATTAAATTTACTGCAAAACAAATATCTGGTCAAATATTGTTAGTAAGATGCACTAGTGCCCTGATTGCACCAAGATAGAGTTTCATCACCAAGAAACTCTTCATCCTTCTTTTGAGATCAAACTGAATCATCATTTATGTCAAGTGATCTCATAATCATTTGGGTACTCAATGAATGCGATTTATCCATATAAAATTGCATAAAAACTTTTCAGTGTATGTTTAATGTTAGACAAATATTTCATTTGTCAAATTATCAATCTGTAGGTCAAGACAAAATTTTGTCTTACCAAGACCTTTTCATAAAAATACAAGGACAATTAGGGTCATTCTTTTGTACCCTTTTTCTTCCTTGACTATTTTAATTCATATAAGGATTCTTGAAGCTTTATTGGAAAAGTTTCTTTCAAACTCTTATATGCTTCAGACACCTCGATTGTTTCAAGGATTTTCATATAACCTTCATTGTCTAGCTAGACATTACAATTATTCATTTACATGCATTCAAGTTTTCATATGTTGCCAGATCAAAACAAACCTCATTTCATCCACCAAAGGAGAAAACATCTCCACTAATGTCAGGATTTTTGCGATAAACCTTTATGCCCCAAGGCACAAACCGTATTTGATATCTTACGGTTATACTATCGCATAATAATTTATTTGTACCCCACTGACATTATACCTTGATTTATGGACTACCAGTCCAAAATGTCACTTTTATAAGTGAAACAAAATATACTTGAATTATGTATTTTACTTGGCCAACCATTTATCTGTGCACACTATATGACAGATTTGAATTCAAGATACTCGTCACAATTTATATCATTGAGCGCTACCTCATATCAAAGATACCGTCGACGTTTATTTGATATCGATTCCAACAAGACATAACTTATCGAGATCTCTTCATTTTTCATTATTTCAGGTACCTGAACCTTTTTCAAGATTTTATGAAGTGTTATGTCAATGTGCTCTTTTGTAGCACTTGCCTCATTATAATGACCATATTGATCATTTGCTCCTTCCTTCTTCAAGGAATTTTAAATTTGGAATCGATTGGTCTATTACGCTTCCGGCGTATCATAGACTCTGTCCTTCAAGGACTTCACATTGGAGCATTTGCAGCTGAATTATATCATAGGGTCAGTGCATTCATCTGGCAACTGATTTGCAACATTATGCAACTGAATTATCCCTTGAACTTTAAGTTCACATATTTATTTTAACGAGGATCTAGATAATTCATAATTAAGCTCACACATAATTTTCAGCTGTCAATCATCTCTCCCCCTAATGTTAGAAAATCTAACATTCATTCCAACCTTATTTAGAAGTTCATCTTTGTGCGTGGTGGAGCAATTAAAATCATAACCGCACATTCAACATTTTAGATGAAAATTATATGGTTCCTGACCCTGAACCAATTTTAATGGGGAAACCTTGTTAGTTTGATGCATACATGTGTTGCTACATGTTAAATAAAATTATCTCATACCAAATCTTATTTGGGAGTTTTGTTCTCAAAACCATGATTTAGCTATAATTGGAGGCATACAATTTCTGCTAAATCAACCAGCACTATCAATATAATTTCATAGTTTGGAACTGTGCTCTTAATTTTAACAATTCGAGCAAACAACCTTACAAAAACCAATTTGCAAGTACAACAAAATACATGTGACCATCGCATAGATGCATCAATCATATAGTTGCAAATGATCCACATGACAGGTGAACGGGCCCATATTCACCCTTTTATATGTTCCAAAAATTTTAGGGGATTACAATCCCTACCTTAGCTGGTACAGTGATCATTTTATCAAGAGAACAAGCAAAACATGAGAATTCTTGAAGAATATATATTTCTTCATTATATAAATCACCTGAATTCTCAATCACGTTTGCATCACATTTAATCGGAATGGTCAACCAGTCATGCCAACTGATCTTTATTTTAGTACATTTATAATTTACTTTTACATGTGATTTCATCAGCATGTACATGTTTGTATGGAACAAACAAGAGGAAAAGTGGGGTAATCTTTTACATAAACATTTATAACCCTCTTTGGTTGTAGTGATTTATAGTCTCAATATTTATTTTCAATTCATCCAAAACTTAAAAAGTTTCTTTTGAGACTTACTACAACCCCAATATTATTCCTCTGATAATAGCACAACTCGTTAGAGCTTGCAATTAATTTTGTGTACTATCACATATTACATGACACCATCCTATGGTGAGCATCTTCTTCAAGGAGAAAATTATATTATTATTGTCATGGTCAAAATCATTACGAGCAATACGTCTTTCCTGCTTCACTTTTGTTGTATCATAGGTACACAACCAATGACAAATTTGTATGACCACAATCCTTATAGGCAAGAACTATTTCTTTCTTTTGCCCTTTCGGTAGTTCACAATAAACATACCATAGTGACGTACAAGACAATTAGTCATTTTGCCAAATAAAATTTATTTCCTCTCAAATCTCCCGTAGAGATGAGAAATAACATATATCATTTTTTTTTCTCAAACCTTCCATAGAGGTGAGTTGTGGCATATATCAAACCTATAATGATTTTATCACATCTGGACCCATTCTCTTATAGAATGGTCGAGCATTCACGATACTCATCACAAGTCACATTCTCTTCAAGGAATGGACTAATTATTTATATGTACTTCATAAATTTGCATTATAAGCACATTGTCATGGCTTTAAAATTCATCATATTTCCATGACACACCTCAACATCACTTTGAAAGATCAAGTGTACCATCACTTTATCTTCTTGTATCATGATAGAGGATGTATAAACTTGTCAAATTATTGGGTTGACAACATTCACAAGTCTAATGACCTTTCATACGATTTTGATGATAAAAATTGCCTTCACATTTTGAAGGACTATTTGAAGAACTCATAGTGTTCTTCCTTTATCATTACCACAATGATGACAATTATAATTCTGTTCCTCCACGCCCTTATTCATATCATTAATTATTTGTCATTTTTCAGACTAATCATTCACTGCTACCACATTCATATAATTGAATGGAGCAAGTCAACAGGCGGATTTCAGAGTTATCACATGTTGCTACCACATTCTTTTCAAGGAATGAAGCAAATTCAATATGATCAATTTCAAGACATTTCATCAAAAATATATTATTTTTCTTAGCCATCATTTTATCATCGCTATGGTGCATTAGCTCAAACTCAATGTCTTACCCATATAAGGCGTGTTACGCCATTATATGGGACTTGAACCCAATCACGGTGCATCAAAACTCTAATTGATGTCTTACCCTTTTGGTGCGATAGAACTTAAATCTATCGTCTTATCCTCAAATATTTTTCATTATGGTGCATCCGGACTTTAACCTGATGTCTTACCCTTTTGGTGCGATGAAACTTGAATCCATCGTCTTACCCTTAACCAACGGTATAATAAACCGAAGTACAACATGATTTATTCTTTGAGTCTTTCAAAACAATCAAAATAATGTTAAAACTCGTGCTATTAAAATTGTATAGCATGTCATATTCAACCAATAGTAGTATATGTCTTCGGTTCCTGATAATTGTTAGTGACTGAATACTATTTTATTCTAAATCATAAAATATTTTAGAAAATACATACCTGATTTTATGCATATAATACTTTGATCTTCATAACGAGATCAACCAAAATATGAGCTAAAGAAAAATAAGAATTCACTCTCAATTAGATAGAGACTCGTGCTGATAACATGTTATAAAATCAAGCTCATGACAATATAAATATAAAGAGACGAAAACAAGAGAAGTAAAATGGAAGAGAAGACTTTCTTCTTATTCAAGTATATTTGAAATAGTGAGTGATATCTCTATTTATAGTGTTGAGATATCACTCCAAAAGTCATTTAACTAGTAGATACATAGTTATCCAAAAGGGGGGTTCATATCATCTAGGGAATACACATACATGAATTTAGTAGTTCATGAATAAACCAAATGGTCATCCACTATTCAATGGATTTATAACACTTTTAGTGCTAATATTATTTTACAGAGAAAAACTATTTTAAATATATACTACAATTTTTTAGTTAAAATTTTACTTTAATTAAATTAAAGTGTACATATTCATAAATTTAAAAACCATTCCACAAATTAAACTACTATATACAAAAATTCACCACAAAAATAAATTAAGTCTTTTATATTTCTTTATCCTACAAAAATATTGTTGTTACCTTTATTACTAATTATGTAAATAAAACGTAAAATAATATATAAATTCTAAAAATAAAATAAAAAAAGAAATTTATTACATAAAATAAAAAATAAAAATTCTTGAATGAAACTTAATTAAACTTATGAGATATGCTAATTAATTGATAAGGGATATTTATATTAGTCTTTTAAAAAATAATTTTGTGTTTCTATTTCTTTTAAGAAGCAAATTTTTTTAGCTTCATCCCAACAACATAACTGCTCTTGCTTCCATCTAAAAAGCAGTTGTAAGATTTATCAAACACTTAATCTTTCAAAATAAATGTTTTCTTTTTTCTCAAAAGAAAGCATTTTTGATGTAATGTCAATCAAACTCTTAATATGGAGGAGTCAAATAATATTCAAGGCAAATAATGTTTAGATAATATTTTGATAAATGAGGACCACAAATATAAAAGCATTTTCTAGTATGACAATAAGAAGTCGTAATTTTCACAAAGGATTCAAACTAGTTAAAAAGAGATTAATATCTATTATATATTATACATAAAATTACTTTAAATATGTGTAAATAGTATTAGTTTTCACCGAAAAAGGTTCGAATGACCCCGTAACCGCAAGATGGCTCCGCCCCCGAGTATGGGAAGATGTATTATTTTGATATTTTCTTTTATTATACCATAAAAAGGTCATGAAAAATCGTAACAGGAACAAAAGTTTGTACATGATATTAAGTGGTAATTATCATAAACATTTTAATGTTATATTTTATACGTTATATATTTCTTATAAAATATTACTGTATACAATATTTGAGTATGGCGTTATGAAAGATTTATTTTAAAAAAGAGTATAGTGCTATAATGAATATCATCTTTGTTACAGGTAAAATGTTGTTAGAGAAAAGTAAAATATATCATGAGAAATGGTTTTAAAGGATGAAGAGTTTCGCATGAATGGTCATTATAGAGAGAATTTAGATGTTGATGAGTTTTGTAACGAAGTACCATGAAAAAGGTTGAAAGAGTGTTATAATGAATGACCATTATCGAGGTTGAATATTGCTATAACGAATGACCATTATAAAGCGAGGTTATAGAGGTTGAAGAACTTTATAACAAATGAACGTTATAGAGAGGCTATATAGTTGAAGAGTTTTATAACGAATGATTGTTATAGATAGATTTGCACCAATGACAGTTGTAAAGGTTAGAGAGAATAGTTTCACTAACATAGATCTATAGTACTCACATAGCGAAATAGATTATTGAATTTGACACTTCGATTCTGCAAATTTACCAGCAAATGCTTTTTTTTATATAATAATTAATAAAATAATCATTAGTTAATAAAATAAAAACAAAATCATAATTATCCACGTGTACAAATAAACAAACAAAATTGGAATATCAAGATATGCAGATGAAGAAAACATAAAGAGAAAGTAGGTCAACGTGATATGCAAATTGAAAAAAAAAAAAAAAAAGTAGGTCAAGTGCGTATAAGGAGGAGTAACTGCCGCTGAATATCAGCTATTTTAGAGGAATAAAGACATGAGAGGATTTTAATTTCAAGGAGAGAGAAAAAGAAAGTTAATTTTAATTTTATATTTTGTAAAAAAGATTAGGGAGAAATTAAATTATCCGATGGTGTAGAAATTTACTACACTGACGGTGCACAAAACTAATATTAGTATTTTGTTGCTAAAAGTATTGTATTAACTAAAAAAAGAAAAAATTATCCCCAAATGCTTATCAATAGTTGAGTCCTATTTGTATTCTAACCAAATTGAGTTCCGTAATTAACTTGTTTTTTCTTTCCAAAATTAATAAAATAATTAGGTTTATCGTAGGTTTTTCCTTGAGATCATCGCTCATGTAATTCTTCAAACATCATACTTTCTGAACCTGGTAAGAAATAATTTTTAGAACTTCGAAAATTCTGAAACTTTACAAGCTTCTTTTACTCAACGGTACATCGCGAGAATAAATTTCATATATTTTCTTGTTTATAAGCATAAAAAACTCGTTTTGGACAAATCTTCATTATCAAAATAATTCAATGTACTAAAAATAGGTGAATATAGAGTCGAGAGGGGTGAATATTACATTTAAAGTATTGTCATATAGTCTCCAATTCTTTTGTTCTACTTTAAGAAGAAGAAGAATATCTAAGTTTGATTGTACTTGGATAACTCTAATCCATAACAAAATAAATTCTTTTTTAACATGTGACAATAAATGACCGGTTATCAATATTATTAAGTTAGTAATTAATCTTTTCGTTTGTGTTACTTTTTTATTTTTAATCTATTTAAAAAGAAAAAAAAATGATATTTTTCCCCTTATTATACTTCTGATTTCACCTTTATTGAAATTATTTATAATCAGAAAATGTAACTTGTTTTAGTGCATGAAATTAATTTTTGGTTTTCTTTTTAAACTTCATTCTAATTAAACAGGTCCTATAAAATAACTACATTACAAGTAACTGGGTTTTATAAATATGTTTTTGCACATTTAGAGGATTTAAACTTTTTAAATTTCTGTCTTTATAGATGAGAACTTGTCTTTTTTGTTGAATCCAACTAAACATTCAATGAAGACAAATCAACCTGTAAATCCCTTTCAAGTAGGATTTATTCGAATCTTAATATACGAAAAGTTTTACTATTTATATTTAATTAATATTCAAGTCTCAATTTTTTTTTAATATTTACTTTTCCACATTTTAATCTATAATGAAAGTTACTACTCTAAAATATAATATCAAGGAGAAAATATACAAAATGGTCCATAACAATAGTCTTTAATATATAATAAATATGTTCATTTGGATCCTTAATATATTTCACTTGATTAAAATGATCGTAAATGTATGACAAAAAGTGGTCATTTTGGTCTTTTGTCCTAAACATAGACTTTTTTTTTTTAACTTCAAAGAAAAATCTTCCATAAAATCTAACACTATTTTATTTTTTTTTAATTTCTCTAACAAAATTTATTATTTTCTCTTTCAAATATTATTTTACTGACCTAATACCCGTTTTTATTTTGAGCAAAAAAAGCAGTAAATTTTATTATATAAAGAACCAAAATAAACATATTTTGTCTATATATTAATGATCATTTCAATCAAGTAAAATATACTAACGATTAAAATAAAGTATACATTAAGCACATTTCAATGAAGTGAAATAAACGAAGAAGTAAAATTAAAAAAATTAACCAAACAGTAAGCATAGTTTTGGTCATTTTCTCTAATCCCAAGTGTACCTCAAATTATAAAAGCCCTTTTCTTACTCAATTTAGTTGGTCCCAGTCATTTTCTGTGTTCATCACCTATATATAAAGCAGTAGACTAGTAGCTTCCCCCATTCCTCTATCTTCTATTATGGCCACCCAGTGTTATGACCCCGAAAACTCCGCCTCTCATTACACATTACTCCCGGATCAACCCGATTCCGGCCACCGGAAGTACCTTAAAATCATCTTCGGCATTTTCCTCTCCGTTTTCCTTTTGCTTTCTGTAGCCTTCTTTCCGATCGTCAACAACCAGTCACCGGACTTGCAAATCGACTCTCCTTCGCCGGCGCCGCCGTCAAGAGGTATTTCTCAGGGAGTCTCCGATAAAACTTTTCGAGATGTAGCCGGTGCTAGTCACGTTTCTTATGCGTGGTCCAATGTTATGCTTAGCTGGCAAAGAACGGCTTACCATTTTCAACCTCAAAAAAATTGGATGAACGGTAATTAACTTTCTTATTTTGACTTTTCTGTAATTTCCTTTTTATTTGATCTTAAAATTGAAATTAATTTTAAATACTTATACCAGTTTTTTTTGCCTTTTTTTTAATGATATTTATGGCTATTGATCTGTTGGGGGTATCTTTTGGAGATTCTGATTGGATGCTATTCTGCAGATCCTAATGGTGAGTTCAAAGTTAATTATCATCACTATTTTCTGCTAGTTTTTAATTAATTATATTCTTAAACTATGATTATAACTTTTAAAGCAATCTCATGAATGAGCAAATCATTAATTCGGGTGCTTATGTATATCATCTCGGTTAATCCTTTTACCTTATACTCAAAAACAAATATTACTCCTTTCAAAATAATTGATGTTTGACATAATCAATGTGATGTTTAATTTTTTTTTTTTTTCAAATTTGCCCTTCCTAACCCCTATAATGATTACGTCAAATCCAATGTGAAAAGACTATCATAATTACATATGTTTTAGTCACAATTAATTCATGTTAAATTATCAATAAATTTGGATTGGAGGGAGTACTCATTAGGAAAAATAATTAAGCTAAATCATTCTTATTTTCACTATACATTATTTAGATTAAGGACGAAATAGGGGAGGAATCAATTATATTATTTTTCTAAATGGATAAGTATTTTGAAATAACAAATTTTAAGAAAACACGTCAAAGTCAAATAGAGTAGGATTGATGGAGTATATTCTAACCTTTCTAGATATTCATAAAACTTAGTTGAACAGACATTTTAATAAAGACCACAAGTTGATGAATTAAGCTTGTTGTTCCAATATAATTGGGATTAACATGAGATCTTGTGGCAGTAATGTTTTTTGCTTTTGTGCAATTTTCCAATAAAAAGAAAACACATGATTGGGTCAGTATTATACAAGTTTGGAAACCAATCACGTTATGTGGGTCATACTTTTTTGTAGTAATGTAATAATTCCAATAGTTGGGCCCCTACTCAAATTAATCCATCTTCCACTTGATTTTTTTTTAAAAAAAAAATGGAGTAGGTTATCTTGGCCGCTTAGCAATTACTATTATCATGGATAAATTATCATTAATCTCTTATAATTTTATAGTTATAAAAATCTCTCAAATTAATACAATAATATAAGCGCTGATATATTAATCTGACGCGTGAGATACATTAATTTGATTCACCGATACATTAATTTGATGGATGAAAATAAGGGATTAAAAATTTATAAAACTAATACGAATAATGGTAATAAGATAACTTAAATGTGAAATTTCTGTCATTTCTCCTAACATACCACTAGTGAAATTTGTTTACGTATCTTGTTGAAGAAAATCTTATCCAAAAGTCAAAAATACAAACTCGTGGCCAAATTTTCAAAAAAAGAAGGTTATCTTTTTGCCGCAAAAAGCATAGCAATTTTGGTACGGAACCTATTGAGATTTTGTAGAGTATTTTACAATTGAAATTGCATAGAAAAGTCTTACCTATACAAGTAAAAACTTTGAAATTTCTATTAACGTGAATAAATGGGTTAACAGGACCATTGTATCACGAGGGATGGTACCACCTTTTTTATCAATACAATCCAGAATCAGCTATTTGGGGAAATATCACATGGGGCCATGCTGTATCCAAGGACTTGATCCACTGGCTCTACTTGCCTTTTGCCATGGTTCCTGATCAATGGTATGATATTAACGGTGTCTGGACTGGGTCTGCTACCATCCTACCCGATGGTCAGATCATGATGCTTTATACCGGGGACACTGATGATTATGTGCAAGTGCAAAATCTTGCGTACCCCGCCAACTTATCTGATCCTCTCCTTCTAGACTGGGTCAAGTACAAAGGCAACCCGGTTCTGGTTCCTCCACCCGGCATTGGTGTCAAGGACTTTAGAGACCCGACTACTGCTTGGACTGGACCGCAAAATGGGCAATGGCTGTTAACAATCGGGTCTAAGATTGGTAAAACGGGTATTGCACTTGTTTATGAAACTTCCAACTTCACAAGCTTTAAGCTATTGGATGGAGTGCTGCATGCGGTTCCGGGTACGGGTATGTGGGAGTGTGTGGACTTTTACCCGGTATCTACTAAAAAAACAAACGGGTTGGACACATCATATAACGGGCCGGGTGTAAAGCATGTGTTAAAAGCAAGTTTAGATGACAATAAGCAAGATCATTATGCTATTGGTACGTATGACTTGGCAAAGAACAAATGGACACCCGATAACCCGGAATTGGATTGTGGAATTGGGTTGAGAGTAGACTATGGGAAATATTATGCATCAAAGACTTTTTATGACCCGAAGAAAGAACGAAGAGTACTGTGGGGATGGATTGGGGAAACTGACAGTGAATCTGCTGACCTGCAGAAGGGATGGGCATCTGTACAGGTATGGACTTGGATGAACACATTGTTTTGTTATTTTACTTTGCACCATACACAGCGTCTAGTTGTATCGGAATAATCATGGTAGGGAAATTTCTTATTTAGAGAAAGTTGTATAATCAATGCATTTGTAGGGGAAGTGAATTTGAAGTAAATTCTCAATTATTTCTGAAACGTTTCGTAATAACAGAGTATTCCAAGGACAGTGCTTTATGACAAGAAGACAGGGACACATCTACTTCAATGGCCAGTGGAAGAAATTGAAAGCTTAAGAGCGGGTGATCCTATTGTTAAGGAAGTCGATCTTCAACCAGGCTCAATTGAGCTACTCCATGTTGACTCAGCTGCAGAGGTTTGTTGCGTTACTTTTGTTTTAAATTACAAACCTTTTACTTATACGCGCTTAATCTGCAGTCCTAAAACTTGTTTAGCTATTGTGCAGTTGGATATAGAAGTCTCATTTGAAGTGGACAAAGTCGCGCTTCAGGGAATAATTGAAGCAGATCATGTAGGTTTCAGTTGCTCTACTAGTGGAGGTGCTGCTAGCAGAGGCATTTTGGGACCCTTTGGTGTCATAGTAATTGCTGATCAAACGCTATCTGAGCTAACGCCAGTTTACTTCTACATTTCTAAAGGAGCTGATGGTCGTGCAGAGACTCACTTCTGTGCTGATCAAACTAGGTTTGCTTTTCTATTTTTTTTTATCTTGCACAATTAATTTGTCCTTGTAAAATGGAGATGGATAAAAGTATCGGGTTGTTGATCTGATATACGCAGATCCTCAGAGGCTCCGGGAGTTGGTAAACAAGTTTATGGTAGTTCAGTACCTGTGTTGGACGGTGAAAAACACTCAATGAGATTATTGGTAAGTATAATGATTACTTTTCTTAATATCAAGCTTTTATTCAATTCTTCACTTCACAATAATTAAAGTACTTGGCAGTTGCATTTGAGTAAAAGGTTTTATAAACTGAATTTTAGGTGGATCACTCAATTGTGGAGAGCTTTGCTCAAGGAGGAAGAACAGTCATAACATCGCGAATTTACCCAACAAAGGCAGTAGATGGAGCAGCACGACTCTTCGTTTTCAACAATGCCACAGGGGCTAGCGTTACTGCCTCCGTCAAGATTTGGTCACTTGAGTCAGCTAATATTCGATCCTTCCCTTTGCAAGACTTGTAATCATCTTTATTTTGCTTTTTTTTTCTTTTTCATTTGAAGGTTATTTCACCGACGTCCCATCAAGAAAGGGAAGAGGGAGATCAATATATGTAGTGTTATTCTTACTACTTATTCGCGATTTTAGTTATTTTTCTACTGATCTTCTGCTTTTCGCCCTACTTTACGATTAGATGTCATCTAGCAATGTCAAATCTAGTAGAGTATACAATGTATGGGTTCCTGGAAACCGAGTAGGGCTTACCTGGATTCTATGTAAACTAAGAAAGCTCAGCAAATATATGTACAAATAATTTACAGAAACAACTTGGGAATGTTGACACACTTGATTATTTTTTCTTTTATATAACTAGTAATAACGCAAAGCTCTCCGCAATCTCGTTGAGCAAAAGTATAAATGGTTACGAGCCACCTAAATATTTTTGTTCAACGAGATTGGAATTGGAGCTTATTATACACAAAATATACAACAATGATTCATCTTCTAACTCATACAATTCTATACGTAAGGTCGAATTTAGGAGGGAGTGAACAACTTGGTAAAAAGTATACGGTATAAGTAAGATATTTTTAAATGTATTATGTATCAGTTGTACTCAATCAAAGAGAGGATAAATACAATTGATACAATATACAAAATAGTTATGCACTAAATAATAAATAGAGGATAAAATGTAAAATAAATACAAAATATAATTCTCTCGATCTCGCTCCCGTCTCTCCTCTTCCGATCTCACTCATCTCTCTTCTCTTAATATGTATTCATTTTAAAACAAATTAGTTTCTATTTGTATTTTTTCTTCAAAATTCACGAAAAAAAATATATATAAATATAAATGCATAGCGAACAAGAATATTATTATGAATCATAAATAATGAAACTGTAGTTATGGAATACTTTTAAGGGTTAATGTTTGTTGTTTTTGAAATTTCCCCTCTTGAAGCCCTTTAGTGCAAATCTTGAATCCACTATGAATATGATTCATTCTTTATACATATACAATAATAGTGATACATTTCTATTCAGCAATGATATAATTCCCGTACACATAAATTTAGAGTTACAAAATAATATCAGCCCAGCCATCCAATTCAAGCCTCGTGGGCCGAGAAATTTAATGGGCTAAGGAAGGTTGGCCCTTTATTTGAAAGTGCCTAAATTGTTCAACTCAACCTAATCTTAGAAGGGCCACAAACTGGGGGGTAAGCATTCTTTTTTCCTTTTTAAACTTAAAGCTCTATAACAAAAGTAAATGAGACTATTTTCAAATCAAATATGATAACAATGGTGTTTTTTCAATAACACTAGTAAAAAGTTTAGTATGATTAACATGTATCTTGGATACTTCATGCCCAAGCTACATGTATCTATTGTGATGCATCCCAAATATGCAAGTGAGATAAGAGCGATCGAGATGGGTGGGAGATGAGAGCTTAGAATTTGCTTATGTATCCTAGATACATGCGAATCCATTTGAATGAAGTGTATCTAGAACAAATAGACGTATCGAAATGCACCAAAATCTAGTAAGATTTGTAATGTTACAGCATAATGTGCATCTAAGTAATTAGCTAGCTCATACACTGGTGAGATCTTTATAGTTACCGTATATAAATAGTTTTGACCCATGGGACTATCCTAACGTGTTCCCGTTCAAGACTCAAGGGCTTATAAGTCCTAATGTTGAATGGTCTTGTAAATCCTATCACAATCCTACCCCCAATATCGAGTTGGATTGGACCGGCTCCATGGGCTTAGCAAACTTTGACATCTCTACACATAATGGAACAATTGAAAAAAAATTACGAAGTGAAATTATTTTTAAAACAATAAAGATAATATTTTTTTAGAGAAAGTTACAAAATTATACACAACTTAAGATATTATAGTCTCTAAAAATTCGTATCTTTGAATTAAATACAAAAATTTTCTTTTTCCTTCTCTCTCTTTTAGCATCAGGATACATCACTCGACCTCTATGAAGTACACCACAATTTTGTTTGTATATAATGATATGGTACAAAATATTATTACTGATACATAGCCCCAATTATTTCAAATATAATTATATTAGTGATACACAACTTATTGTTTGCTATGTATAGAGCGAATGAGCAATGTATCCACAAGTTCTGAAAAATCCAAAATCATTTAATTTAAAAAACTTTTGAGATAATGTGTAATTAACGCCTAAAAATTATTGAGTTTTCTGTATTTTGTATTGTATTCCTTTTAGGGGAAAATATATAATAACAAACTATTAATTCAAATTAAATGTTATAAACACAATTTGATTTAACCTGTAGCAAAATGTTTTCATTCGCCTCTTTCCCTAGGTCTCACTCGCCACTCTCGCTTTTATACAAACACAAATGTATAAAATGTGTTTGTGTTTGTTTAAAGCGAGAGAAAATGTATATACAAATATGAATACATATATTTTCGTCCTATATACTTATAATGATACAAATACAGATCTTTGCCTACCCAGTTCTCTTTTGTTTTTCTATCTTTCTCACTTTATGCAAACACAAATTATAGAAATTACAATGTATAATTATAGTTGCATAAAGCGAGAGAGAGATTTGATATACAAATGTTTTATTTCGATTCAATTATATACAAATTCAAATTTTATGCAGGTATATAAACATATAAAATAAAATTTGAGACAGTGACAACGATTTATACAAAAGAGAGGTTACCAACGATTCATACAAATGGCCTACCACCAAAATTATACAAATCTGAAGCATTGCCAGCGAGTTATACAATCTGATGCTCTATAGCAAACATAAAATTTATCATGGAACGTAATTATACAAATTATAACTATAACATTCAAATATAATTTTTATGTTTGCCATATGTGAAAATTGATCTATTCTTTAAGCTTTTTGAACTATCCAAAGTCAAGAGTTTCACCCAGATAGCCATTAATATCAAAGTTCAGGCCCAGATCATTGGGATGAATTTGGGCCTATATTGTGGACCGTGACTCGAAAAACACCTAATCCTACAGGCTACACCAAATTGATTAATCATTTCTCATCTTCTGAAAACAAAATAAATTATAATTTTTATATTACATAAATATTTTTTTCCCGCTAAATTCAAAGTAGTCAAACATTCAAAAATATTTAAACTGATGATCAGAGCTCAAGTTACCTTTTCATTTTATAATATTATTATATTTTTTTAATGTTAGAGACAAAAAAGAAAAGTTCTCATATTAAATAATAAAATATATAAAATTGACAGAAACATTTGGACCATTCTTCTCCTAAGTTAAAATAGTATATAATTGGGCTCGACTTTATATAAAATTCTAATATATTATTTAATATTCTTCTTTGCTTTTCCTTTTCTGCATTACTTTTTTTTTTCCAATTTAAATAATAATACAGGTTTATGGGTATTATAAAACGGATCCTTATTGAATGTATAAAATTGGCAGTACCTGTTTGCTTTACGTAATGTTTACATACTAATTTCATTGACTTTCTCCTTTTCTCTTTCAGTTTGTTATTACTCCTATATTTATTGCACTTGAGACGCCTGAGTCTTGTTCTTTTCAGTTTTTCATTAACCTTCATAGAATTGGACCATTTCAGAGTGTTTTTATAAAATGTATAAAAATAGTAATATAATGTTGAGTAACGTATATTAATAATGTTGAAATTAACAAGGTAGAGATAGTTATGTTGACATTATATGTTATTTACTTGATTTTGTATATTAGAAATAACATGTACCGTATAGTTCTTTTATTTATAAAATATCCTCCATCCACAACAATGCTTATGCACGTATAGAAACTCTTCTATTACCAATATCATGATTTGCTATGTATTAATTTATACATAAAAAAATATTAAATAGATATCAATCTATTATAATTTATATCAAATACAAAAGTAATACTAGCATTCTAGTACTGTATTTTCTCTAATGCATACTACCCCTTTTTATGCATTGAATCATGATGTTATTTTGTTTTGTGCTCTACAACCAATCTTACCATTAAGGGAGCAGCAAAGGAGGAAATGAGTGGACATAATCCCTTATAATTTCAATTGAATATATTTTAGATTTTCTATGTGTTATAAAATATTTCTTATCGGAACGACATAAAATAAAGAACAAATTTATAAAAGATCATAAAATTGACTAACATAGAACTACTTTTGCTTTATTATTATTAATAAGAAAATGTTTTCCTGTCTTAATTAATTATCAATATATACCAACTTTTTTCACAATTCAAAGAGAATTTAAATTCTCCATCACAAAGGTGGAGGAGTAAATATATCTTAATTGCTAACTAAAGTCTCGAGTTTGAGTCCTAAAAATAAAATTTTCTTTTGATACTTATAGCCTCTACGATAAGCAAGTGAATGTGGCCGGTGCGTGGCGAACGGTTCATCAAGCCATTTTTCGCAATATAGTACTCCTTTATATATCTTTAAAAGAAGTGATAGCTTTGGTTTTAATCCTAAACTAATTAACCACATTTCCTATAATCCACTAATATATATGATTTCCTATTTTGTACAAGTACCATTTTGTTGTTCATGGATTTAACAAAAACACTTTCTGTCTCACTGATTGAAGTACTTAACTATAAGGTCCTTTTTGCACCAAAAGCTTTTTGCCTAAAAAATTGAGGCTCTTTCTAAATCTTAAAGTGCTTTAGAACTCCGCATTGATGTTGGGGCTAATGCCTAAAAATTTTAGCCTCACTAAAGCTTCATTTGTTTTTATAGTAGATTAACTCAGCCTTTTAAAGTTGGTATTAATTTTTATTTAGATATTTTAATTAGGTTTTATCTATTTTACACACCTCATGTCATGTTTTGGTATGTCATTTTGACGATTTTTTTCATAATCAGCCAAATATGTAAGGTGTGTATAATATACTCGTCGATGACGTGTCAAAATGATGAATTAAACAAAGACACGTGACATATATATTAAAAATAATTTTTAAATGATGAATTTTGAGTTTTTTTTTTAAAAAAAGGCTAATGACTTAATGACATGTGTCAATTTTTATTCAAATAATTTTAACAAGAATTAATCACTTACAAGCCCTATTTTGTTCTTCACCACCCCCACCCCTGTGTTGGGAAAACGCGGACAAGCACAAAAGTATATATGGTAAAAGTAATGGAAATAAAATGGAAAAATAACGACACCAAGAATTTTACGTGGAAACCCTTCTGAATAAGGGAAAAAACCACGGACCAAGAGGAGCAATTGATATTACTATAGTAAGGAATTTTACACTGTGTAGTCACGAATACAATACTCAAAGTGACTACCACACACTCAAAAGGAACAACACTCTTTTGGTTTTCGTCTTACTAAAATATCGCTCACACTCTATTTTTCTTCACAAACTATTTTCTTGTATAGTCTATGGAATACCTCACTTTGCTCTCAAAATGGTTTTTCTCTCTAACTTGGTGTGTTCTACAAATGAGCAAGAATGCTCTATTTATAGAAGGATAAAACCATGCCTATGTCACTAATGACATATGTAAACATAGCAAAGTCAAGAATGGTTGCAAATCTTACCAATTTGCCAACTACCAAATCTTTCAAAGTCAAGAATGGTTGCAAATCTTACCAATTTGCCAACTACCAAATCTTTTCTTTTCAACTCCAATTACTATTCCTTTTTAACAATTGCTTGTACCAATTGAATAGCTAAAGTTGACTAAAACAATGGGATGGATTCAACAAATCTCCCCCTCCAGTCCCATTTACTGGAAGAAGGTATCTTCAACTTCTTTAGAGAGAGCTCATACCCACAAGTTCTTTGCATAACTCGAACTTGTCTTTCGGTATCATCTTGGTCAGCATATCTGCAGGATTTTCACTTGTGTGAATCTTTTTGACGTGAAATGATTCATTCTCCACTTTCTCACGAATCCAATGATATCTGACGTCAATGTGTTTTGTTCTTGCATGGTATATGGAGTTCTTGCTCAAGTCTATTGCACTCTGGCTATCACAATAGACATTATATTCCATATGATTCAAACCAAGCTCTTGAAGAAATCGCTTTAGCCATATCATCTCCTTGCCGGCTTCAGTAGCCGCAATATACTCAGCTTCAGTTGTAGATAGTGCAACACACTTCTGCAACTTTGACTGCCATGATATAGCTCCCCCTGAAAAAGTAAACAAATATCCAGTAGTGGATTTTCTGTTATCAAGGTCACCTGCCATATCAGAATCTGTATAGCCTTTCAAGATTGGATTTGATGCTCCAAAACACAAGCATTCATCTGAGCTTCCTCTAAGATACCTGAGTATCCATTTCACAGCTTCCCAATGCTCTTTTCCCGGATTTTCGAGAAATCTACTGACAACACCAACTGCGTGAGCAATATCAGGTCTAGTGCACACCATTGCATACATCAGACTTCCGACGACGGAGGAATATGGAACTTTGGCCATGTTCTCTTTTTCCTCCCTAGCTGTAGGACACATCTTCTTGCTCAACTTCATATGATCAGCAAGAGGTATACTCACAGGCTTCGCATTATTCATATTGAAGCGCTCCAGTACTCGTTCAATATACTTCTTCTGGGACAAATAAATCTTCCTTTCATCTCTAAGACGAGTAATTCTCATGCCCAAAATTTGTTTGGCATTACCCAAGTCTTTCATAGAAAAAGACTTACACAACTCTTTCTTCAGATCGTCAATCTTGGAAGTATTCTTGCCCACAATCAACATATCATCCACATACAACAAAAGGATGATGAAATCATTGTCAGAAAATTTTTGTACAAATACGCAATGATCTGAAGAAGTCTTCTTATAGCCTTGCTTCCCCATGACAGATTCAAACTTTTTGTACCACTGTCTGGGAGCTTGTTTTAGGCCATAGAGACTCTTTTTGAGTTTAATACAAAATTTTCTTTACCATCTACTTTGAAGCCCTCAGGTTGTTTCATATAAATCTCTTCTTCTAGGTCACCGTGAAGGAAAGACGTCTTCGCATCCATCTGCTCAATCTCTAAATTAAGACTAGCAGCCAAACCTAGAACTGTGCGAATCGAGGACATTTTCACAAGAGGAGAAAATATTTCGTCAAAGTCAATACCTTTCCTTTGACTGAATCTCTTAACAACCAATCTAGCTTTGTACCTGGGCTTCAAGTTGTGTTCTTCAACTTTAACTTTGAACACCCACTTGTTCTTCAAAGCTCTCATGCCCTTGGGCAATTTTACCAACTCATAAGTGTGGTTCTCATGCAAAGACTTCATCTCGTCTTGCATGGCTTCAATCCATTGATTCTTGTGCTCATCTTCCATGGCCTCCTTATAACATTCAGGTTCTCCCCCGTCAGTGAGTAACACATACTCATTGAGTGAATAACGGGAGGAAGGAAACCGCTGTCTTGTGGACCTCCGAAGCGGAATATTTGATTCGTCCACAACTTCATGAGCAACAGGATCATCAATAACAATATCATTGTTATTATCAACATCAACATGTTGATTCGATACATGATTCTGGGCGTCACCATGATTGTCAAACCCAACAACATCATGCACACTTGTGTGAGGAACTTCATCATGATGAACTATACCATCAAAACTTGAAGATTCTACCTTCTCCGATTTGTCAATATCTTCAATTGTTTGATTCTCCATGAAAATAATATCACGGCTTCTCACAAGTTTCTTTTCAATTGGATCATATAGCCTGTAACCAAATTCATCTAGGCCATATCCAATGAAGATGCATTGCCTTGTCTTGGCATCTAACTTTGACCTCTCATCTTTCGGCACATGTACAAAAGCTTTGCAACCAAATACTCTCAAATGGTCATAGGAAACATCCTTTCCATACCAAACACTATTTGGTACATCACTTTGCAAAGCAACGGCAGGAGATATATTAATAACATGTGCAGCGGTCAATAAAGCCTCACCCCAAAATGAGTTTGGCAACTTTGCTTCAGAAAGCAAACATCTAACTCTTTCCATCAAGGTCCTATTCATCCTCTCAGCCTAACCATTAAGCTGAGGAGTCTTGGGAGGAGTCTTCTGGTGTCTAATACCTTGATGCTTGCAGTATTCGTCAAATGGTCCACAATATTCACCACCATTATCAGTACGAATACATTTCAATTTCTTTCCAGTTTCTCTTTCAACTGAAGCCTGAAACTGCTTAAAGACACCTAACACTTGGTCTTTAGTCTTCAAGACATAGACCCAAAGTTTTCTCGAGCAATCATCAATGAAAGTGACAAAGTAAAGTGCACCACCCAATGTCTTTGTCTTCATTGGACCACATAAATCAGAGTGCACTAACTCAAGCAACTCTGTCTTTCTCGAAGGAGGGTAGGACTTAAAGGAAACTCTATTTTGTTTACCAGCCAAGCAGTGCTCACAGTTTTCTAATTTAGCACTTTGGAAATTTGACAATAATTTCTTCTTGGCTAGAACATAAAGTCCTTTCTCGCTAATGTGGCTAAGCCTCTTGTGCCATAATGTTGAAGAGTTATCGCTCTCAACCGCATTCACCATATCAACACAAGTAGAGGCCGTAGTCCAGTATAGACCACGACGTTTGTTACCACGAGCCACAACCAAGGAACCCTTAATGAGCTTCCATTTTCCATCACCGTTGGTACTAACATATCCTTCATCATCTAAAACACCAACAGAAATTAGGTGCAGACGAACATCAGGAGCATGTTTCACATTGTTCAAAACTAGTTTAGTTCCAACACTAGTTTCCAAACAAATTGTACCAATACCAACCACCCTAGAAACAGTCTCATTACCCATACTCAAGGTTCCAAAATCACCATGAGTATAGGAAGAGAAAAAATCCTTCCTTGATATCACATGAGATGCGGCACCAGTGTCCACAACCCAGCTTGACTCATCACAAGCAATATTTATCATGTTTGCATCAAGAACAGTAACAAGATCTTCGGTGGTGACGGTGGCTAGGCAATTTTCATTGCCATCTTGTTTAGTTTCCTCTTTGTTATTGTTCTCCCTCTTCAACTTCCTGCAGAACTTCTTTGTGTGCCCTTTCATGCCACAATGATAGCACTCAATATCCTTAAGTCTGCCTTTGGATTTGCTCCTATTTTGTTCTCTATGCTGAGAACTACGAGTTTTATTTCTTCCCCTGGGACCAGTTATCAGGACATCCGACGAAGAGGAACCTTGAGTTTTTCTTCTCATCTCTTCGTTCAAGACACTACTCTTGGCGGAATCCATAGAGATCACACCATCCGGAGCAGAATTTGACAATGACGTTCTAAATGTTTCCCAAGAATCTGGTAGGGAACCAAGTAGAAGCAAGCCTTGAATTTCTTCATCAAATTTGATGCCCATAGCAGATAATTGGTTCATAATCCCCTGAAAATTATTCAAATGGTCTGTCATTGGAGAACCATCATGATACTTCAAACTCAACATCTGCTTTATTAAGAACATTTTGTTGTTGCCAGTCTTTCGAGCATACAAACTTTCAAGATGCTCCCATAGGGTTCGAGCATGTGTTTCCCCAGAAATATGGTTCAACACATTATCGTCGACCCATTGCCTAATGAATCCACAAACCTGTCTATGCAACAGATTCCACTCTTCATCTGTCATTTTATCAGGCTTTACAGTGGTAAATACTGGTTTATAAAAATTCTTGACATAAAGCAGATCTTCCATTTTCCCCTTCCAAATGGCATAATTAACATCATTCAAAGTAACCATTCTACTTGTGTTGGCTTCCATTGTTTTCCCCAAAAAATATAGTTATCGCAAATCAAAGTAAATCTTTTCTGATGTGGAAGTTCAGACTGTGCTGCAACCACAGAGCATACTCAGATAAAACCTGGCTCTGATACCAGTTTGTTGGGAAAACGCGGACAAGCACAAAAGTATATATGGTAAAAGTAATGGAAATAAAATGGAAAAATAACGACACCAAGAATTTTACGTGGAAACCCTTCTGAATAAGGGAAAAAACCACGGACCAAGAGGAGCAATTGATATTACTATAGTAAGGAATTTTACACTGTGTAGTCACGAATACAATACTCAAAGTGACTACCACACACTCAAAAGGAACAACACTCTTTTGGTTTCCATCTTACTAAAATATCGCTCACACTCTATTTTTCTTCACAGACTATTTTCTTGTATAGTCTATGGAATACCTCACTTTGCTCTCAAAATGATTTTTCTCTCTAACTTGGTGTGTTCTACAAATGAGCAAGAATGCTCTATTTATAGAAGGATAAAACCATGCCTATGTCACTAATGACATATGTAAACATAGCAAAGTCAAGAATGGTTGCAAATCTTACCAATTTGCCAACTACCAAATCTTTCAAAGTCAAGAATGGTTGCAAATCTTACCAATTTGCCAACTACCAAATCTTTTCTTTTCAACTCCAATTACTATTTCTTTTTAACAATTGCTTGTACCAATTGAATAGCTAAAGTTGACTAAAACAATGGGATGGATTCAACACCCTGGTCCTCAACCTCTCCCCCGCCAGTTTATCTTCTTCACATTCCACAACTCCCTATCCTAGATTGTTTTAGTTTTCTTCGATATATTTTTATAGCAATTTAACTATTTGAAAGGAATTATTTACAAAAGCACAATTTCTTTGCAAAAAATGATTCTTCTTACTTACAAAAATCAAATAAAATCAAATTCTTCAAATTTAAACAAAGAGTTCCTAAAAGCATTTTCTAGATTTTCTTTTAAGAAAATATATTTCATTTTTTTTCAAAACATTTCAAGGAAGAATGACAACAAAATAAAAAAAAGTTATTTAAGCTTGAAATTTCTTGGTGTTGTAGCACTATTAGATCTATTTCTCCATGAAGGAGTTTAAGTTTTGAAAATGGTGGCTAAAATGGGGAAGAAGAAGAAAAAAATTAAATAAAGCAGGTTAAATATAAGCTCTCCACCCGCTGGTAAGGAGTGTATCACATTCACTATGTCATGTCAGCAAAAAGTGTCAAAATGACACAGTGGGATTTGACATGAGGTGTCCAAAATGAACCAAATCTAGTTGTGCCAACTTTAGGGGGCCACCGATGTGATACAATTTTTGAATATGAATAATTTAAATATATAATAAACATATTAAATATCAAAAAAATATATAGATTTATTATTTTAGATTAAAAAAACCATATTTATGTACACCGGTGATGACATAGATGATTTATAGTGATAATGATAATAGTTGGTAATTAGTGGCTCGTAAAAGCGATAGTGATAATTGCGATGGAGGTGGTTGATGTAATAGTGACTGTCATTATGGTGGCAACTAGTAGTGGTGACGGTGATTTGAAGTTGGTTGATATTAGTAATTGGTGGTGGTTAAAGAATGTTTGGTGGTTGACGATGTGTTAACATGGTACTTGGCTGCGATGCTAATTGTGATGATGGAGGTAGTTGATAGTAAGGATTAACCATTGTGATATGATTTATAGTGATGGTGGAGGTGGAAGTGATGGCGACAACGATACTGGTGGTAGTCGAAGAATATATGGTGATTGACAATGTGTTGATGTTAGGAATTGATTACAGTAATAGTGATTGATAGTGATAATGAATATAATTATAATGATAAGGTGGTATGAATAATAGCAGTTAATGGTTGGCATCAATTGTGGTTGTTAGTAGTAATTGTGATGACGAAGGCGAATGGTGATTGGCAATGGTAATAGTTTTAATGATAGATGTAGTTAGTGGCAGTGACAACTGACTATAAATAAAATAGTGACAAATATTATCTATACAAGATATTGTTGATTGATACTAACTTTTTATTTAAAATCTATTTAAATCAATTAAGTACTTAAATCTTAATAAAAACAAATATTTTTAATAATTTAATATTTAAAGCATTCAAATTTTCACTAAGCACACATAAATATAGACTCAATCAAATATGGTGTTGTTTTATAAGTGTTGAAGAGGAGGGCCATTAGCATGTGGATGAACCTTATTTTGTTGCTCTTCCAACGATATTTCAATTCTCACTTAAAATAATAGTGATCGCAAATATAGTTCATTGCTTGATTTATATATAATCACATACGAGTAAGTATTTTTTGTATATCATGTGTTCTTCAGATGAATATACAGTTACACATCATTATATTGATAATATTTGTTTGAGATTTTTATAATTATTTTAATAAGGTATCATTTAACTATTATAAACAAATATACACAAGAAATTAGTTTAATAATTTTGAATATCAAAAAGAAAAAGTGTATTTATCAACCAAATTAACTAAAAAGAACTGCAAATTTATGCACTCAATGTTTATGTTTTACTTTATTATTAGGGAAAAAGATTCAAATATGCCATCGAACTTTCAGAAAAAGCTTATTTATATCATTCATTAAAAGTTTGACTCATTTATGTTATTATCGTTCAAGAAAAGGCTCATTCATGCCATTATTTTTTAACAGTGGTTTTACAAAATCATTTTTGACACGTGGCCAATTGTAATTCGGCCACGTCATCAATTTTTTAAATAAAAAAAATCATAAATTCTAAAAAAAATTGAATTAAATTTTTTAAAATATTTTTATTTAAAAAATTGATGACGTAGCCGAATTATAATTGGCCATGTCATCATTTTTTTAATAAAAAATTAGAATTCTAAATAAAAATTGAATTGATTTTTTTATTAAAAAAATTGATGACGTGGCCGAATTATAATTGGTCACGTGTCAAAAATAATTTTGCAAAATCATTATTAAAAAATAATGGCATGAATGAGCTTTTACTTTAACGATAATGACATAAATGAGCCAAACTTTTAACTAATGGAACAAATGAGCCTTTTCTGAAAGTTCAATGACATATTTAAGCATTTTCCTTTTTAAATAAGTCAAAACATGACTTAAAATAAGTTAGAAAGTGCTCACAAGGTAAAAGAAAACTTAAGATAAGTTCTAAATGACTTAAAATAGGCTAAAAATCAAAATTAGGTCTCCCCTTTACTTTTTATTTTTTAACTTAAAAATCATTTCAGTTTAATTTTTTACTTTGACTTAAAAACTATTTTTTAAAAGCTATCTAAACGGCTCTAGGTCTTTTTTAAAAAAATTGATTTATATATTGCCTTCTAGATAAATATTATTTTTATCATTTTAATTTGATACAAAATTTAAATAAATAAATGAAAATGATAGTCTTAATTTAAAATACAGAAAATATATAAATCGCTCAAATTACACCTTACAACTAGTGCAGCACGATCATGGACAATTTTATAAACAAACGAATTAGGATTGAGTCCCACAAAAATATAGCGATATATTTTTTTTTACTTAAAGCCTAAAGGGGGATAATTTACTCTATTTTCTGTCGATCTTATTCCTTAAAATATTTAGAAGAATTTTTTTGTACTGAAGTCTTAATATAATGGTTAACTATTTTTAAAAATGGAGGTAAAAGAGAGTTTTTGGTCAAAAACATTCTTAAATTATTATCTCAAATTTAAATTATATTTTTAAAATATTATTTTTACCAGAAAATACTTTCAAATATTTAAATGTAAAGAATTTTAGTACTTTTGTTAGATATCATCAAAATACTAAGGAATTCTATAAAAACATGAGCAGTTCAAGTGACTATCAATAGAAGTTTTCCTCCATAATTTCATTATTTTCTATTAGAAGTTCCTCAAAAAATATTAAAATCTTAGTCACTAATACTTACGGAAATAAAAAAAATGTAGTGTGAGGATACATTATTTGCTTTTTTTCTCATTTAGTAACAGAAAAAAGTTGGATCTAATTATTTTTACCTTTTTCATGGTCAAATTATATTTAGACCAATATATTTTTGGGTCAATCTGACATTAAAGTGATCAAATATTGCTTATGTCTCGCATTTGAGTTTTATGCTACATTATTAGAAACGGAACTTTTCAATGAACGCCGCTTCTACTATTCAATTGAGAAGAAACAAATTCAACTAATAATATTTTTAATAAATTTACACAAAAAATAAATGAAAAAAAATCTGTCAAATTAAAAGATTTTGCATCATGCTAAACTCAAATTATCAAAAAAATACACAACAGAATTTTTGGCATATATAAGAATAATAAATACGAAGGCATGACTTGATTTTTGTGGGATTTGTTAGTTTTTTTTATTATTCAAGTAGAATGATTAAAATTGTTCACTTTTAAATACTTGAAGGATGTTTTCTGCTAATAATGATGTTTTGAAGATGTAGTTTGAGGATGATTTTGGCCAAAAACTCGAGGTAAAGACCTAACTATTTTCTATTTTCCCTCCTGGTGGTTAGTCTCTACCAAAAACTCCCATCAATCAGGGTGTATTCTAAAGAGGTCACCATGTTTACGTGAATCCATGTTCTTCTTCCAAAATTAAATATAGAAGTATTATATTTTTTTAATTTTTTTTTTTAAATATAAATGTATAATCTACACTTTAAATTTCATATTATGTCGTACGGTGATGATTGAGTTCACCTTTCTAAGTGAGGTTAGAAGTTTGAATATGTTATTGTCACGGCCCAAAAACACACGTGATGATTTGTCTATTCCCACCAAGACAAGTCAGCTCAACCCAACAAAAATGAAAGAAATGCAGAAATCTAAAGCAAGAAACCTTATTCCTTCTATCAAACCCCCCAAAATTTGATTGTCACATGTACAAGCTACTAATTCATAAAGTGCAAAATTAAGAAATAGAACAAAGTATATATAAAAAAAAAAGTAAAATGAGGGACTGCTGAAGAGACAAGCAGTGGTCTCCCCGATTTTTGACAAACCTCAATATTAGATTAAGGTGAAAGATACCACATGGGGCCGGACTCGAAAGCTATACAAGTGTAGGAGCAAGGGGTGAGTACTAAAAATGAACTTAGCAAGCAACCTAATAAACAAGGCATCTCTAGCTAGAAATCAAGTACCCCTTACATTCCAATCGAACCTCCTCAAACTACAACCTACACAAAAATCAGTCGAACATAACAGTTCTATAATACACGACTCACACGATTCAATATTTGCAACTCAATAGTCACAAATCAACAATCTAATGAATCAAACAAGTCAATCTCAATTTCAAGTAGATCAGTCACACGCAACAAGTACATCAATCATAATTACAAGCAAGTCATACATAAGCATCAAATGTGTTAAGTCACAATAATCAATCTCTCAGTAGAACCATTTTTCATCGGTACAATATCACTAATCGGAAACAGTTTCTATCAGCGTTATATCAAGTCACTAGTCGAAATCATTTTTAATCGACTTTATATCAAATAACTAGACAAAACTATTTCTCATCAGCTTTATATCAAATTACTAGCCTGAACTATTTCGCATAAACTTTATATCACTAGCCAAAATAATTTTCCATTTTTCATTGGCTTTATATCACTCACCGACAATGATCTCGACATTATAAACTTTTTTCGGAAAGGACCACTACATCAAACTATCACATGTCTCATCGTCGTGTTTAATAATCAATGTATACAAGCAATATCACACCACAGGGAAGAGACAACAATTCATCCAATTCATTTATGTTGTCAAGCATTTCATCAATCAATTAATAAGGGTCACAACAAGGCAATTCACATAATTATGTTTATGTTGTAAAACTAAAGCAAAATAAGATAAGAAATATAGAAGATGAAAGTAATAGAAATAGGGAGACAAGAGATGAGAGATTTTCTTATTCATCAAAGTATTCATCAAATCTTCAAGTGTATACAATAGGAACCCTTATGCCTCTATTTATAGTGTAGCATAGAGGCATACAAAAGGTTAGTCATAAACAGGAGGATATGAAAGTGAAAGGTTACAAGAATAATGATTATAAAGGTGGAGGTTCTGGAGGTTATGGTCATCTTCATAATGAGGAAAATAGTGGAGATAATGGGTGAGTAACTTCTTGGTGTAGTGGACATCCATATTATATTGTTTTATAACACTCCCTTTTGGATGTCCA
The DNA here is from genome assembly GCA_027705065.1 of Solanum peruvianum. Taxonomy (NCBI): domain Eukaryota; kingdom Viridiplantae; phylum Streptophyta; class Magnoliopsida; order Solanales; family Solanaceae; genus Solanum; species Solanum peruvianum. The sequence continues at coordinate 50,405,466 of JAKWJD010001757.1, forward strand.
TAGATAACATGCCTCGTTAAAATCTTTCTAGGAAAAAACCTATGGAAAAAAATCCTAGTGAAGGAAAAAGAGTACACATATCTTTTAATATGCTTTGAATGTTGCCTCATTAAAAACCTTACCAGGAAAATTCAATTGGGACAAAATCATGGTTAAGTAAAAGAGTACAACACGTATTTTTCTCCCCTGATAAAAACTTCACTTGATATCTCAAAAATAATGCATTCCAATCTTGTATCACAACTTCCCAAATATTGATGTTGGCAATCTTTAGTGAATAAGTTTACAAGATTATCACTTGAATAAACCTTTGAACGTCTATATCACCATTTTGTTGAAGATCATGTTTGAAATACTTTTAATGAACTATACTTTGTTCGATCTCTTTTGATTATATCCTCCCTTCAATTGAACTATATACTATTGTCGTATATGGTGGCTGGAAAATCACATATTTTCTAAATATGATAGATCATGATTCCAACCAAACACACCCCAACTTACTTCAAAGATCAGTATTATTTTTGTACGATTTGAAGAAGTGGTTACCAATGTATGTTGAATTCCAAAATATTGTTGTGCGACCATATGTAAGCATAAAGCTCTTTTGCAATCGATCTTTCTGTAATCAAATAAATATTCTACATCTACATAATCAAATCATTTTTGACTGATGAGAGATTAATCAATTTTAATGAAGCTTGTCTTTTCTTCTAAAAAAAATGACACATCTTCTAACTTTTGCATAACCATCAATCTGTAAGTGCATCAATTGCACCAATACATAACATTTTAAATCATTTCATGAGGTTGAAAAGATTATTTATTTGTGTTAAGCAAACTCAAAACCATTGGGCACTCAATGGAATTTCTTTAAGACCTTTTAAATCCTTCAAGGATTTTCGTATAACCTTCATCGTCTAGTTAGACGTAATAATCAATCATTATGCATATTCAAGTATTTCTTCTATTGTCAAACTAAAACAAGTCTTATTACATCCACCTCTAGAGAACATATCTCCATTCAATAATGTCAAGATTTTTGTGAAAACTCTCTATTATTCGAGGCACAAATCGTACTTTATATCTTACGGTTATACTTTCGTAAAATGATTCATTTGTACCCCACTGACATATATTTTGATCTATGAACTATAAGTTCAAAAATATTACTTTTTTAAGTGAAACAAAATATACTTGAATAATGCATTATTTGGCTAATCATTTATCTGTCCACACAATATTCCAGTTTTAAATTTAAGATCCTCGTAACCATTTATAGCATTCAGTGCTACTTCATATCAAATATATCGTCGATGATCATTTTGATTTAATTCCAATACGACATTACTTATCGAGATCTCTTAATGATTCATCATTTTCAGGTACCTGAACCTTCACCAAGGTTTTATGGAGTGTTATGTCATAGTGCTCTTTCAAAGCACTTACCTCATTATCAATGACCATTTTGATAATTTACTTCTCTCCTTTATCAAGGAGTTCTACATTTGGAATCGATTGGTCTATCACGCTTCTGGCATACCATACACTCTATCCTTCAAGGACTATTCATTGGAGCATTTGCAGCTTAATGAAAATATTGGGTCAGAAATTACATCTGGCAAATTACTTGCAACATTTTGCTAATGAATTATCTCTTGAACTTCAAGTTCACATTTTTTTTAACGAGGATCTAGATAATTCACCTCACCTACACATATCTCCCCCTAATGTTAGGAAATCTAACATTCACCCTCAACCTCAATTGGGGATCCATCTTTGAGCATGGTGGAGCAATAAAATCATACGCGCACATGTCAAATTTTTAGATCGAAATTATTTGGTTCCTGACCCTGAACCAATTGTGTTGGGAGAATTTTGTTGGCTTGATGCATACATGTTAAATAAATTCATCTCATACCAAATCTTATTTGAGAGTTTGTTCTCATAATCAATGGTCTAGCAATAATTAGAGGTATACAATTTCTGCTAACCAACGAGCATTATCAATATGAATTTATAGTTTGAAACTTTGCTCTTTATAATTTAATAATTCGAGCAAACAACCTTACAAAATCCAATTTGTAAGTTGATATAAATGCGCATATGATCATACCATATATGCATCTATTAAATCACAATAGTAAACGGTCCACATGGCAGGTGAACCAGCCTATATTCACCTTTTTCTATGTTCCAAATAATTTCAGGGAATACAATCGCACCCTTAGCTGGTACAATGATTATTTTATCGCAAGAACAAGCTACAAAAGAGAATTCTTGAAGAATCTTTTATTTATTCAACATATAGGCACGTGAATTCTCAATTCCTTTTGCATCACATTTGAATCGGATGGCCAACCGATTGTGCCAACTGATATTTATTCTAGTAAACTTCTAGTTGACTTTTGCGTGTGATTCCATCAGGATGCCCATGTTTGTATACAACAAATAAGAGGGTAAAAATGGGTATCATATATATAAAAATTTACAACTCACTTTTCTTGTAGTAGTTTGAAGATATTAAATCTTCCCATAATTTATATTCTCAATATATTATTTCTCTTTTCAATTATTCTGAAACTTAAAATTTTCTTTTGAGACTCACTACAATCCCAATATTATGAACAATTCCATCCCTCCGGATAGTAACAAAATTAGGCCTTTCGGAACTCTCAATTAATTTTGTGTACAATTTCATCCTTATGGTGACCATCTCCTTCAAGGAGAAAATTATTATTATTATTATCATGTTTAAAATTATTACATTCAATACTTATTTCTTGATAACCAATAATATGTGTTGCCACACAATAACATTTATTTTGGTCATCGCCACAACCTTTACCGAAAATAATTATTTCTTTCTTTTGCCCTCCAATAGTTCATAATAAAACATATCACAATATTTATGTAGTACTTAAAGTATATATCACCAAAATGACCATTTATGTCAAAATATTTTCTTTCAATCTCTCAAATCTCCCGTAGAGGTGAGATGTGACATTCATCCAACAATATATGAACATGTTTTTATCCATACGAACACAAGTCACATTTTCTTCAAGAAATGAACCATAACCATTTGTACATGTTCCATAAGTTTTTGCTATAAACTCATTGTCATGTTTTGGCATTATGTTACTCACCTCAACATCACTTTAAGAGGTCAAATGTACTTTTTCTCGTAAGTATTGAAATCATTTTCTCTATTTTGATAAATATTGTAACAAAAAAAGTTTCCATAACCAAACATTAGAAAATAATTTTCTATAAAGAAAAATATACATTTCTAAAAATAATTAATACTCCTCTATTTCGATTTATGTGATTTGTTCTTCTTTTTAGTCAGTCCACAAAAGAATTACAAATTTCTATATTAAGTAATAATTTAACTAAAAAATATCTATTTTATCCTTAATGAAATGATTTACAGGCACATAAATTTCTATCAGTCATTTTGAACTACACATTTTAAAAGTGCTTTATATTTTTATAAATTTCATTCCGAATCAAACTAGCTCACATAAAATAAAACGAAAAGAGTATTAATCACATTGAACAAATGGTGATATAAATCATCGATTCCCCGCTCATTTAGAAGTCTTGGATCCAATTTTACCTACTTCAACAAACGTTCCATTAACGACCACAAAATGAGTTGTTCCATGACACTGACCTTATAAGTGGCCCAAGCACCCCAGAACAAGATTAATTAGATGAAACACACCATAAAAAGACATTAGTGGACCACTCAATTATTCTAATTACTACTTTATTATTATTATTATTATTATCATAATCTATTTGTTTTGGGAGTCTCAATCAAGATAATAAAAACCGGCTCAAATCACGTTAAATGTAACTATGATAGCCTAGCTCCTCATAATTTCTTGATTTAAGATTCAAATAATGATGCTTTAACAACCTAAATATATTTATGAAAATCTTTATATTTATCAGTGTGATAGATATAAATTAGTAAAAAAATTATATTCGTAATTTAAATATATGACAATTGACATGCCGCTTGCGTAAAAGATATATGGACTTAATATAAATATTTGACTATTCTTTCGTGCGTGAAATGAACTAAAAAAGAAATGCACCGTTTAAGCTAATAAATTAATCAATTTTCTATAAAAACAGATAAAATATTGACTATTAATTTCCATTTTCAATATACTAGAATTTGGTTTATTATTTATTATAATTAGCTGGTAAACAGCTCGCCCCCGTCACTTTTATTTTAGGAAAAACAATATATATGCCCAAAATAATAGATAACCAACCATATTAAGTTATTCTCATTCCTATCATATGCCCACCTATCACGCCATTTCCAACTTCAAATTACTCATTAACTCTTTGGAATTTTTTCAATATCCCTTTTTTTTTCGGTGTAAAGTTGACTAATTAATTAAAAATTGTATAAATAAACCTAAAAATATGACACTAGGGACAGTGGATAAGTCGACAAGAAAACATGCATCAACCTGAGGAATTGGATTGGAAAGCATATTACATTTTATTATTTCACAATAAAAAAAAGAACATGATAAAATATGGGTTACAAAGTAAGGATAAAATTACATTTAGCGTCAATCGATTAACGATAATAATTTAATTATTATTAAATATATATATTTTTTTTACAGTAATTAACATTTTTATAAATGTATCTAAAGTTTATTGTAACATTAAATACAATATCATTTAACTTATATCAATAACGATTTTAACATTCTTTAATAATATGTATATTTATTATCATTAAAAATTATTTTTATTTTAGTGGCTCGCTTATATTTGGGTCTAGCTTTAATTTCCTTATTGTCACAAAAGTGAATTATATCTTTCACTCATAATTGATGAATAAGATAAAAGTGGGCAAATAGATGTATCGAAAGATTGGGATGATTGGATGAAAATATTGTTCGTCAACACCAAGCCTTATAGGACTTCTGTCAAATAGGTTTCCTCCGGAAAATATGTAGCTCGTGTTTAATGTTTGATCATAAATTTTGAATGAAATTATGGAAAATGATATTTCAATATTTATATGAAATATAAAATTTGATAAAATGTTGTCACTCATAAAAGTTCTATTTCTTTTCAAGTAAAATGCATATTCAAGTACAATTTCAAGTTCCAAAATTCATACTTCAAAAATTTAAATTATCTAAGTTTTAACTTCAAAATCTATGATCAAATGAAACAACTTCTGAAATGAGAAATACTCACTACCAATAACTTTTATAATTTGTTGCGTTTGAAATTACTCGATATATATAAAATTCATGTGAAATTAGGTATTAGGCCTAACTCACATCTTAAAAACTAGTTCAAAGGAAGGAGGATTGCTCAAACCTTATAAGAAGTCCACTCATCTCATTAATCATCGATGTAGGACTTTTGCCATTTTTTAACAATACATAACGATGAACGCCCACGACATAAGCCAAAGACTTGATCCAGTAGTATAATGAGTTTATAGTTTCGCCAAATCTCCTTGGCTCTTGGGGCGTGTCTTAATACTGCCTATTCTTTTTCCTATCCTCAGTTTCATTGTTTTCATACTCAATGGGGCCACAGAAAAAAAATTGTAATATGATTTTTTAACTTGTTATGTTTTATTGTTTTCGTTGATATAGAATTGAATTTTATCTAGTTATTTATATTTGATTTCGTCCGCTTGTATTTGACCACATCTTCAGTGATAATTTTGTTTTCACTATTATCAATACACACGCCGATTATAGGTGATCACAAACTGTAAAGTGACTGTAAATCAATAGTGCTTATTGACCTCTAAAGAATAAAGATAGTCCACTTTTATAATGATAAGAGTGTTATTGATCCTAACTATTATCTAAAAATGCATTCACAATCTGAAGACAACTGGATATTATTAAATATGAATGCGTGTTAGTTAAAGTATCAATACTTTGTTGAAAAATATGATCAAATAAATATAAAAATTAATATATTAATAAATATTAATTAAATAAAAGTGTAACATAGTTCAATATATGGTAAAGTATTGTCAAAACAAGTATTAAATTAAAATTATAATAAATATAATTTAAGCAAATATGTAATGTAGTTCAATATACAAAGTTTAAGTGGAAGGGAAAATTGAAGTTCACAAGATAAGCGCAAAACGAGCGTGTATTTTGAGTTTCGTGTGGGGTGGGTGGGACCACATTTGAGTGGGCCCTTTAAACGATTTGGCTAAAAAAATGTGAACGTTGGATTTTCTATTATTCATTGCTGATCCATTTGTTTCTACTTAACTTGTTGTCACCGGCAATAACCGGTTGCTTTTGCGATCATTGCCACGCTGTCAATATTTAATGGTAAATTCTTTTGTCCAACTCTTAAAATCTTTGTATTGATCATTTTATGTTCATATCATTCTAGCCTACCAAAAATAAATAAAAATGGTCAACTCCATGTTTTCTAACTTTCGTGTAGGTAAATTGCGTTTGAGATTATTTTTGGTACATAATAAATATAATTTTTATTTAAGTATAAAATAAAATACTAAACACTTTTTTATTCTTATATATTTACTCCATAACTACACAAAAAAAAATGTATTCGAAAAAATCATATAATCAAAATTTGTAACGGTAGCTATATAAATCCATCAAATAAATTCTTGTGACTTGTGAATGCAAGCTAAATCTTTGAAAATTATGTTTTATAATAAATGATTTTACTTATTTATATTTTTTAAAAAATAAGTTTAGGTGAGAAAAACACAAGTAAAATTTAACTTTAGTCAAATAAACCATTTTTCTTTACTACTCATTCATCCTCCCTCGTTTCTCTTTTCTGGTTTTACCAAATTTTTAAAATTAGCTTATTAAATTTTCTTTTTTTTTGATTAAATGAGTAACAATTTAATATTTGATAAGCTTTTTAAAAAATATTTGTAAATTTATTTTTCTCAAAACTATTAATGAAGAACTAGTACATTTTTTAGTTTCCGAAAAGACTGTTTTTGTTACTTCAAAAGGATACTTTAATTTTCTCAATAAGTAAATAAATTAAATTAACAGTCTACTTTATTAAAAATAAAATAAAATAAAATAGCCGGAAATCTTGGTGAAAGAGGCTAAAATTTCTCATTTCATTTTAAAAGGAAAAAGAAAATGAAAAAAACCCTACAAACAGAAAAACAAAAAAGACAAAAGAGGTTTTAAAAAGACTCTGTTGCTTCTTTCCTCTCTGCTTCTCTCTTCACACTATAATAACTCTCATGTAAAGTCTGTTTTCACATACAACAAAATCTCTCGCTCTGTAAAATTTTACCATGGAGTCATCAATGGCTTCTTCTCCTCTACTTGTGCATCGTCTCTGCTGCATTGCTCTGTTTTTCACACTATGCTTTGCCGCTGACCCTTTTGCTAATTTTGAATTGGAGTACTCTTATATCACCGCTTCTCCTCTTGGCGTTCCCCAACAGGTTAACCCAACTTTCATTTGAATCAACCAATCCATTTTTTTTTTATTTTTTTTTGCTCTGCAACAATTTTTTTTACGGAAGAACCATTTTCTCAGTCCCGAGAAGTTTCCCAATTTCAGCAAACGAATCGTTTTTTTTTTTTTTGAAATCTTGGACTGTTGGGTTTCAACGTATGATGGTCTCTTTCTTTTTTCGTATTCCTGTTTGGGGTGAAACAACAGTTTGGTTTTAAGTTTTGAGTCTGATTCAACTGTGGGGTTTTCTGGAGCTGTTCTTGATTTTAATGTTATGTTGATGTTTTAGTAGATGAAAAAATAAGTATCTATTCGTGATACATGTCGATTTCAATTTTTTCTGATACTTTTTAAAGATTTTTTTCTTTATACAGTAGTAGTAAATCATTTTCTGGGTAAAAGTTGGAAGGGACCACTATTTTGCCTAAAGTTATGATAATTCTGTTTTTGGTAAATTCTACAGTGTGGTGAGATCAAAATGCTTGAGTTATTTTAATGTTTGATCGGGATTCATATTAAAATTACTTCGAGGCTCTATACAATTTTTCAAGCATAGTTTCTAATTTAGTTATGTGATTATGAATTGGTATTCTGCCCCGGATTTTCAGTTTTGGTTAATAGGCCATGATTTTTTATGCAATTGCAGGTTGTAGCTGTGAATGGGAAATTTCCAGGTCCCATCCTTAATGTTACAACTAATTATAATGTTGTGGTGGATGTGAAGAACAAATTGGATGAAGAACTTCTTGTCACTTGGTAAGTTTCAATTGTGTGATATTAAATGCTCTCTCCTTCAGTTTTTGATTTTTCTTTGAATTGTGGCAGGTCTGGAATTCAGATGCGACGCACTTCCTGGCAAGATGGTGTTCTTGGTACAAATTGCCCCATCCCTACAGGTGGATTGAACTTCACTTATCAGTTTCAAGTAAAGGATCAGATTGGGAGCTTTTTCTATGCTCCTTCCATGAACATGCAGAGGGCAGCTGGTGGTTTTGGTTCTTTTATTGTTACGAACCGTAATATTATCCCTATTCCCTTTAGTCCTCCTGATGGAGATATAGTGATAATTATTGGCGATTGGTACACCCGGAGCCATAAGGTTAGTGTCTCTTCCTGTTTTTGTTTACTCTTTCATGCAGTATTGTGTATGAATTATCTAGTACCAACTCTGGTTTACTTTCAAATTGTAGACTCTGAGGAAGGACCTTGATGATGGGAAGCAATTGGGGATGCCAGATGGAGTACTCATTAATGGGAAAGGCCCGTACAGATACAACACAACACTTGTACCTGATGGGATTGACCATGAAACCATAAATGTTGATCCAGGTCAAGCTCTTCAAAACTTGCTAACTAAGTCTCAACTTGATATACTTGATTGGTTGACCTTCTCCCGAGTGGTTTGATAGAAAATAGTCTGCTTATTTATGATGTTCTTCACATTGATCTGTCCGCTTGGAATTGCTGTCTTTAGCCTATGCATTCTTGAGTAAGATGTGCGATGGAGTACTTATCAGTATATCGACATTCATGCTTTATCAAGCTTGTATAAAATTGAAGAGCAGTTAATGGTTCATAAACATTGCAAAATAGCACATATGTAAAACCTGTTAGATTAAAAATTGACCTTGTTGTTTTCAATTAACAGCTTACTTTAAGCAAGTCATATGAATCTTAACCCCCTCTCCATCTTATTATATATTGTGCTGCAGGTAAAACCTATCGGGTTCGGGTGCACAATGTTGGAGTCTCCACTTGTTTGAATTTTAGGATTCAAAATCATAATTTACTCTTGGTGGAGACGGAGGGATATTACACTTCACAGCAAAATTATACTAGTGTAGATATTCATGTTGGGCAGTCGTACACATTTTTGGTTACCATGGATCAGAATGCAAGTAGTGATTACTACATTGTGGCGAGTTCTAGGTTTGTAAATCAAACAATCTGGCAAAAAGTAACTGGTGTTGGTATTTTGCATTATTCCAACTCCAAAGGAAAGGCAGCTGGACCCCTTCCAGACCCTCCGAATGATGTATATGACACATCGTATGCGCTGAATCAGGCCATGTCCATAAGGTTCTTTTACTGGTTCCTTTTTATACCTCTTCATTTCATTATTTCATTCAATGGCTTGACAAATACTTTCTTCAAAATTTGGAAACTAGCTTATTGAAACTAAAAAATGCATAACAATGACAAAGAAGAAATTAGGAGAACTTAATTTGTGGGCTTTACTTAGTTGGGACTCCATATATGTTTTCATTAAATTCTTTATGGTCACAATGTTGTTTATTTGACAATACTCCTTTGGGCATCTCAAGCAACAGAAATTGGTTTACTTTCTTAATAACTAACTTTTCTGTTTCATGCCATTGAATAATCTGATGCAATATCTGCAGGCAAAATGTTTCTGCAAGTGGAGCTCGACCGAATCCTCAAGGATCTTTCCACTATGGTCAAATTAATGTGACAGAATTTTATTTGCTAAAGAGTGTGCCACCAGTGTCAATTGATGGAAAGCTTCGAGCTACCTTTAATGGGATTTCATTCAAAAATCCTGCTACTCCAATTAGGCTTGCTGATCTGTACTATGTGAAGGGTGATTACAAGCTTGATTTCCCAACTAAGCCAATGAACAGACCACCCAAGGTGGACACGTCCATTATCAATGCCACATACAAGGGATTTATAGAAATCGTATTGCAGAACAATGACACTGTAGTCCAGAGCTTTCACATGGATGGTTACTCATTCTTTGTTGTTGGGTATAGCTTCTGCTTAAAAAATGTCATTCTAGATGTATGTTGTTTCCTACCAAGTGAATTTTAATGCAACTTTTTGCCTATTTGCTTTCAGGATGGGCTTTGGAGAGTGGACAGAGAACAACAGGGGATCTTATAATAGATGGGATGCAATTTCCCGGTCTACGACTCAGGTTTGTTTTATACAGCCGTCTTATCTTGTATAGTTTTGAAGAATTCGAAAGCTCCCTGTTACAAGGTAGGATTTATATTTTACCTGTACCTGTTTGTTTAGGTTTTTCCTGGAGGATGGACAGCAGTTTTGGTATCTCTCGACAATGTAGGGGTGTGGAACCTCAGAGCAGAAAACCTGGACAGGTGGTACTTAGGGCAGGAAACGTATATGAGAATTATCAATCCTGAAGATCATAGCAACAAAACAGAAATGCAAATGCCTGACAATGTTCTGTACTGTGGTGCCCTTGCTTATATGCAAAAGTATGATTTCATCTCTTTGCTTCTGTTACACATAGTTTTGGTTTTTACTCTTAACGCATCCCTAAATTGATCGTACATGTATTTCAGGAAACAGAAAGTATCTTCAGCGACAACCCTATTTGGAAGCTCGGGGTTATATTTTACATTGTTGTTGGTACTCTCTACTGTCATCAGTCTTGTATCCTAGTGTACCACTTCAGTTGGGAATTCACTTTCTTGTAGGAAGATGAGCTGATAGGATTAATGTTTCTTATTCTTTTACTTTGAGAAAGTTCATTAACAATAGTTTGCACAGTGTCCCGTCTATTTTATTTGTTCCTGAAAAAAAAATTGTGAAGTATGAGAAGACAACTTACTGACGGTTTACAACTTTCTTCCAGTTCTAGTTTCTTCAATCTGTTGATATAGATTTCCTTGCCATTTTGTGCCTCTTGCTACCATTAAGTTACATTAACATGCAGGGTTTTGATCATTGCATAATTTCTTTCTGTGGAACAATGAAGTCCTGAACTAACCATTATCATATTCTAGGTATCTTATATGATAGATGTAGCCACTTTTATGACCTCCTATCAAATATTAACCATTATTTTAAAAGCTACATTAACATTTAGCCACTATCTAGACAGGAAAAGTTTTTTTAATGAAAATATTACCGTTGGAAGTCGAATGGTTAACAAGTGGAACCCAAGGAAACCTCATTGTGGTATAAAATCAAGAATTCTTGGATTCCAAACTTTTAAAAATGATAAATGATTCTTGAGGGTAAATACTTGTTGGAGTTTCAAATCCAAGAAATAATTTATGGTGTTCAAGTTTTTATAAGTTAAAAACCAAGGATATATTCATGCAGTTCAAAACCTCTATAAGATCAAAACCAAGGATAAACTCACAGGATTCATAGCGTAATAAGTTCAAAACAAGAGAAGATTCATGATGCTATGTATTTTAAAAGTTTGAGCAATTTGATCAGAATTTTTTTAGAAGTGGTTCACCGTGTAAAACGAGCAATTGGGTTCATTCTCGAATGGGTCGAGTTTTTTTGTTGGGCCAGATACCATGTGGACCAACAGATGAAGGAGAAACTACCTTATTAAATAATGGGAATATATATACATACCATATATATATTAAGGAAAAACTACATAAATGTCCATAAAACTCATAATAATTACATGTTTATACTTCAATTCAAAGTAATTGAAGAAATAAACATTCACTCAAAAAATAAATTACAGACCATACCCCTTATTCATTGAAGGCTGATAATTTTTGCTTAACTAATACTAAATCAGTATCATATACTTGGTATCATTAAGATTCATAATTTCGCTGAACTGATGCAAAATCTATATATATATATATATCGATTAGTACCAATTAGGTGAAATTATAAGCCTTAATGATAACAATATAGTATATGATACAAATTTGGTATTAGTTAAGCGAAATTAGTTGTGGGGGATATATAGTGTAAATATTTAGCGGGGTATGAATTTAAAGGGTATATGTTTTAAATTATTTTACTTTAAGAGTTAATTCCTTAGATACACTCTAATTTGTAATTTACGCATCTTATCATATTTTGGTGACTATAGATATGTCTAGATACAGGTATCTCGAATATTGAGTTAAATTTGGGTGTAATTCAATTTGTTCTAGATATATTGTATCCAAGTGGATTCAAATGTATGTGTGATACATAGCAGATCTCGTTCGCCTCCCTCCAATCTCACTTGCCTCTCCCTATTTTTTTCTGTATCTATAGTAGCAAAATTACATGTATCTAAGTGTAAAATATGTAGAAGACTCTACATTAACTGTAAGGTACATAATATTTTGAAAGTATAGGTGTAATAGTATATATGGTAGTAGGAGTGGACAAAATTAAACTGGAAACTGCATCAAAATGTAAATCGAGAATAAAATCCAACTAGTAATTCGATTTAACTTGATTTGGTATTGAAGAAAAAAATTTTGACTATATTATTTGGTTTCTTTTTAATCTTTAAAAGACAACCCAAGACCAAATCAACCCCACATGTATACATAATTTTTAAAAATTATTTTATGCATAAAAGTAATTTACTTTGTTATAATTTATAATATTTCTTATACATTTTCATAATTTTTATCTTTTAACATATTATTTCAAGTTTGACTTAAAATTTTGAATAGTCCAGTAAAAGTTATATTTCATAGATAGATATTAGTAATTCTAACAAAACTCAAATCTAAATCAAATCAACACTATTGCTAACAAAAAAAAAAATCAACTCATATACTAAGAATGACAATAATGTTAAATATTTATTCTTTAGTTATATATTGGTTTGGACTTATTTTAGCATGATTTATAATTTAAAATTATTTTGACTTATTTATTTGCAATATATGTTTTATATGATATCACTATTATTTCATCGAATACTTTAGTCTCATCATCCATATCATATTGTGTTCTTTTCTTAAGAAACACCTTAGATAATAATATTTTGGTAAGACTAAAGAAATATTTGAAATATAAGTTAATTATATGTTTGTACAAATATTCTACTAGAAAAATCTGAGAAGGTCGAAAAATTTGAAAAAAATTGAATTTATTGGTTTAATTTGATTTATAGATTTAAAAACATGACACCAATAGTTTGGTTTGGTATTTAAAAAATCTGAACCAACCCGGTCCATGTACACACCGACATGGTAGTAAAGTATGTCTAATTATGTAGTTTTTTCTTAATTCTATCTATAATTTTAAATAATTATGTATCTTACCACTAATCAAGAGTTTCTTACCATATGTTGAAAAAGATATACCTATATACATATAATTTTGCTACCAGGTACACCAAAATAAGTAGAGAGGTGACCGAGATGGATAGAGAAACGAGATGAGAGGGAGGCGAACGAGATTCGTTATGTATCCCTAATACATGCGATTGATATAATGTATTTTAAACAAATTACATTTAATTTTGACGCTATGTATCTGGACGTATCTAGATGCACCAAAACCTTGTAATATTCTTAATATAGCAAACTAGAGCATATCTAAGTACTTAATAACTAAGCTAGTGAGATTTCTGAGGATAAATTAAAGATTCCTTCAAAAAGGGATTAAAACTTAAATATGTTGAGATTGACCAATTTAAATTATCTTGAACTCAAATAATGAAATTATGAGCGATTTAAATGTGTTCAGGGACGATTCAACAATACTGGAAGCCTTAAAGCCAAACTTTAGAGGGGATCTTAATATTTATTTATTTAGTTTTTGAAAATGGAAATATTGTCACATTTATTTTTTGGATGCAACTATTTAAGTTATTTAGGAACTACGTATATCACATTTTCATCAACTTCTTTTTTTTTTTTTTCTGGGGTGTTATTTATCATCTAATTACTCTACTCAGTTAGTGACGTATTCATTTGAAGAACAACTCACGTATTTTTTAATTCAAGATTTTTATTATTTGTTAAACATCTTATATGAATGTCTTCTTTTTGGAATTTATTTCTTCAAGTTAACTCTCAAATTGAAATTATATTTACTAGTTGACATATGTAAATTGAATAAATTTTAATATAATAACTAAACAAAGAACATATATACTTATAAACTAAGAATGTCAATAATAATAACATTTCAAGAAAAATTATAAAACATGGCTCTTCAACCCAAAAAAACTGGCTCAAAAATATAAACAGTTGTGTGTTCCTTTAATATAATGATTAATTGTTGGCTTGTTGCACTTTTTGAAATTTTAAAGTACACAAAAAAATTAAATGTTGTTCTTTTGTAACTTGTAGGCAAGAGTAACTCAATAAGTTTTGTAGAAGATAGTTCAATATTAAAAATTAAAAATAAAATAAAATAGAGAATAAAAATGATAGAATTTAGGGTATAGAAAAATGATAGTCTCATCTCAACAATCGGTGAACAAGTTCTAATATGTAATTCCCGACTCCCCCCTGATCACTAGAGGATTAGATGAATGTTGAATTTTGAGTTGACTATGAAAATAAAATAAAATAAGAGGATTATATTGATCCTTAAGTAAAAGAGCAAAATCAAATTATTAATTAACGTATGATGAAAAAAGGTCTTAGATATAGAGGAGAGCATAATAACAGTCACATGGGAGTTTGTTAATGATGTTACCTTCATTCACACACAAACATAACCCTAATTATGATTCCAAAATGCTCATCATCTTCATCTCATGCCTATACACTTTTCAGACTTATTTGACTTACTTCATGTTAGGTTATTAGCATTTTAATATTAATATTTAAAATATTAAATTGCTTTATTTTGAAGTTATAAGAATGAACATTTGAATGGATGACTTCTACATCATCCATTAGCATTGGTTGTCCATCACTTTATTTCATTCTTAATACCTCCATTACTCCTTTTGTAACCTATGTAACATATGTAACTCCCTTTGTAACATATGTAACATATGTAACTCCCATTGTAACTTATGTAACCTATGTAACTCCCATTGTAACCTATGTAACTCCTAAGGCCATTATCTTCACTATTTACTACCTCCATTATCTTCCTATTCATTGCTAGGAAGACTTCTTGTAGTATAAATAGTGGTGGTCTTCATTTGGTTTGAAACACACAATTCATAAGAGAAAACAAAGAGTGGAAGAGTTAGTCTAAAAGAGAGTTCTTATTAGTTGAAGGGAGGTGTTCTTTTTTGTGGAGCTTTGGACTCAACTCTTGTCCAGAGTTGTTGAGTTATACTTTGTGAAGGCTGTTGTATCCTGGAGGGGACAAGTCAAAGAGTACTACTGCTGGACCGGTGAAAACATTTGCTGCAGTGGGCTTGAATCTCCTTAAAGAGAGCGAGATATCCGCGCCTCAGCCTGAAGAGATTAATTTCTTCATTTTATTTTCAGTTGTAATATTGCAATTTTACTATTTTGTAAGTTTTTTCACTAACAATTTTAAGGAGATTCAAAGATGGCTACAATTGAAAAAACCGCGGATGTCAAGATGGGAGATCTTAACAAGCCATTTCGGTTCAATGGTAACCATTTCAAGAGATGGAAGGGTAAAGTACTTTTCTACTTAAGTCTTCTCAATGTTTCTTACGTTTTAACCGAGAAGAATCCAAATAAAGAAGACATCACCACTATGAATGATGATGAAACTATTTCTCATCTAGAGAAAGTGGAAAAGTACGATGGTGATTCCTATAAGTGTCGGTATTATCTTCTAAATTGTCTATCTGATAATTTTTATGATTATTATGATAGAACTTACTCTAGTGCAAAGAAAATTTGGAAGCCATTGCAGAGTAAGTATGATACCGAAGAGGCTGGAGCGAAAAAATATGCAGCTAGTAGATTTTTTCGTTTCCAAATGGTGGACAACAAATCAGTGGTAGATCAAGCTCAAGACTTCATCATGATTGTTGGAGAGCTTAGGTCCGAAGAGGTTAAAATTGGAGATAACCTTATTGTTTGTGGCATAGTGGATAAACTTCCACCTTCTTGGAAGGAATTTCAAAAAACTATGCGCCACAAACAAAGGAAACCTCTCTTGAAACCTTGATAATGAAAATCCGCATGGAAGAAGAAGCAAGAGGCCAAGATGCACTTTTACAAACAGAAGAGAACAACATCACATCGAAGGTAAATTTAATTACTTCGAATAATGCTAATCCTGAAACTCACAAAAATACATCTTTAAAGCCTAAGAAGAAAAAATTCAAGAAAAATAATGGTAGACCTCCCAAGAAAAATAATGGTGAAAATCACCAAGCACAAAATCAACAAGTTCAAGAAAAAGGACCATGCTTTGTTTGTGGCAAGAGTGGGCATATTGCTCGATTTTGCAGATTCCGGAAACGTGGTCCTAACCCTCAGACAAACGTTACCGAAGAACCTTTTGTGGCGGTGATTACCGACATAAACATGGTTGAGAATGTTGATGGATGGTGGGCTGATTCTGGTGCAAACCGTCATGTCTGTTATGACAAAGACTGGTTTAAAAAATATACTCATTTTGAGGAGCCCAAAACCATCATGCTTGGTGATGCTCACACTACTCAAGTGCTTGGAAAGGGAGATGTTGAATTGTGTTTTACTTCTGGAAGGATATTAACATTGAAAGATGTACTTTATACTCCTTCTATGAGAAAAAATTTGATGTCTAGTTTTCTTCTTAATAAAGCAGGCTTTAAACAGATTATTGAATCTGATCAATATGTAATAGTGAAGAAAGGTATTTTTGTGGGGAAGGGGTATGCATGTGATGGGATGTTTAAGTTGAATGTTGAAATGAATAAAACTTCTACTTCTGTTTATATGCTTTCTTCTACTAATTTTTGGCATGCTCGTTTGTGTCATATTAATGATCGTTATGTTGGAATCATGAGTAGTTTAGGATTAATCCCAATGGTTAAAAAGAATTTTGAAAAGTGTGAGGCTTGTAGTAAAGCCAAGATCACTAAAAGGCCTCATTTTCAAGTTGAAAGAAAAACTGATTTGTTAGAATTAGTTCATACTGATATTTGTGAACTTGGTGGAATTCTAACTCGAGGAGGTAATAGATATTTTATCACTTTCATTGATGATTTTTCTAAGTTTACATATGTTTACTTGATGAAAAATAAAAGTGATGCTTTTGAAAATTTCAGAACTTATCTCAATGAGGTTGAAAATCAGTTTGGAAGAAAAATAAAAAGAATTAGAAGTGATAGAGGCCGTGAATATGAATCAAATGAGTTTAATTCTTTTGTTAGATCATTGGGAATAATTCATGAAACTACTCCTCCTTACTCTCCTTCGTCTAATGGAGTAGCAGAAAGGAAAAATAGAACTTTGGTTGAATTGACTAATGCCATGCTTATTGAGTCACATGCACCTTTAAATTTTTGGGGTGAAGCTATCTTAACTGCTTGTTATGTGTTGAATCGTGTGCCTCATAAAAAGTCTAAATTGACACCTTTTGAATTGTGGAAAGGTTACAAGCCATGTTTGGGATATCTAAGAGTTTGGGGTTGTCTAGCCTTTGTGAGGCTAATGGATCCCAAGATTACAAAGTTGGGTAAGAAAGTTACTACTTGTGCTTTTCTTGGTTATGCTTCAAATAGTACAGCCTATAGATTTTTTAATCTTGAAGATAATATTGTAATAGAATCTGGTGATGCTATTTTTCATGAAAATAAATTTCCTTTTGATACTAAAAATAGTGGGGGTCAAAGGATTGAACAAAATATTTTGTCACTACCTAGTTCTTCTACTTCAACTTTGAAAAATAAAGAAGTTGTTGATTTTGAGTTAAGAAGAAGTAAAAGAGCTAGAGTAGAAAAAGATTTTGGTCCTGATTTTTATGTGTTTAATATTGAAAATGACCCTCTAACTTTGAAAGAAGCATTATCTTCACATGATTCTATATTTTGGAAAGAGGCTGTAAATGATGAAATGGAATCTCTAATTTCTAATAAAACTTGGAAGTTAGTTGATTTACCACCGGGTTGTAAAACAATTGGTTGCAAATGGGTCTTAAGGAAAAAGTTGAAACCGGATGGTTCTATTGATAAATACAAGGCTAGGCTAGTTGCAAAAGGTTTTAAACAACTAGAAGGCCTAGAATTTTTTGATACTTTTTCTCCGGTAACAAGAATTACATCCATTAGACTTTTAGTTGCTATGGCTGCAATTTTTGATTTGCAAATTCATCAAATGGATGTAAAAACTGCTTTTCTAAATGGAGACCTAAATGAAGAAATTTATATGGACCAACCCGAGTGTTTTGTTGAAGCAGGCCAAGAAAGCAAAGTATGTAAACTTACTAAATCCCTATATGGCTTGAAACAGGCACCAAAGCAATGGCATGAAAAGTTTGATTCCTGCATGATTGAAAATGGTTTTAAAACAAATGAGTGTGATAAGTGCATATATCATAAGTCTTGGAATAATTCACATGTGATCATTTGCCTATATGTTG
This sequence comes from Solanum peruvianum, assembly GCA_027705065.1. Classification (NCBI taxonomy): domain Eukaryota; kingdom Viridiplantae; phylum Streptophyta; class Magnoliopsida; order Solanales; family Solanaceae; genus Solanum; species Solanum peruvianum. The sequence goes on from JAKWJD010001757.1 coordinate 50,424,168, forward strand.
ATGATTTGTTGATCTTTGGCTCTAACATGAATGTTATTGATGAAGCTAAAAATGTTCTTAGAAGCCATTTTGATATGAAAGATCTTGGTGAGGCAAATTTTATTCTTGGAATAAAAATAACAAGAACATGTGAGGGGATTTTCCTTGACCAGTCACATTATGTTGAGAAAATTTTGAAAAAATATAACTTTCATGATTGCAAGCATGTTGCTACTCCTTTTGATTCAAGTGTTCACTTATTTCCTGTTGAAAGTGAAAATGATGTAATAAATCAAAAGGAATATGCTAGTATAATCGGAAGTTTGAGATATGTGACTGATTGCACTAGGCCTGATATTGCATATGCAGTAGGAGTACTTGGCAGGTTTACAAGCAAGCCAGGTAATGAACATTGGCATGCTATAACAAGAGTTATGAGATATTTAATTGGAACGAAAAATTGTGGTTTGTTCTATAAAAAATATCCTGCTGTACTTGAAGGCTTTTGTGATGCGGATTGGAACACTTTGTCAGGTGATTCCTGTTCTACAACTGGTTATGTCTTTACTTTAGGTGGTGGTGCTGTTTGTTGGAGATCAAAGAAGCAAACTATAATTGCTAACTCTACCATGGAGGCTGAACTAATTGCTTTAGCTTCAGCTAGTGAGGAAGCGAATTGGTTAAGAGATTTATTGTTTCAAATTCCTTATTTTGAAAAACCAATTCCTCCTATTTTAATTCATTGTGATAGCACCGCTGCAATTGGTAGAGTTCAAAATCGTTATTACAACGGTAAATCCAGACCTATAAGGAGGAAACACAGTAATGTAAGATCGTATTTGACAAATGGTACCATTAATGTTGATTATGTCAAATCTTGTGATAATCTTGCAGATCCTCTTACAAAGGCCTTAACAAGAGAAAAGGTCTGGAGCACATCGAGGGGGATGGGATTGAAGCCTACAAATCCTTGAGTCATATATGAGGAAACCCAACCTGGGGACTAGAGATCCTATAACCAGGTTCAAAGGGAAAAACTAATCATATGATGACTTGTTGTGAAAAAATGCATTATTTTTTTTTTCCTCCCTATGATGTGAGTGCATTATTTCCTGTAGTTTGTGAAGGTTGAGTTGATAAAACTCTTAATGAATATCTGTAGTCCGTATGGGTGGAGTGTTAATCTTACAGGAGCACTCTCGACAGATTTCACCTATGTGATGTGTGGAAGTAGGTCGCTTCCTATGAGAATGGGGCTTATTCTCAAATGCACTCATGAAACCGGGATAGCACATGGCCATAACGTGCTGGCTGTTAAAGCTCATGTCAACACCTTGATTATTATGTGTGAGCAGTGATATTTTATTTCCCTTAAGCAGTCATAGTTCAAGTCTGAGACTACTACGACTCTGGAGTAAAAGTTACTGTTTCACTAAGTGGAGGTTCAATGCAGAGCACACCTTCATTATGCATAGTAGTCTTCCTTCAACTGATATACTCTCTTATCTAAATATTAAAATGAGTGGGGGATTGTTAGGTTATTAGCATTTTAATATTAATATTTAAAATATTAAATTGCTTTATTTTGAAGTTATAAGAATGAACATTTGAATGGATGACTTCTACATCATCCATTAGCATTGGTTGTCCATCACTTTATTTCATTCTTAATACCTCCATTACTCCTTTTGTAACCTATGTAACATATGTAACTCCCTTTGTAACATATGTAACATATGTAACTCCCATTGTAACTTATGTAACCTATGTAACTCCCATTGTAACCTATGTAACTCCTAAGGCCATTATCTTCACTATTTACTACCTCCATTATCTTCCTATTCATTGCTAGGAAGACTTCTTGTAGTATAAATAGTGGTGGTCTTCATTTGGTTTGAAACACACAATTCATAAGAGAAAACAAAGAGTGGAAGAGTTAGTCTAAAAGAGAGTTCTTATTAGTTGAAGGGAGGTGTTCTTTTTTGTGGAGCTTTGGACTCAACTCTTGTCCAGAGTTGTTGAGTTATACTTTGTGAAGGCTGTTGTATCCTGGAGGGGACAAGTCAAAGAGTACTACTGCTGGACCGGTGAAAACATTTGCTGCAGTGGGCTTGAATCTCCTTAAAGAGAGCGAGATATCCGCGCCTCAGCCTGAAGAGATTAATTTCTTCATTTTATTTTCAGTTGTAATATTGCAATTTTACTATTTTGTAAGTTTTTTCACTAACACTTCATTCTTCTTTTCATCCTAGGATACCATTTTAGTATGAAGGAAATTATTATGTCTCGCAAAATTTATATAATGCATATCAATTCGATTCAAAAAGTAAAATAAAAGGGTAATATATACCGTTCGTACATATAATTTTTATATTATTAGATCATTTTCATCTGCGCTAATAAATAATATATCCTATTTTTATATTATTAGATCATTTTCAAAAAATTAACATTATACTTTTATCTATTTCTTTGTTTGTTCATGAATCATGAGTAGGGAAGACACTCAAATGAGTATGTTTTTTTTCTTTGTTTGCTTAAAAAGGAATTTGAATGTCGAAATTATCGGCAGCAGACAAGGGCAATTCGACTCTACTTTTTTCATGCTATTTAATCAAATATTTCTACAATCAATTCTTACTTCAGTTCCCTCCAAATAAAAAAAAATTAAAATTCTCTTGGTTTAGCAACTTCGGAAGATTTCTAACTAAAGCAATGTTGACAAAAGATTTTTGTAAGTATCATTTATTTACATATATTAGTCTCTTAGTAATATGGCTAGTCTTAAGTTATGTCAAAATTTAATTACTAATTCTAAGCTAATTAATCTCTACTTTGTCCATAAGTAAATATATAAGTTTCATTGTTTCAGTTTGAACATCTGCATGTCTACATGCTTGAAAAAGACCATCTCAAATGTGTTCATCTTCTTGTTGTTTTTCCATTTTGCTTCTAAATTGCAAGATCACAATTTAAAATGTTACACAACAAATACATTTATAATAAAATTGTAGGTAAATTTCCATGATAAACATGTAATTAAATTATTGTGTAATCCGCTATCACGGCTAAAATTTACTATTCTTGTAAAATAATTAACATGTTATGTAGTGGTGGAGCTATACCGGGTGGTCTGTTGGACACCCTTTATCGAGAAACTATACATTATATCTAGAAAATCATATTAGTCATCACACTAAATCTTAAAAACCCGAAATTCCTAATTTTGCAGTAGGTATATAATGTAAATGCCTTTTGAGTTTTGTACGTTCTTGTTCATTTGATATAAAGTTGTGTATGTTTTGAAGGAGAATTTTGAGTCATGAAGATGCTATTAATAAATTTTTGGTAAAAGTTTCTGAGTATTGTAATTGTAATATTAGATTATTTTCTTTTGTGTGAAGAATAAAGAAGAACAAGAGGCCTTTAAGCAAAGCAATTAATACTAATGAAAGACGGCACTTGGATAGGTCTTACCTCAAAGTTACGTAATACCGTATTTTATTTTTTGCTAATATAATATAATATTTCCCAAAAATGAAAAACAAAAACAAAAACAAAAACAAAGGCAGATCATCTACTTAAACTATCAGCAATATAGAATATGATTCTTAAATTTGCAAATGCTTTTAATTAGCCATATAAAATGGATTGCTATACGTATTATTATAAATTGTAGCTTGTTATTTGGAAGTATTTTTGAGTTGTCTTTTAGCAGTTTGAGAATAAGATATATTGTTAATAAAAGGAACCAAGAACATGGTATGGATCTTAAATTCCCATTAATTTAGGAATAAATTTAGAAAACAAACACATACTCCCATCCTCCCAATTTATATTTTGCACCACTTGACTGAGTACAAAACTTAAAAAAGAAAGAATTTGTGGTCAAAAGTTGTCTCAAACGTTTGTGTGATTACAATAAATCATTTCATTAAAAGTAACATGAGGACTTTAATCTTTGAAACAGACTAAAAAGAAATTTTTTTTTCAAAACGAACAAAAGGAATAATACAACACTACATAAACATATCAAGTTATGTTTTACATAAAGCAAAGCAATAGCTACCGTACCATATACATTATCAATAGCCCTGCATGTATAATTCACCCTATGCTTCCATCATCAAGCAGTTAATTCATCTTCTCTTAACTAAATTACTAATTCATCAAGCAGTGTTTTTTAGTAGTATTATTATGTACAATGATATTAAACAAATTAGATATTAATCAACAAATAAAGAAGTGTACTTTCCTATGATGAGTATTTGTTATTTCGCTTAATTATAACTTCCACAGGTCAATCTGAAAACAAGATGATGCAGTGGAGTTATTTTCCATGACTGTTTCTTGTTTGTTCAAATTCGATTCATCGGTAACACCATGTAAGGTGTTTGAGCAATTTTCCTCCTCTTGGCTGAGTTGAGAAGCTACAAATTTATGGAGCACTCGCCAATCGGTCACTTGATCAACAACTTGTTCTCGTGTGAGAAGGGAGACAGACTGTTGCAAATTATTGTACACTGAAATTGAGGTAGATGGAACAAGTTTTGGACTTTGTTGTTGGTGGTGATGACATGGGATTTGGATTTGGTAATTCAAATTATCGATTAATTCCTTCTTGCAAGGGTAATTGTGTTGTGAGGCAATATGGTTTGGCATGAATGAAACTTGATCATTATTATTTGGTGACTCCTTCTCACTTTCTTTCCTTGTGCTTGCCATTTTCTTCTTGAAAACTCTACACACCACCCATCCCTCTTCCTGCATGTGGTTTAATTAGTTTATCAACAATCAATATGTAGTTCAATTTGTTCAAGTGTACAAAGGAAACTAATAGGCCAAACTCATAAATAGATCCTTAAACTTGTTGGATGACTCCCTTCAGGTACTTTAATTACGTTATTTGCCTATTGAATCATTGAACCATCCATAATTTTTTTCCTATTAAACACTGTTGGCTAGCTGATTTTGATCGACTTTTCTATTGTAAATGCCTTCAATTGTGTTCGTATTGTAATGATTTTGATTGAAGGAATGAAGACATATTGTGTGTTAGTCTCATTTGTTTTCTAATGTGTTCAAATGACTTGAAGTAGAACACAATTATTCTCGAACAGCTTCACTATTAATTGGACAAATGACATCTGGAACAACATATGTATCTTCAACCAATACCCCTCACAAAATCTGGTTCCACATCAGCCAACGGTGTTTAAAAGGAAAAATTTATTGGTGGTTCAATAGTTCAATTAAAAAATAGCATAGTTGTGATACCTGAGAGAAAAAACCCAACAAATTTAGAAATTTATTTATATATTTGACCAAACTAATGTATCTTATTACCATGAGGTCATCTAAAAGGTAACGAAATTAATGTAGAATGATAAGGTAGGTGACCTAGTAGAACATGTTAATTTATAGTCTGTTTGGATAAACTTTTAGAAAATAAAAAATGCTTATTTTAGGTGTTTGACCAAGTTTTAGGGGGGTTTAAGGGCTTTCCACTAGTAACTAGTAATACCAAAAGCTATTTAGAGTCTATTTTGAATGGATTTAAAATTGGTCAAACTTATTTTAGTTTATAAAAATATTTGACAAAGTTAGAAATAACTAAAAATAAACTTTACAATTGACTTAAAAAAGATTAAAACCCAAAAATAGGACTCCTTTTACATTTTAGGAGTACTTTTTGACTTGAAAACTATTATTGTCCAGCTTACCCAAGCCGGCTCTAAGCTAAACAAAAAAGTACTACTCCCTCTATTCCATTTTTATGTGGCATTTTTTGTAATTCGAAATTCAAATAAATTTATATTTGATTGTAAATTTTTTATAGATCCTTTTAATGTTTGAATTATCAATTTTTGTGATTTATAATACTCTTTGCGTAGTTTACAAATATATAAATTTCATTTCAAAAAATTTGAAGAGTTCATAGGCAAATGTCCGATTAAAGTTAAACTATTTGACTCTAAAAAAATAAGAAGTGTCACCTAAAATGAGACAGAGAAAGTAACTTTTATCCAAAAACACCTCTGGAATATAGATCAAACACAAAGTACTGTTCTAAAATTCTAATAACAGGTTAAAAAGGTTTTTAAGATAGATTACACAAACTGTTACTCTCCAAAAATTAGATTTTTTTCCAAAACGACTTCCGACAGAATAATAGCAAATTTTAGAAATTCGACCAAACAAGATATTAGAGTTAGTGAATAACTTGCCTGATGGGCAGCATTTGGATCAGTGTGAAGTCGATATTCATGCATAATCCAATCAGATTTTAGACCATGAGGAGCCCTTCCTTTGTAAAAAACCAAGGTCTTCCTCATGCCAATCAAGTCATGATTGGAATATACAGCCTTGTCTCTTCCTGTTGCTTTCCAAAATCCTGCTGTTGTAGCTCTATTGGTTCTTGTGCCAGTTGGATATTTTTTATCTTTGTGGCTAAAGAAGTACCATTCATCTTCTTCTTCTCTCCCTATTCTGCATAATTCTATATAAAAACATAGTTTCATTAGTAGTTATTACTACTCATATTTTTTATTTATTTTTGAAATCTCTGCTCTTTTCATTCACTTTTACTTGTCACATTTTGCTTCAACAAGAGTCAAACGACTGAACTTCAATTATGTTTTTTCAGAGGTTTTAACCAAACTAAGCCATTATATAAAGCCATTCACCAAAATAATATGTTTTTCTAAAATTTTACAGAACTAGTATAAACGTATTCCACAGTAACGTTTTAGGATATATTGGTTGATGGCGCCAGATTGATATACGTTACTCACAATAACATTTTACTCCCAAAACGTTACTCATAGTAACGTTTTAGGAGTAAAACGTTACTGAAAATAACGTTTTAGGAGTAAAACGTTACTTACAGTAACGTATATCAACCTAATGCTGTAATTTTTTTAAAAGCAAAATATACCCTAAAACGTTACCGTGAAATACGTTTATACTAGTTTTGTAAAGTTTTAGAAAAATATATTACTTTGGTAAATTGTTTTATATAATGGCTTAGTTTGGTTAAAAATTCGTTTTTTCATCATATTAGTATAAGAAGAACTAAGACCTAGTATGCGAACTTCTAAATTTTACTTATATATATGTTAATAGTACCTTGAAGATCCCATGGTTCAATGTTGTAGAGGTTCACCTCTTTAATAACATCTAGGTCAATCCTTGTTGAAGTGATTTTCTTCTTGAGGTAATAATCTACAAGTTCTTCATCAGTTGGATGGAACCGAAAGCCAGGAGGAATATGTGAAAACGAATTCATTCTACATATATATATATATATATATATATATATATATATATATATATATATATATATATATATATATATATATATATCACCTGTATATCCATAACAAATACCACTATTTCAGCAGACTCAATTTTTTTTTTCTTTTAAAGTTTCTTATTATTTCCCACATCATTATAATTGTCTATGATTATGAACAAAAAGAATTTGGATTATTTTTGCAACTAAAAAAATTCATGTACAACCATTGATCATAATAATATAAATACTTGCCACTAATAAAAACTTTTTTACTGTACTACCCTATTTTTTTGCCGCACATAATAGTATGATTTACCTCATTAATAAAATGTATTATAGAGGTTGAACCAACTAATTAATACATTTCATCAACATGTGAGTGGATCAGTACACCAAAAAGAGGTTTAAAGAGCCGATTAATTTCTAGCAAATATTATTCACATCAAACACTATTTTACCTTTTCCAATCTCTCATGTTGCTTAGAGCTTCACCAAGCACAAACAAAGAAGACAATGAAGAAGAAAAAACATGATAAAACGTAAAAATAACACTGAAAAAATAGATAGTTAATTATAAGCACTTAAGTTATATAGTATTATTAGTGCAATTTCATGACAGAATTGAAACAAATAATGTTCATTGATCAATGTTTTGATAGTTGACATCGAGTCTATGCCACTCAATTAAGCATAGTTAATTTATAATCTAATCCATGAAATGAAATAGTAATTCGCATTTAGGGAGTTTCCGGTCCACATTTAATTAGCAAATACTGTCCCCTGACTTTCAACATATGTCAAAAAAAAAATAATAAAAATGAAATCTTTTTTTCATGTCAATTAAACAAATGGGATTATTTTAAAGGATACTCTAACAAATTAGTACGATTAGTAATTCTCCAACTAAATCCATTTCCAATTACTAGTCTAGTCTCACATGCTTTTAATTAATTAACCAAAGAGAAAATAATACAGTTATTAATCAATGTTTACCAACTATCTCTAAGCAGATTATAATTACAAGGCATATGATAGTGTTGGAGTAACAATCATCACGACGATTATCAAATAAATCACAAAGAATGAGTGATTTTCGTTAATCGCTGTAGTGATTGTTCATTCAACTCTTGAAAATCCCGCAAACACATCATCTATATTAGAAATTAGAGTACTTAATACTCGTACAGACCGATGCAACTTATGCTCTATATTTTTAAATTTTGAATTCGCGTCGACTAGTGATAGCCATAAAACTTGTTAAGAAAAGAACAAAAGATGGAGCAAACCTTAATTTCCAAGCGCCTAGATCTGAATAAAGTAGAATTTGAGGGGAGAAGAATAAGGGTTTATGTGAAAAAAAGTAGTAAAAGAGAAGAGACAAAATAAGACAACAACACTAGTAGAAATAGAAAAGGAAATAAAGAGAGTTCAAAGTTGAATGCCTCGGGAATTGTGCTGGATCTCCTGCTGGACCAGATCCCCAAAATGGCAAAAAAAGGCTAAGAGAATAGAAGAAGGATGAACAAATATGCTTATATAAAGTCATCCCACCAAACACGCAAATAAAGAGAGAAAAGCCCTAATGATGAAGGATAGTGTAATACTATAGATAGCTTGATGCCGTGACGTGAGATATAAAGTATAATAATTTTATGAATAAAATGTAGGATTATTTAGGATATTAAGTCGTTTTGAGATTATTTATCCCACAATTTATATCTTAGTGATGGAATGAGTTATTGCATATACATAGTTAAATAACTTATTTGGGAATAATTTGTTTCTAACAAAACGACCCCTTAGTAGTTGTTTGGTGTGAAGTTTAAGATAATCATTAGATTATCCTACAATTATATCATATTGATAGATTAAGTTAATCCCATATACATATGGGTAGGGTTGTTCATGGTTATGGACTTTTGGTTAAAAAATTAATCGAATCACAATATGAACCAAACCGATTAAAATATATTTGGTTTGGTTTGGTTAGATTTAGTTTTACATTTTGAAAATCGATACTATTTAGGTTAGTTTTGATTTTATTAAAAAATAACCGCAAAAATAATCGATTCGAGAATATATATATATATATATATATATATATATATATATATATATATATATATATATATATATATATATATATATATATATATATATATATATCTTTGAAATATAATATAAAATATGAATATTTTATTAAATTTCAATAAACTCAAGCCTTTAATTTTACCATTTTCTTAAGTCAAACACTTAAATTTTAGTGTATAATTACTCTAGTATTGCTTAATTAAATCACTTTGATAATTCTAGCATTGCTTAATTGTTCCACAACAACTTTCTAATGGATTGTTCATCATGTACTAAGTATTTTTATCTATCGAGATACATATGCCTTTGAAAAAAATTTAAACTTTCAAATCAAACAAAATTCAAATCAAATTGACGTTTTTTTTTTAAATTTTTTTAAAATTTGATTTAAAAAATTTAAAAGCAAAATAAATTTATTTGATTTTATTTTTATTCAATAACCAGTTCAAATCAAACCATCATCTTTATGTTACCACCACAAGATTTTTTTTAAGGAAAATATAATTTTAAAATGTGGTTATGTTGTATATAAAACTAGAGGGACGAAATGCAATAGAACAAGTAATACTATAGTAAAGTTTAAAATTTAATTAGTTGATCTCAAATTTATAAATAAATATATGATGTCATTTTGCCGTTGACATAGCAGAATTGTTGGGAAAGCTTTTGGGCGCCAATAAAGGTGCCGAAAAAACAAGCATGAGCGTGTGGGCAATTGCCACCTCCACTCACCCACCATTGATTACAACTTTTTTTTTAAAAAAAAATAAAAAATTGTCCTTATTAAAGTAAATGCGTCAATGAAAATGTGTTCATACTTTAGTCTCCAAACTTCCTCTTATATAATAAGAAAATGTATAGATAGAAGGAGAAAGAAATAAGTTGCTCAAATAATAAATATTTTTCATTTTAAGACTGTAAATTTAATAATTGAAAAAGTATAAAGGATGAAAAGCTCATACGAAGGATTATTAAGAAGAGATAATGTAAAAAATATTTGTATATTCGATTAAAAACATTGTAATAATAATTTAAAAAAAAAGAGAGATCGGATGAGGATATGATTTTCTTTCTATTTCAATGTCCAAAAGTCAAATCAATAATAATAAGAGAGAAAATAATGAAAAAAGTTCCATTCATGAAAAGAAAGAAGGGTAAACGGTGAATGTCAAAGAGTACTAGCTAGCCAATCAACAGCTTAATTCAATTTGCACAGGTCCATCTCCCCAAAGACCCTACAAAAAGGCACCTTACTCAAATTCATTATTATTTTCGCGGTTTCAATTTATATTATAAAGTTTAATTTAATACATAATTATAAATTATTTTTAAAATTAAATTGTTATCACTAAATATAAAAATATATAAATTGTTTTGAGAATTACTAAAATAAAAATAAGTTATATTATCATATAATTGAAATAGAGTAACTAATTAAATAGTATATGTGAGTGAAAATTTTATGTCTTGTTACCACCCTGGAGTATAGTGAAATACTTTAAATACTTTCATTGCCAAGAAGTGTTCTTTCAGAAGCACTTTATAATATTAAAAATGAGCTTACTCTGAAATAAATAAAATAGTGGATAAATATATTCTGAATAAAAATTAAAAAAAAAAAAAACTTTTCTTGTTTTTGTTTATTAAGGTGGTGACGTGATGAGACGGTATTGAGGCAAAGAATTATAGGATTGGACAAATATCTCCTGTCTAAAAGAGGCAAAATAAAGGAGAAGTAGACAGAACAGACAAATGACATTCTCCCTACTCCTTACCCTTTCTGCGTATATGATATAGTATATATCTAATTATTATATTATATCACGTTTTTTTTACTTTTATTTTGATGTTATGATAGTATTTGATATGGATTATAATATATCTTTTTTTAATACTTAATATGGTTTAAGATATTTAGAAACAATATACTAATATATCGATACTATTATCAAAATATATAATCACATAAATAACATATATATGTTCCAAATCCACCCCTATTTATTACACTAGTAAAAAAACATCTTTTTAGTATGTCTTATTGTGCATTTAACCTTTTAGGTTGTTTCATGGATGGAGTTTTTGCAATTGATCAATGGTAAAAGTTGGGGATTTATAAATGAACATTGATTTAGTTGAATGAACGAAAAGACAATATGATTCGACTTAATAACCGATAAATTGAGAATCATAACAATTCATTAATGGGAAATCTACTAATTATGAACTTAACCTCTCCTTTTCCTTTTTCCATGTGTGAAGTTCATTAACCACCTCAACTAATTTACTAATGAATTCCACCTTCCTAAAGAAATCATTTTAAGTTATAATTATGAAAATGCACCAACAAAAATAAATAAATTGCAAGTCCACTTAGAAATATTAGGTATATATGCGCGATTACTATATCACTTTAAAGGAAAAAATGAATCAAGTTAAAAATAGAGGTAGATATTGAGTTGCAAGTAAAATATATATATATATATATATATATATATATATATATATATATATATATATATATATATATATATATAGAATAATTATCACATGCTAAATATATAAATGAACAACTGAAAACATGATTGAATTGTTGTTGCCCGTGAGGAATACGTTTCCTACACCACCACGGACTCTCATCATTAGATACATATAACCTAGTCTACTTGTATAGAATATCACCATTTCAGCTCATGGAGAGTCGTCGAACGGAGCTTCAACCCCGTTCCAACTCTTCCTTTGCCCCATTCAATAGTGGAAACAGAATTTTATTAATTGAATTTAAAATATAAAAAATCTATATATAAATTTCTTTTTGAAGAGAATCAACATTTTATATATAAATTTCTTTTTGAAGAGAATCAACATTTGTTATGTATATATATATAAAAAAGTATTTTAATTTTATAAACAATATAATTTTTTTATTTCATAAGTTTGAATAAACTTCCTAGATCCGCTCCAAGCATTGAATTAATTAATAAAGAAACATGTTGGCTGGCTCTAGTTGAGCCTACGTAAATAAGGATCCGGCTTGAGATGAGGAAAGTGAGTGGACCCAAAGAAGGAGAAATAATGGGGGGGTTTCACGTGGCGGCTCCAACGGTCTAGCGTGAGCCAGCCACTATCATTAAGCTCTCACTTCAATCATATTATTTCCACTCCCCCAAAACACCTTTGTTTATTGCCCACTAACATCTTTATCCCGTCCATTTTTATTTAGTTTGTTATTTTTAGTATCGTCAGAATTATTTATATGGTTTAATTTTTCCTTTTTTTTTTTTACATATTTAAAAATAAAAATATGTTTTTTAATCACCTTAGTTTTATCGAAAGAAAAATCACTCGTCAAAAGTGATTATTGTGGTTTCTTAGTTAAAAAAATAATTAATATAATATAGTAATATTATTTATGTGTTTTGAAAGAAAAAATTATCTTTTAACTCCGGACTCAAATAATATATAGTACCTGTTTTTTTTCAGAAACCCGGCCAAAGATTTGTTCTTTCCAGCGAAATCTGCCACTTAGATAATCCCTTAAATTGGCTAAGCCTGTCGAATGTATGATCTTTTCCAAGTTTTTATCTCTAACTAACTCATTATCTAAATTTAAATTGATCGCATTACTAATTTTATTTCGATAATGAATTGAAGAACTATTGACTTTATGATAATTAAGTAATTAATCATGGTGTACCAAAGAAAGTTGTCGAGCAAATACTAGAGGTTGCTGGGATTCTTTCAGGCTACCAATACAAGAGAAGGTAAAATTGTATCCAATAATAATAAGGATTTTAATATATATAAAAGTACGATTGACTAACTTATTTGTAAAAATATAGTCCAAAACTTACCTTACAAATCTTTAACCTAAAACATAATCCGATATACAATAATCATATAAAATTTTCAAGGCCCTTTTTTATTATTAACTATGTACCATGTAGACCGTATCGTACTAGTTAGAGTGAGAGTGACATGATGGCGCAAAATTGGGCATAATTACTATCAATTTACATTAGGAGTTGTCTGGTTCCAGAAACTGCTCTCTTTTTTTTTTTTTTTTTGGCTTTAATCAAGTGCCTTCTTTGACCTTTTCCTCACAAGTCAATTATTCACTCATGCTTTAACATTTTGTCTTTGGTTCAGCTGAATGCTGATATGGACTCTCATGAGTTTACTTTTTCCTATAAAGTCAGTTGTCCTTCCATCTTTGTTATTATTTGTTTGTGTCATGTATTTTGATTATGTTAATTGTTGTAGTTATTGTTCTAACACTAACTGACGGTTCAATATGTTATTTCTTGCATTTTTATTACTTTTTTTTGGATTGTTAAATTGGACTAATCCCCTTAAGCTGAGGGTCTATGTACGAAAACAACCTCTCTACTTTGTAGAAAGAAGATGTGTGTACGCTCTACCCTCCTATCTTCACTTTGTGTGATTATATTGAGTATGTTGTTGTAATTAATTTGAACTAGCTTTTAGTATTTTTAAAACTAATATAGCTATTAAACTTTTTTTCATAATGTTCATTAAGATTAAAAAAAAAGGTTTTTGAAATACTTATTTCTGAATCAAAATAACAAAAAATAAGCCAAAAAGTATAACTTATCACTTTTACTTATATATCATAAATTATAAACTCATTCAAACCCTCCCATAGTATCTTTTTTTTTCTATGAAGATGGGCACCATCAGAAAAACTTTTCCTATACTTAATTTTGACAAAAGTTGGATCAAATAAATATCAAGGCCAGAACTGAATTTAAATGCACTTATTTTGCTTTGTGAAGAATATGATGTAGTGGAGATACTTTTTGTTTTACCTTAAAGGGTTGCAATTTATTTAGCAAACAATATGATTAATCCATGAAGATTTGTCAAAGGTGTATAATTAATCTCTTTTTCCACGCACACGTAGGTGCAACAAAAGTTGTTTATAGGGACAGTGCCTAAATATCAATTACTACTCTCTAATGTTATTCACTATTAGTTACTTTTTTGGAGGAAAACAATTAATAAATTATATCATTATGCTATAGGGTTTAATATGATTGCATTTTGGTTTACTAGTCCCTATTCAAAGTTATGCTCACAATTATTACTGTAATAATATGAATTCGATTTTTGGAGAAGGATGCAATCAATAACATGAAAAATATGAATGAAAAAACTTTTCATATTAAATTTATTAATTACCCCTACAAGTTTTTATATAGGCACATAAATTTAGTAGTATACTTCCTCTGTTTAACGTACTATGACTTTTGTTTTCTTAAAAGATAATAATCCAAGCTAAAATCGCGATCCTGGCAATGCATATAAGTCATGTAAAAGCATCGTATCTTATCCTTATGCTAGGTAATTGCATCTTGTCAAGAAAATAAGCTCCTCTAACCCCACTGAGCAATTGATGTAACCTGCTATATAAAATAGGTTCATTCCTCATTATAGCTAATTTAGTAAGATGTGATTGATCCGTCATTGTATTGACTTCTTTGTAGCAATGAGGGAGGCAAATTCAACAAAGTTATATTATTCATCATAACAACCACGAGCAAACAATTCATTTCTATAAATTATAATAATGCCTTGCTGATGACTATTATTCTTTAGCCATTTAATAACATACTTAATTAGAAGTTGCTATCTCAGCAACATTAGGAAGGGTAAAATATTTTCACGTTTAAGCATTTGTATTGGAAAATTCCGATGCTCAAAGTCTTTAATGCAATCCTCCATGAACAGAGAGGGGTAGAGGAGAGAGGCAAACAAAATTTATGACGGAGAGATTAGAAGACTTTTTCCGTATTTGCTATTTAATACAAATATAAAATATATAGTTTCTTATACCAAAAGACTTGAAACATTGAGAGGATAAATTTCTATCTAAAATTTGAGTTGTTTAGAGGAGATTTTGAATTGACCAGGTATGAAGAGAAATCAGTCTGCAATTTATGAATATTGTATAAATAACATATATGAATATATATACACCTAAAATACATAGTTATACATTATATATACACAATTATATACTATTATATAATAGTAACAATACCAATATATTATATATGACCCTACCATCATTTCTATTGATTATATATATGTAGCTTTGTAAGAAGCCAAAAACCATAATGTAGACTTATATTTTAAAGAGTAATTTTCACATGTAGCAAACATAAAAATTACATTTGTATGTTATAGCTATAATTTGTATATTGTGTTTCATAGCAAACATAAATATATATATTTTGCTATGCATGTATAAAAAAAGCAGTTGTATAATTTAACTATGCATATACAAAAGAAAACAGTTGTATAATCTGCTTTGGCATACATATACAAAAAATCATGAATTGTATAATATGTGTTTGTATAAAATGAGAAAGAGAGAAAGACAAAAGAAAATTGGGCAGAGGAAGATCGTATTTGTATAATCATAAGTGTATAGGATGAAAATATATGCATTTGTTTTTGTATATATACAATTTTCTCTGACTTTATACAAACACAAACACAAACACAATGTATACATTTGTGTTTGTATAAAGTGAGAGAGCGAGCGAGATCAGGGAGAGGGGAGAGAGGGGAACGAAAATATATGTATGTATACAATTTTCTCTCGCTTTATACAAACACAAACACATTTTATACAATTGCGTTTTTGTATAAAGTTAGAGAGGCGATTGAGCTCTGGGAGAGTGGCAAGCGAGATCCGGGAGTGGGGAACGAAAATATATATATATATATATATATATATATATATATATATATATATATATATATACACACACACAAAAAAAAAAATTTTATCTCGCTTTATACAAACACAAACACAATTTATACAATTGCGTTTTGTATAAAAAGTGAGAGAGGCGAGAGAGAACGAGAGAGACGAGTGAGATTCACCAGCAGAGAGGTAAAATAGCAACAGTTCGCTATGTAGTACAATTAAATCAAACTATAATTATAGCATTTTCATATGAATTAATAGTTTGCTATTATATACAATTTTCCTTTAAAAGGCACATGACAATTTAGTAATTGAAAAATAAGATAAATGATTCTGTAATTTAGTAAATGTGAGTCTGTCAATTAAACAAGCAAATATGCTATCTATTTGTTAAACAAGAATATCATATATTTGCCTTTTTTTCAAAAGAAAAATCCAGATGACTAGAATGGAAATGGTATTGCCACAGCCCACAAATGTTCTTTAATATATTTTGCAAGCACACACTTATTGGTTCAAAAATTTGAAAAGAAAACAACATTTGATTAGCCAAGAATGAAAAAAAGAAAGAATCAGGCGTACAACAATATTATAAAACCATCATGTTAGACTAGAGACCAGCACGAAATGGCACATTAGTTGCTGGCAACCATGATCTACCAGCAATTAAATTTTCCACGCTGAACCTTGCTGCTTCATTTGAATTTGTGATCACTCGATACCCAGGCCACTTAACTCTACTACTAGTCGATCCTCCAGGACCCGTATTCCTGTATTCGCCGTAATACAACGTATTTAAAGCAAAATCACCATCCCACTCTAGCCAACCAGCAGGATCCACCAATGAATCAAGATACGTTTTCATAATAACAGTACGCGAATATTGTTTCCATGGTCGTCCTAAATATGTCTTGAATGTACCTACCACAGGCCTAAGGTCAGATGCAGCCATAACTCGCGAGTTATGTATTGAAATTCCAGTGTTCTGGTTAGGATCAGTCCGGCCTTGTGCTGTTATGGTAATCTTTTGTTTATCCATAGGTCTCCTAGCAAAAATCATGCAATTTTGCAAAACCACTGCAGCGTTACCAAAAATAAAGTCTACTGTACCATAAATATAACATTCTTTATAAAACTGTCGTTGTGAATGGACATAGAGAGTGTCCTGATACCCTTCAAATCCACAACGATAGAAAACCGATAGATCAGATCCAGAACGTAGTGCAACTGCTTGATGATTTTGTGGACCAGCTGTATTGCGGAATGTAATGCCTTGAGCAATAAATCCTTCTCCAGTAACCACTGAAATTTTATAACAGGGTAAAATGTTAACCATACATATTTGCTATATACAATAGTATACTAATATACAATCACCATAAAAATAAAAAAAAAGTGTGAATTATATGGGGGATTCAGTAAGAAAATTCGCAAGAAACTTATTTTTCTGTAAATTTTCATTCTAATTTCCAGGAAAATCTCCTTGTAATTCACAGTTTTCTTGTAGTGAAAATAACTTACCAACGGTGCCAGAGTTAAACGTGGTAGAGCCTCCTCCAACGCTACGGCTGCCTGTGATAATTGTGTACTTCATTCCATCGCCAACCAACATAATATTCTTCATTTTGTTTCCAATCTCCAAATTTTCTCTATAAACTCCTCGTTTCACATGTATAACAAACCTTTCATTTCCACTTCTTTTGGCGGCAGCGTCTAAAGCTGCTTTAATAGTGAGAAAATTCCCTGTACCATCTTGAGCCACCACAAGATTTGGAGTTATGGAGGACAATTGTAACAATTTTCTATCGCCTGGAGATACCCAAGAAGGGAAACCGTCTTTATATGTTTGCTTCCTATTGGATACAAAGTCAATATTGTTGAGTGCCAAAGTGTTACAAATTAATTCGGACACGTTATTGGACATAAGACTAGGCAAAATGTAGTCTGAATTAACACCTAGCTCAATGAATCCAGTTTGACATGTTTCAAGATTTGTCATGGCTGTACTTAGCCATGTTTGTATATCAAAATCAGTACATTTAGTATTGGAATCGAGTGTTTTATTGAGCTGGAGAATTGTACTCTCATAGAGCTTCCCTTTCGAGTTCATTCCTACACTTCACACCTAGTCCTTTGGTGTAAGTCTCAGCTTGAAGTGCTCTCTCCAACGCGATTTTCACAGCCATTTTCTTGAAATCAATCTTGTTCTTGGGTGCAAAATGGTACGAACCATGGTTCATGAAATACTTGCATTGATCAGGATAAGGGGTTTTGTTGCACCAAACATTTATGCCACTATTGAAAATGTCAATCGATAAAATAGGAAAAAAGAATGATGAAAAGGAAATAAGTAGCACAAAGAAACTAAGCTTTATCGCCATTGTGATTGAGTTTTGGATGATTATTACTACGAAGATGACTAGTTTATATAGTAAGGTGACAAGTGGTGATGAGCATGATTGAGAAGGAATGATTCACAAATTATAGCAAAGTCAAATGCTATATTGTTAATTATTATTACAAGTACAAAGAATTTATTGACGAATGTTTTAAAAAATCTTTCTTACAAAATTTAATCATATCTAATTCTAGGGAACCAATATTAATATGATAGAATGCCAATCAAATGAAAGAATTAATTACTTGTTTGTCAAATAGTTGTACTGCACGTCTATATGTATTATTCTATATCAACAAATTATTTTAAAACAACATACTTATGTGATTTGGTTGCGTGTTAATTAAACTTCTCTAATTTATTTATTTTTTAAAAAATAAATATAAAAGAGCTTGCAAGAAGTCCACGCAACAACGGTTAGAATGTTGCACGAACCTGTTCGAGTTACTCATTTGTTTGAAGTAAGAACATCATACTAATATCAATGTGTCACCAATAAACTGCCTTGAATAATATTATAAGAACTTTTCTCATTAAATTTGTGATACCAAAAGTATATACATATCAGTCATTAATCAAACGCAGATAGATATATAGATAGAAATACATAGGTATACAAATAAACACTTACATATACTTTATGATTGTAGGCATTGCTCTGTTTATATACTATATACTCTCATACAGAGTATATATATTTGTTTTAAAACTGAAATATAGATATCTAAATATATATATGTAGAGTTGTTAAAAAGGGCCGGTCCAGCCCCACACGACCCAAGCCTCGTGGGCCAAGGAATTTGAAAGGCTGGGTGGGCCGGCCCTTCTTTTGGAAGAACTTGAAAATGCTAAATCCAGCCCAATCCTAGAAGGTACAAGGTTGGGGCGTGCTAGCCCTTTTTTTTATTTTTTTTCAAACTTATAATTATATAATGTCAAGAAAATGAGAAGATTTTCAAGTTAAGTACAACAACCAATGGTGTTGTTTCAATAACACTAGCACAAAAATCTAATATAATTAGTATGTAACTCGCATACCAAATAGGCGAGCGCAATAAGAGTCTATGTATCCTAGATACATGCGAATCTACTTGGATACAGTGAATTTAGAACAAATTAACCTAATTTTGAGTCTATATATTTTGAGATACATGCATTTGGACATACTAAAATATGATTAGATTCATAATATTAAAAAATAGTGTGTATTTAAATAATTAGATTATAAACTGGTGAAATGATTGTAAGTTATCCTTAAATAAAAAGTTTTGGCCCATGGACAAGATACAAATCCTGTCAAGATCAAGCCTCAAGGGTCAAGGAATTATATGGCCAGACTTATGTGTGAGGTCCATCCCCATGTGCCAAACTTTGAATAACTTTGTGCCAATTTCAAAGTTTGGTAGAGTTGGTAATCTATAAAGAAGAAAAACTTGTTTTGTGCCAATTTCAAAGTTGGTAGAGTTGGTAATCTATAAAGAAGAAAAACTTGTTTTGTGCCAATTTCAAAGTTTGGTAGAGTAGGTAAGCTATGAAGAAGAAAAAAATGTTTTTCTTCTATAGCACATTTGGAGGGTAGTGTATTTGTTCTCTATAAAAGGGAGGACAATTATTCATTCTAAGTACACCAAAAAAAAAGAATTACAAAGGAGAGAAAGAAGAGTGAGGCATCACAGAGGAAAATAATCTGTGAGGAAAAATAGAGAGTGTGAGCGATATTGTAGTGAGGTGGAAAAATCAAAAGAGTGTTATTTCTTTTGAATGTGTAGTGGTCTTTGGAGTTTTACTCAGACATACAAGTGTAAAATCCTTACTATAGTGATATTCGTTGCTCCTCTCGGGTCGTGGTTTTTTCCCTTATTTAGAAGGGTTTTCACGTAAAATCTTGGTGTCATTATTTCTCTTTTATTCTCGTTGATTAACCGCATTGTTGTGTTCCGCATTTGTTGCCTTTATTACCGCAAATATTATTTCTGTACGGATTTATTCCCAACAATTGGTATCAGAGCACAGGTTCTGCTTATTTACAGAAATATTTTTTGCAGCTCATTGTACTATACTCAATAAAAAAAAATGTCTGGAGTAAAGTACGAGGTAGCAAAATTCAACGGTGATAGCGGTTTCTCAATGTGGCAGAGAAGGATGAAAGACTTGCTCATCCAACAGGGTTTGCATAAGGCACTAGGCGGCAAATCCAAAAAGCCCGAATCCATGAAACTCGAGGATTGGGAAGAATTGGATGAAAAGGCTGCTAGTGCAATCAGATTGCACTTAACAGATGATGTAGTTAATAACATCGTCGATGAAGAGAGTGCATGTGGCATTTGGACAAAGTTAGAAAATCTATACATGTCCAAAACGCTGACAAATAAGTTGTACCTAAAGAAACAGTTATATGCACTACATATGGATGAAGGTACAAATTTTTTGTCTCATTTAAATGTACTTAATGGACTAATCACGCAGCTAGCAAACCTCGGAGTAAAGATCGAGGATGAAGATAAAGCCATAGTGCTCCTAAACTCGTTGCCATCTTCCTACGATACTTTATCAACAACCATTTTACATGGTAAGGACTCTATTGAGTTGAAGGATGTCACATCAGCCCTTTTGCTTAATGAGAAGATGAGAAAAAGGCCTGAAAATCATGGACAGGCTCTCATCACGGAAAGTAGAGGCAGAAGTTTCCAAAGGAGCTCAAGTAACTATGGTAGATCCGGAGCTCGTGGAAAGTCCAAAGTCCGATCAAAATCAAAGGCCAGAAATTGCTACAATTGCGATCAACCAGGACACTTCAAAAGAGATTGTCCAAATCTAAAAAGGGGCAAAGGGGAAAGCAGCGGCCAAAAGAATGATGACAACACAGCTGCCATGGTGCAAAATAATGATGATGTTGTTCTCCTCATAAATGAAGAAGAAGAATGCATGCACTTGGCAGGTATAGAGTCGGAATGGGTGGTCGACACAGCAGCATCTTATCATGCCACACCGGTAAGAGATCTTTTTTGCAGATATGTAGCCGGTGATTATGGCAATGTGAAAATGGGTAACACAAGTTACTCAAAGATTGCGGGGATCGGAGACATTTGCTTAAAAACAAATGTTGGATGCACATTAGTGTTGAAAGATGTGCGCCACGTACCTGATTTGCGGATGAACTTGATCTCGGGAATTGCTTTGGACCAAGATGGATATGAGAACTACTTTGCAGATAAAAAATGGAGACTCACCAAAGGGGCATTGGTGATTGCAAAAGGAGTTGCTCGTGGTACGTTATACAAGACAAATGCAGAAATATGCCAAGGTGAATTAAATGCGGCTCATGAAGAAAATTCTGCAGATTTATGGCATAAAAGAATGGGTCATATGAGCGAGAAAGGATTGCAAATTCTTTCCAAAAAGTCACTCATCTCTTTTCCCAAAGGTACAACGATAAAACCCTGTAACTACTGCTTATTTGGTAAACAACATAGAGTCTCATTTAAGACATCATCTGAAAGAAAGTCGAATATACTTGATTTGGTATATTCTGATGTTTGTGGTCCAATGGAGATAGAATCGATAGGAGGTAATAAATACTTTGTTACCTTTATTGATGACGCTTCTCGAAAATTGTGGGTTTATATCTTGAGAACCAAAGATCAGGTGTTTCAAGTATTTCAAAAGTTTCATGCTCTGATAGAAAGAGAGACAGGTCGAAAGCTAAAACGTCTCCGAACCGACAATGGAGGTGAGTACACTTCACGAGAATTTGAAGAGTACTGTTCAAACCATGGAATCAGACATGAAAAGACAGTTCCTGGAACCCCACAACACAATGGTGTAGCTGAGAGAATGAATCGCACCATCGTTGAGAAGGTGAGAAGCATGCTCAGAATGGCTAAATTACCCAAGACATTCTGGGGTGAAGCAGTTCGGACAGCGTGTTATCTTATCAATCGTAGTCCATCAGTTCCTTTGGAGTTTGACATTCCGGAGAGAGTTTGGACCAACAAAGAGATGTCTTACTCGCACCTAAAGGTGTTCGGTTGCAAAGCTTTTGCACATGTACCGAAGGAGCAAAGAACCAAGCTAGATGATAAATCAGTTCCTTGCATATTCATCGGATATGGAGATGAAGAGTTCGGGTACAGACTATGGGATCTTGTGAAGAAGAAGGTCATCAGAAGTAGAGATGTAATCTTTCGAGAAAGTGAAGTTGGAACTGCTGATGATCTATCCGAGAAGGCCAAGAAAAAGAATGGTATAGTCCCTAATCTTGTTACCATTCCTTCTTCTTCTAACCATCCCATAAGTGCAGAAAGTATGATTGATGAAGTTGCTGAGCATGAAGAGCAACCCGATGAGATTGTTGAGCAGGGGGAGCAACTTGGTGATAATACCGAGCAAATGAAGTACCCAGAAGAAGAAGAACAATCTCAACCTCTGAGGAGATCAGAAAGACAAAGGGTATAATCAACCAAATACCCTTCCTCAGAGTATGTCCTTATCAATGATGAAGGTGAGCCAGAAAGTCTTAAGGAGGTGTTGTCTCATCCAGAAAAGAGCCAATGAATGAAAGCCATGCACGAAGAGATGGGATCTCTACAGAAAAATGGCACATACCAGCTAGTTGAACTTCCAAAAGGAAAAAGACCACTTAAGTGCAAGTGGGTCTTTAAACTCAAGAAAGATGGAAATGGCAAGTTGGTGAGGTACAAAGCTCGATTGGTTGTAAAAGGCTTCGAACAAAAGAAAGGTATTGATTTTGATGAAATTTTTTCACCTGTTGTCAAAATGACTTCTATTCGAACTATTTTGAGCATAGCAGCTAGTCTAGATCTTGAAGTGGAGCAATTGGACGTGAAAACTGCATTTCTTCACGGAGATTTGGAAGAAGAGATTTATATGGAGCAACAAGAGGGATTTGAAGTATCTGGAAGGAAACACATGGTGTGCAAATTGAATAAGAGTCTTTATGGGTTGAAACAGGCCCCAAGGCAATGGTACAAAAAGTTTGACTCTTTCATGAAAAGTCAAACGTACACAAAGACCTATTCTGATCCATGTGTATACTTCAAAAGATTTTCTGACAACAATTTTATTATTTTGTTGTTATATGTGGATGACATGTTAATTGTAGGACAAGACAAAGAGCTGATTTCAAAGTTGAAGAAAGATTTGTCCAAGTCATTTGGCATGAAAGACTTGGGCCCAGCACAACAAATTCTAGGGATGAAGATTGTTCGAGAACGAACAAAAAGAAAGTTGTGGCTATCTCAAGAGAAGTACATTGAACGTGTACTAGAACGCTTCAACATGAAGAGTGCTAAACCTGTTAGCACGCCTCTTGCGAGTCATCTGAAGTTGAGCAAACAGATGTGTCCTACAACAAAAGAGGAGAAAGAGGGAATGGCTAAAATTCCTTATTCTTCAGCAGTGGGGAGTTTGATGTATTCGATGGTGTGTACCAGACCTGATATTGCTCATGCAGTTGGTGTTGTTAGCAGATTCCTTGAAAATCCTGGAAAAGAACACTGGGAGGCAGTTAAGTGGATACTCAGGTACCTAAGAGGTACCACAAGAGATTGCTTGTGTTTTAAAGGATCTGATCCAATCTTGAAAGGCTATACTGATGCTGATATGGCAGGTGACCTCGATAATAGAAAATCCACTACTGGATATTTGTTTACATTTTCAGGGGGAGCTATATCATGGCAGTCAAAGTTGCAGAAGTGTGTCGCACTCTCTACAACTGAGGCAGAATATATTGCAGCTACTGAAGCTGGCAAAGAGATGGTATGGCTGAAACGATTTCTTCAAGAACTTGGATTGCATTAGAAGGAGTATGTCGTCTATTGTGACAGTCAGAGTGCAATAGACTTGAGCAAGAACACCATGTATCATGCAAGGACGAAGCATATCGACGTGAGATATCACTGGATTCGTGAAAAGATAGAGGACGGATCTATGCAGGTCATGAAGATCCCTACTACTGAAAACCCTTCAGATATGCTGACCAAGGTGGTATCAAAGGACAAGTTTGAGCTATGCAAAGAACTTGTCAGCATGTACTCAAGCTAGAAACTTGGAGCTACCTCCTTCAGGTGCATGGGTCTGGAGGGGGAGATTGTGAGGTCCATCCCCATGTGCCAAACTTTGAATAACTTTGTGCCAATTTCAAAGTTTGGTAGAGTTGGTAATCTATAAAGAAGAAAAACTTGTTTTGTGCCAATTTCAAAGTTTGGTAGAGTTGGTAATCTATAAAGAAGAAAAACTTGTTTTGTGCCAATTTCAAAGTTTGGTAGAGTAGGTAAGCTATGAAGAAGAAAAAAATGTTTTTCTTCTATAGCACATTTGGAGGGTAGTGTATTTGTTCTCTATAAAAGGGAGGACAATTATTCATTCTAAGTACACCAAAAAAAAAAAGAATTACAAAGGAGAGAAAGAAGAGTGAGGCATCACAGAGGAAAATAATCTGTGAGGAAAAATAGAGAGTGTGAGCGATATTGTAGTGAGGTGGAAAAATCAAAAGAGTGTTATTTCTTTTGAATGTGTAGTGGTCTTTGGAGTTTTACTCAGACATACAAGTGTAAAATCCTTACTATAGTGATATTCGTTGCTCCTCTCGGGTCGTGGTTTTTTCCCTTATTTAGAAGGGTTTCCACGTAAAATCTTGGTGTCATTATTTCTCTTTTATTCTCGTTGATTAACCGCATTGTTGTGTTCCGCATTTGTTGCCTTTATTACCGCAAATATTATTTCTGTACGGATTTATTCCCAACATTATGAACCCTAGTTTTAAATTGGCTTAAAGTCCTATTCCAATCCTACCTCAATAACGAATGGAAAACTTATATAAATATACTAGGTTGACTCATGGGCTAGCCCATTTTAACGGCTCTACATGTATCAATCATCAATTAGACATAGATAAGATATACAAACTCTGTTTGACCAAATAAATATTTTAATTTAGTAGAAAATTGAATATAATTAGGAGAGGATAATTATACTGTTCAATTCTCAAGGAGAAGGGGCGGAGTAGGGTGATGAGAATAGTTCTTTCATTTTATTTTAATATATTTTTTGATTTTTGATTTTTGATTTTTTAAAAAAAATATAATTTCATTTTGCATTATTTATTTTTATTCCCCGTCCTTACTTCTTATAATTCAATATAATTTCTTATTCCTTTGTTTTCTTCACTTAGCATGATTGTGTTATTATTCTAGTTTAATTGTGTTATTATTCTAGTTTTTGTATTAAAGTACAACTTCATTATTGAATGAGATTATAGACTCCCTTAATTTCTTAATTTTATTTACTTAAGTTATATTGGAACTTATTTTATGTTATGTTGGAATAATTTTTTTTTATAAAAAATATTTTTCTTTTGACTTTTTAAATTTCTTTCTATACTTTAGTGGTGTTGACTTGTTATATCATATTGCATGCTATTTATTTTTAGTTAGATTTAATAAATTACTTTTACTTATTTGAATAATTTTATTACATTATATTTATCATATTTACTTTTCGTCAAACATGCCATTCATGATGATCTTTCAATTAATATATTTAAAAAGTGATAAAACCCTGAATTAAGTCAAATTTATAATTAATAATTATAGCATTATTATTTAAATGTATTTCTACACCTTATCCTTTCTTTTTTATGTTTCAAAAATCTGGTTTCTTTGTTAGCGGCAATGGACGCGGAAATTTGTAGGAGAAACGCGGAATAACAGAGCATTCAGATCATTTGAAAAAGTCTTAAGACTTTTTAATTTTGACAGTTGACATATATATTATATATATATAAGATGCTAAAATTAAAAATAATTGATCTCTTATTGGTTGTATGAGCTAAGAGGTGACATCACTCATTCTTTTAAATTTAATAGTAATAAGTAATTGATAACTATAGTTAGTATATATAAAATTAGTTAAAATAGTTATTGCAGTGTAATCAATTAAGTTGTTAGCAAAGTTAGTTAGTCATCTCGATTCTATTAATTTTCTGTTGCACGTCAAATCATTAGTTAGTTAGAGTTTTTACATTGTATAAATATGTGCTACATTCATAATGGAACTATTTCAGTCGTTTTCCCCAAATCTCTATCTTCTCTGATTTTTCTCCAGTTTCATCTATTCATGATTGAGTCATGCTTATGGAGTATTCTTTGCATGGTATCAAAGCAGGATATATTTTGATTAGTATCTATTTCTATACACTGTCTTCATCCTTATTCTGCTTTTGTGTTGTGTTTCGATCATTGCTAGATTGAGTTTTTTGGATTTATTTTTTCCGCTGCATTTCTTCACTTAGATCGATTCATCTTCTTTTTTTTTGTGAGTTTCCTTGAATTGAATTGCTATGGCAATTGAAAGTGGCTCTCCTTCAAATGATATTACTGTAAACAACAATGGTGTTGGTAGTGAAAAACTTAGTTCTCCTTTGTATATGCATCTGTCGGATAACCCGGGTGTCTCGCTGATTCAAGCTCCTTTTGATGGAGTGGGTTATAGATCATGGGAAGGAAGTGTCCCTAGAGTTTTATCGATTAAGAATAAGCTAGGCTTTATTAATGGTGATTGTAAAAGGCTCGATCCTGGAACGCTATGATTTCGTCAATGGGGGAAATGTAATGACATGGTTACTTCCTAGATCCTCAATTCTCTGTCAAAGGAAATTGTAGAGAGTGTGGAATATGTCTCTGATTCATTCGAATTGTGGAAGGAGTTGGAGGATCGATATGATCAAACGAATTATGCAAAGTTGTATCAGGTTCAACGTGAAATTAATGAGTTGTCACAAGGAACTTTAGACATTACTACCTAGTACACTAGGATGAAAAGGTTGTGGGAAGAATTGAACACATTGCATGTTAAAACTCAGTGCAACTGTAACTCTGTACTTGTGGAGCTAAGGATAATATGTTCAAGGTAGATCAGGATAGGAAATTGATAGAATTCTCTATGGGATTGAATGAGGTTTATACTGTAGTTCGAGGTAATATTCTCATGATGAATTCATTTCCTTCTCCAGCACAAACTTTTTCCTTGTTAGTACAGGACGAACAACAGAGAGAAATTAAGCCCAATACTCAAATGTTCATGGAGTCTGTGTCTCTAAATGCTAGAAGAGGGAAGAAAGTCATGGAATATGTTGCTTTCAATGCAAATGATAGAGCAAGTACTTCTAGGCCCATGAAATCAAATTACTCTTCCACAGATAATCCCAATTTCAAAAATAATAACTCTCAAACAATTCTTATATTGGTAACATGCTTCTAATTATATGTGATTGTTGCAAGAAACCAGCGCACACTAGGGATAAATGTTATAAGTTGCATGGCTACCCACATACGAACAATCAGAATGCTCCCAGGTGTAACAAAGGCAAATTTCTTATGGATGATGTCCATGGTGAAGGTTGTTCAGGGGAACAAGAGCACAGGGGAAATCGTAATGAAATAAGTCCTCAGTTGATAAGAGACCAATATACTCAGTTTGTGGAGAAGTTACAATACTTTCAAGCTGAGAAAGACAATACTCAACACATGGATTTTTCTAGTGGTAATGTGAACTCTGCTTTTGCAGGTATGGAAGCATGTACTTCCTCAATTGATTTTGGCAAGTTATCATGCAGATATCCTAACAATAAGATTGACTCTTGGATACTTGACTCAATAGCCTCTAACCACATAACCTTTAACATAACACTCTTTACAAATATTGCTTAACTTCCCTGTCCCTTAGTGATTACCTTACCAAATGGTTACAAGGTGAAAGTAGTGAAAATTGGTAATGAAATACTTGCATCAAACATTGTTCTGCATAATGTCTTGTATGTGTCTTCCTTTTAAGTACAATCTTGTTTTCATTAATTGTCTCTCAAAATATATGCCTAAAAGCATTATGCATATTTTTTTAATACTCATGCATTTTATAAGCCCCTTCAATTAAGAGGCCTCTGGTGATCGGTGAGGCAAAAGATGGACTGTATTTTCCGTGTTCTAAATGTCTGATGAAGTCCACTTATTCTGTTGTTGTATGTACCACTTCAGCTTCCACTCCTGGTTGCAAATCTAGTCAAGATGTTTTCAACTTCAAATTTGTTTTTTTTTCTATTTCTTTATGTACACATAATAAATGTACTCAACATTGTGTTCTACTCAATGAAAGTCCTTATATTTCTGCTTCCTTTAAATCTCATACTTGTGATGATGTGAATATGTTGTGGCATAATAGACTTGGACATGTCCTTTTATGAAGATAAGGGAAATTAAGTCTATACTTGAAAAGTTTTCTACCAAATGACCTTTCCTTTTGTAACATTTGCCCCATGGAAAGAAAGAACGTCCTTTCCTCACGGTACCCACACCTCTACCAAAATGTTTTAACTGGTGTACATAGACCTATGTGGTCCCTACCACAAGGTGACTCATGATAATTTTAAATACTTTATTACTCTTGTTGACGATTATAGTAGGTGTACATGGACTCAATTATTAACATGTAAAAGTAACACCTGGAGTTACCAAAACTTTTCTATCCATGATTGAGACTCAATTCAACACTTGTGTTCAGACCATAAGAACTGATAATGAACTTGAGTTTGTCAATACAGAAACTTCAACTTTCTTCATAACAAAGGGAATTATCCATGAAAAGATATGTCTCAACACACTACAACAGAATGGGGTGGTGAAAATGAAACACGAATATTTGTTAGAAACTGTGAGGGCTCTTTTTTTTTAGTCCAAGCTACCTCTTAAATATTACAGTGAATGTGTGTTGTGTGCCACATACATTATTAATAGACTTTCTAACTCTCATGTGAAAGGGAAATGTCCATATGAATTGCTATATAAACCAAACTGCCACATACATTATTAATAGACTTTCTAACTCTCATGTGAAAGGGAAATGTCCATATGAATTGCTATATAAACCAAACCAATCTATTCCCACATGAAAATCTTTGGTTGCCTATATTATCCTACTGTACCAAAGCCTTATAGGGATAAATTTCAAGCCAAGACCACACTTCATACTTTATAGATTACCCCTTTGGATAAAAAGGCTACAAAGTTCTCAGTCTAGCCACCAAAAATATACATATCTCCAGGGATGTGATTTTTAAAGAAAACATTTTTCCTTTTGCGATTCTTCTTGATATTTCTTGTTTTCCTTTTGTCTTACATTTTGTTCCTTTGATTGATCCTATGCATGCTAACATTGAAGCACAAACTGTACAATATGTTGACAATGATGTAATGGATACAAATGACATTGTACCTCACACTTCACTTGATCATGTAACTAATTTACCTTCCACTTCACTAAATCATGTAACTGAGTTACCTGTCACTATTCAACCCATTCAACCCTCCAATCTTGCAAATACACCTGAACCTGAAGCCCCGAGCAGACCATTTTTACAACATAAGTTACCCACACACATTCATGATTATGTCTTACCCAAGAATTTGACTAAACATTTATAGAACTCAAATTTTCTAAATACAGCCTTCTCCAAACACCATCATGTACCACCTGATGTCTTAGTAATTGAAAGTCAAACTCTTATGAGAAATATCAGTAGTGATGATGAAACTTCCTCATATGGGGAGGATGGTACGAACCCTGCGTGGCTACAAACAATGACCCAGGAGTTTGAAGCATTACATACAAATCACACTTGGGATCTTGTTCCTTTACCTAGTAGCAAGAAGGCCATAGGATGTCAGTGGATTTATAAGGTGAAACATAGGGCTGATAGGACTATTGAAAGATATAAAACAAGACTTGTAGTGAAAGGTTACACACAACAGGCTGGGGGTGATTATACAGAAACTTTTTCACCAGTGATTAAGATGACAACTGCGAGAGCTCTATTAGCCACAATTGTCAAGAAGGGCTAGAATATATTTCAACTTGATGTCAATAATGCATTTCTCTATTGAGATTTATATGAAGAGGCCTATATAGAGGTTCCCCCAGGTTTAGTAGTACACAAACCAAGACTTGTATGCAGACTGAACAAGTCTTTATATGGTCTGAAACAAGCCAGAAGGCAGTGGTATGTCAAGTTAGCTAAAACCTTATATTCAAAGGGGTACACTCACTTATTAAATGACTATTCTCTTTTTCATAAAAAGTTTGAAACCTCTAGCATATTTGTTGTTGTATATGTAGATAATGTGATTCTATTAGGCACAAGCGTTTATGAAATTGAGGACTTAAAACTTTTCTCCAGGACAAGTTCAAGATCGAAGACTTAGAAAGGTTAAACTATTTTCTATGAATGGAAGTTCTCTACAAAGATGATAGGATTGATTATCTCTCTTTGTACTTGACATGTTAAAAAGTTACAAGGTTGCAAGCATAAGCAGTTGCACCTCTTCATGTGATGATGCAGTAAAACTCCATGCCAAAGAAGGAACACCTCTGACAGAACCACTCTTTAATAAACAACTTATTGTGAAGTTTAATTTCTTAACTAATACTAGGATGGATATATCATACTGTGTGCAACATCTTAGCCAATTTATGCAAGATCCTATAAAGCCACATTTACAAGCAGTTTTTCATATACTAAGGTATCTTAAGGCACACCCTACTCTAGGATTTTTCCTGTCCAAGGAACAATCATACAATGTCAAAGCTTATTGTGAATCTGACTGGGATGCATGCCCTGACACTAAGAAATCAGTAAGTAGTTATATTGTGTTGCTAGAAAACAACCCAAGCAACTGGAAATACAAGAAGCAAGAGACTATATCTCTATCTTGAGCAGAAGCGAGTATAGGTCTCTAAGGAAAGTTGCAGGAGAGTTGGTATGGTTGAACATATTATTAGTAGAACTCACATTGACATTGCTTGCACCTATTGAAGTGTATTGTGACAATGAGTCTGCTCTACATATAGCTCGAAACCCAGTTTTTCATGAACGTACCAAGAATATTGAAGTCAACTGCCATTTTGTGAGGAACTTACTTCGGACCGGCCTATCTCGCTAAATCACATAAGTTCTAATGATCAACTAGCGGACATATAGACTAAGACATTGACAGACACCAATACTCTACAACATTGAACAAGTTATCCGTGTTCTCTACACCTCCAACTTGAGGGGGGGGGGGTACTGACAATTATAGTTAGTATAATCATTTAATTAGTTAGAATAGTTACTGCTGTAATCAATTAAGTAGTTAAAACAGTTAGTTAGTCATCTCGATTTTGTTACTTTTTTTTTACACGTCAAATCATTAGTTAGTTAGAATTTTTACATTGTATAAATATGTGCTACATTCATAATAGAATTTATTCAGTTGTTTTCTCCAAATCTCTATCTTCTCTGATTTCTCTCCAATTGCATCAATGGATGATTGAGTCATGGTTATGGAATATTCTTTACAATAAGGATATGCAATAGGTGGTCGATCAATCTTCGATTTATTCTTTTAAATTTCAATCCAATTATTTAAAAGTGTGTATGGAATATCGAATTGAATTGGTTACGTACGAGCCTTTTCAAGTTTAGTATGATTGGATTTTTTAAAATTTAAATTGCAAACTATATAAATTTCACTAGTTTAGGTCCTGATTATTAAAATTCACAATAGTCTCCAATATTACAACATGTATCATATTTCGTTCTTTAGATACATGTATTTTCGACAAATTTAAAAAGCCAGATAAATATTTTTTTAGTTTGAATTAAATAGTCGTAAGTGGTTTATTAATTAGTTATAGAAGTAATTGACTACTCTAACAGATTTTTAATATCCACCATCTTAACTATATCAAATATTCCAAAAATATCAATTTCAGCAAATTAGAATATTTGTAAATTTCACCTTCTTGGTAGTAGATTGTTTTTATTTCTTTCCTTAATTACACGTATCTATATGTCTATCTTTTAATCTCTCTCTCTCTATCTATCTATCTATCTATCTATCTATCTATCTATCTATCTATCTAATAGATAATTTAAGGCCCGTGATACGGGCCCAATATAACTTTATATATTTTATTGAAAAAATTATATAAATTCACAACTTAAG
The DNA here is from genome assembly GCA_027705065.1 of Solanum peruvianum. Taxonomy (NCBI): domain Eukaryota; kingdom Viridiplantae; phylum Streptophyta; class Magnoliopsida; order Solanales; family Solanaceae; genus Solanum; species Solanum peruvianum. The sequence continues at coordinate 50,456,729 of JAKWJD010001757.1, forward strand.
ATATCATAAATTCCTCTCGGATATATTTTTATCCCCTCTTGGATATATCTCTTCCATGAAGTAATATATATCATTAGTAATGTACCAGACAACCAAGGAATGTATTCGAGAGCAACATAAAAATTGAAATTTTTGTAATTGAGAAAACTTCTACGGTAGAATGTAATTAGACTCTAAATATATGATATTTCTATACTTTATACTTTTTTTTACGGTAAAAAACTTCAATATATTACTTAATAATTTTTTTCAAATGTTCATACGACATAAATGCATCGTTTACAATTCAAATCGAGAAAGTTGAATTTCAAAAAATTCTATGCAACAACGAAATAGATGAGCTACAACATTTCACATTCTAGGAACATAAAATGTTGATATATTTGAAAAAGTTTATCGATCTTCGTATATTTTGGCAAGTGGTATCTATTTTCTACAATGTTATCATCTTCTTTTTGTAATATTTGCACCGTAAGCTTTGCATTTGATAAAATACTAATCATTGATCAACCAATTCGTAATGAAAATTTCATTTACAGGTTCAATATTACAAAATTATATATATTTATAATAGTAATTGAATTAGTTTTGAATACAAAAATTATTTTGACATTTTCAAATAAATATAATAAGAGATAATAATAATAAATTAGATTTTTCAATGATTAATATCATGTCAAATATATATATTTGAATTAAATAATTAATTTAATGATTTTTTTTCTATTTTATTTAAGAATCACTTAATAAAATAGATAATAATTGTGAGCCGTAATATATTAATAGTTTTTGTATTGATCTCATCTATAGATTAGTTTTGTGTAAACTTATAAAAAAATTATAGGTGTTTAACAAACAAAAATTGTTACTTGACAAAAAATATTAGAATGAATCATCTCATTCTTTACGAAATGATAAAAAGATTTTTTTAAAAAAAGTTACGACTTTATATTTTATCTTCATATTCATTAAAATTAGGTAAACAATTAAGATGGTAAGGAAAGAACTTTCTTCTACAGTAACACTGAGAAATAGTGAATTTACTTTTGTCTTATAATTGTTTTACAAAAGTAGGGTCATTATATAGGGAATTAATAAAAAATGAAGTTCTTAATGTTGAATTTTTTTTTGCATTATTGATCTTCCTAATAAGATATCTATATCGAAGTGTGTTTTATTTTAGGATGCACATTAGAAATAAATGGCGAGAAATTTGTTGGTATAAGACATGAGAGGAGAGAGATTTGTGGAGTGAATGAAATGAAGAATGTGTTAGTGTGTATTTACTTGTATCATGGACTTAGTTCTAGAAAATCTTATAACTTAGAGTTTCTAGAATAATCATGTAACTTATGCAGAAAATTTAGCCACTTGAAGAAATAATTTGACAAATTTAAAAATAGAATTTTAAAATGAAATATATATGAAAATGGTCATAGTATCCTTGATTGTCCTCAACTTCATATTTCTACATAATAGAAAAGTATCACATTTTGACCTGTCAACTTTGAATTTAAATCAAACTTACATTAGTTCACTATTCAGATTAATATGTTTGAAATCAAATAAAAGTAAAAAAAGTATTATATATTTTAATGAAGAACTACCTTTTAAAAATCTAGTAAACATTTTTAGTTTACTTTAAATGCAAATATACCATCCTATTCATTTTATTTGTAAAGTTACATTTTGACATCTTTAAAATATTATTTTTCAATATTCAAACTATATTTATTTATTCTTTAATTTCAATCTAATATATATTATTAATTTATCTCACTTATTTCTTTTCAGGTATATTAATTAGAGCAAAAGTAAAAGTAATTAATTATATTTTTAAATAATAAATTTTAAATTAAAGTAGATTTTTTTAGTAAGTATAATAAATAGAAAAAAATATTAAGAATTAAATTAAAGTAATAGTAAAATAAAGTAATGAGTAGATATCACAGTATTTTATAAAAAAAAGTAAAGTAATTAACAATCTAAGTTGATGGTAATAATAATAAATAAAAATATTTCTAGAACTATTTAGTTTTTTTTTTCTAATCATTCTTGATAGATTTTTGTTTGCGTAAGTTATATTTTTACATTTGATCACCATTCACTCCATATATAGAAAGATGTTTCAAGAATTAATTATTTTTCTTGCTATTTTTTTAATAGATTTTTGTTATAATAAAATTTCATTTCATTTCTTGATCGTCTTAAATGTAAATATATCATCCTATTTACTGTTATTGGTAAAATTACTTCTTAACATCTTTTTTTTTTTTATTTCAATCTAACACATATTATTAATTTTATCACACTTATTTCTTTTCAAGTATATTCATTAAAGACAAAATAAAGGTGAAAATAAGTAATTCATAATGTATATTTATATTAAAGTAGGTATTTTTATAAGCATAATGAATAGAAAAAATATTAAGAGTTAAATTAAAGTAATAGTAAAATAGATTAATGAATAGATATTTCAATGACCCATAAAAAAAGTGAAGTAATAACAAAATAAATTAATAGTAATAAAAATAACTAAAGATGTTTCTAGAAATATTTAATTTTCTTATTATCATTTTTTGTAGCGTGAAATTACATTTTTACGCCTGATCATTATTCACTTCATATATAGAAAGATCTTCCTAGATTATTTACTATCTTTCTTAATATATTTTTGTTAGAATAAAATTACAAATTTACCCTTGATTGTCCTACCACTATATATATATATATATATATATATATATATATATATATATATATATATATATATATATATATATCTATATATATATATATATCTATATATCTATATATATCTATATATCTAGATCTATATATCTATATATATATATATATATATATATATATATATATACATATAATGCGTATCTTATCTACAATGATAGTAATGCATGTATTTGAGGGTCTTTTTTTAGAAGGATTTTCATAAGTACATTTTGTATCTATTATACATGATCATGTATGAGTTATGTCATTTAGATACATTTGTATATAAAAACGTATATAACGACAAATGTCTACAATGTTAATAAATTCTTCGTTAGATACAAATACATATATATACCTAATAGACATATGAAGACTAACTTGTATATACAATGAAAACAAAAGGATGCATTAACTTGTTTAAATACACAAGTTACATCTAACAAAATAATATGCAAAATTTTGAGACTAAGATATATAACATTAATTTTAGATACATATAAAAAATATCATGTTTAATCCTTCTCCCATTGTATCTCTTTCATCGTGTACCGCGAAAACGATTAGTTAATAGATACACAGGTCATCATAAATTTATCAAAAAGAGACTTGAAAATCTATATTAACTAATAAAATATTAATAAAAAAAACTTATTTTATTATTTAACTAATAATTATTATGTTTAAATAATTAGTTTCATTTATTCATTTACCTTTTATCAACAAAACCTTTTAAATGTTACTGATTAATCAATTACTTTTTAAAATTTTAATATAAATAATAAATTATTAAATATTAATTAATTACCTTTTAATATTTTTAATATAAATAATAAATTATTATTTATAAAATATTAATTAAACTTCATATTATATAGTTATCTTTTAAAAAACAGAATCTAAAAATTAGGGATTTTATTTTAATTAATTCCATAGTATATGATTATCGAATAACTACCTACCCCCATATCAACCAATACTCTTTTATCTTCCCCCAATATACTCAACATCTCCACATGCATGAAGTTATTTCATATTCCTCAAACATCGCGCCTCAATCATCAATTCAAACAAAAAATGCAGCCACTTTGTCATCTTTCTCAAATCCGCATCTTCTCCAAAATCTCTCATATCAGTTCATCTTAAAACACAAGCTAAAATCTCAGATCTGTTCCCCATTATTTTTATAGACAGTGTCGAAGAAATATGCAGCTATATAGAATATATTGTTTCTTTCAAAAAAAAAAATTACAAACTGTATTACAGATAAGAACACTAACAAAAAATTTAACACTATTTTAAATGTGAAAGACAACAAATTTAAATAAAACCAACAATTCATAATTAAAAGAAACAAATCATAACTGAAAACTAACCCGAAGAATTTCACTTTCCACCATGTTTAATTACAATTGACACAAAACTATCCATCAGAAGTGAAATATGCAGTTATGAAAACAATCTTGAATTCCTATGGTGGGGGATGAATTATATGTTGAAATAAATTTGAAAAAATAATAGAGAAATTTTGAAAAGAAAAAATAATTGTAATGCTAATCATTTATCTACCTTTAATTTAACTCAATAAAAAGTTAAACTCTTCAAATTCTCAGGCATGCAACATTGAATAAATGCAATAATTATCACTAACAAAAGCCACTTAATTTATGTTGTCAGAATTCTTAATCATTAAAATTAATTACTCATTATCACTTTATCCACTTAAATTTTTGTTGGTTTCTAATAACAACTCTTTTTAATAAATTATAATTAAAAATATAACTATTAATAAAATGACATAGAGTAAGATATTAAATGCTACAAAATGAAATTGAAACTCTAATGACATAACTTGATAATAATACTACATATAATATGAAATTAATTAAAGTCAAATCCCTAATTTTTAGATTCTGTCTTTTAAAAGGTAACTACATAATATAAAGTTTAATTAATATTTAATAAATAATAATTTATTATTTATATTAAAATATTAAAAGGTGATTGATTAATATTTAATAATTTATTATTTATATTAAAAACTTTAAAAAATAATTGATTAATCAGTAACAATTTAAAAGGTTTTGTTGATAAAAGGTAAATGAATAAATGAAACTAATTATTTAAACATCATAGTTATTAGTTAAATAATAAAATAATTTTTTAATTAATATATTATTAGTTAATATGCTAAAAATTGATAATAATATGCTATAAATAGTTTATTTTTTATTATTTTTTGAATTAATATATTATTAATTGATGTGTTATAAGATGATAATATTATGTTATAAGTAGTTTATTTTTAAAGATTATGATTACAACTTGATATTTATCCTCTTAAACGTGTGTGTGATGTTAATTTTACTTAATTTAACTCAATAAAAAGTTAAACTCTTCAAATTCTCAGACGTGCAACATTGAATAAATGCAGTAATTATCATTGAAAAAAGCCAGTTAATTTATGTTGTCAGAATTCTTAATCATTAAAATTAATTACTCATTATCACTTTATCCACTTAATTTTTAATTAATTTGTAATACAACTCTTTTTAATAAATTATAATTAAAAATACGGAAAAGGGCCTAAAATACCCTCGAAGTATTGAAAATGGTACACAATTACCCTCCATCCACCTATTGGCCCCCAAATACCCTTCACATCCACCTTTGGGTCCAAATTTACCCCTCCATTAACGGACCAAAATTAAAAATAATTAAATAATAATTTTTAATGACGTGGCACTCAACCATTGGTTGTAATTTAATTATTTAAAATAATTTAAAACCCACCAATTTAATATTATTTTGGTTTAATATTTAATTACTAACTAAATTCTAATTATAATTGGATAAGTGAAGAAGTTACTTCAACTACCATTAAATCTTTCACTTTACCAATTATATCTTTCAACTATCCATTATCTCCACTACTCACCATGATGGAAAGGTGGAAATGATGTTAAAACACATTCTATTTAAAGGGTTCTCTCTCTGCCATAAAGATATTGTCTTATCTATCAAAGCTATACATAAAGTATAAGACAAGAGAGAGAAACAACTTCAAAAGATTCAAAAGAAAAGACTTCCGCTCAATAGTCAAGAATTATAATGGCAGATTCGGGCTCAATAGTCAAGAATTATATTGGCAGATTCGGGTATGTATTCTTGACTGAAATATCATAGTATTAAATATATGTGAAAATCATATAGTTCTACAATCCTGAATAATTGAAAGGATTTCTAAATGTCAGATTGTTTATGTTTTCACAATCATTAAAAAATACTTATATGTGGTATCAAGAGCATGGTTTTAAAAACTAGTGATTTTTCATAACATTAATGTTTTCCTTATTTGAAAACGGTAATAAATATTATTAAGTGAAATAAGTATCCTCTATCATGATGTATTTTATTTTGAAATTATGCATATGAGATTAGTTGATCACCAAAGCGGTCTAATCTTTGAAGTAAATTGACGTTCATGAGTGATTTGTATATCAATATTTTTTGATCGATCTTTAATATTATTGATTTATTATACAATTTATGATTAATTGAAGTAACTTGACGTTCATGAGTGATTTGTGCATCAATATTTTTTCGAATGTATGTGTTTATTAGTATTTAAAATTAATGAGATTATAGTACGTTTTAAAAACACATTCTGCATAACTTAAAAAAATAAAAAGTTTAATTATGATAAAAGATTTAAGTATGAAGATTTATTCTTGATAAATTAATTTAAAAAATTAAAAACAATATGATCATTATTTTAGTTAAATGAGTTTAATGAATTAAATTAGTCTATTATTCAAAAAAAGGTTTTAATGCCATGTCATGCCAACTAGGAGAGAGTAATGCTTTTTAATTGTCAAGTATATTTGAAGAAAAATAATGATAATTGAATGATATTTTAATCCTAAATAAAACATAAATAATATTTTAAGACAATTTCTTTAATTTGGATTTTAATGGATCCTCATAAAAACAACAGATAACTATCTAGAGTTAATAAGGTTTCTAACTGAATTAATGTTAGGATCGAATTCAAACACACTTGAAGTTTCAAGAAGAAGGAGATGAGAGATCTAGAGAGAGAGAGAAATCACAATTCGTGGTAACACCCCGTGAGTAAACTTCCACGACGGTGGGTATATTTATATTAATAAATCAGAGTATTTTAATTACAGAGAATAAATGGTAAAGCCTAAAATTTGAGTAAACAGCTACATATATATTAATCAGGCTCCACAACCTAACAATTACTCCCTCTAAGCATTAAATATCTAAAATATTCTCAACTTCTATCTATTCAAACAGAAGCATTTATATTTTTTAAAAATTAAGCAAGCTCGTAGCAAATATCTCCAAGCTTTTCAAATTATAGAAAGGGACCCCTAATTACCAGTAGTGATAAAAAAACAAGGGGCCTGGGTATATTTTACTAAACTTGAAAGCTTGCCCCGAACTTTTCATATTATTAAAAAGAGCCTGACTTCACCCTTCTCTCAATGAAAGGGTTTACCATGTAAAATTGTGTGCTTAAAAGGGTCACAAATATTTTGAAATTATTCGAAATGGTTTAAATATATTCTCATTCATTTATTTAAGGGAAAATGCACAAGTATTTTTCAACATATGTCCGAAATTTTAGAGACACACTTATACTATACTAAGGTTCTATTATCCCTGAACTTATTTTATTAATAATTTTCTACCCTTTTCGACCTACGTGACACTGTCTTATGGGTAAAACGCTGGTTGACTTTTTCTTTCAAACTAGTACCACACCAAAAATGGGTAGAAAATTACATATAAAATAAGTTCAGGAGGGTAATAAGATCTTAGTATAGTATAAGTGTATCTCTAAAATTTCGAGTATAGATTGAGGGGATACTTGTATATTTTTCCATAAATTTAATGAAAATACTATTCAATTCTATCTTTTAACCTAATTTTACCCTACAACTAACAATTTATTTTAAGATATTATTATTTATTACAAGGCATCTTCCAATTGGATAAATTAAATCTTCAACCCATCAAAACTTTTTCCAGTCCGCCCAATTCAAAAATTATATAGATCTTATGTGGAATTTCAATGTATCATAATAGTATCCATAAATCCATTTATGTGTCATAATGGCATGACACGTACAAAAAAGAAGAATCAATGAAAAAATAAGAAAGAAAAATAACAAGGCAAATAAAAGTGTGTAATAATAATAACACTTGTTCTTCACAGCCCCCCAGTGAATGGCACCCCAGTTGAAGGCAACCACGCCTTTCCAGCTATAAGGCTTGCAACTGTATACTTAGAAGCAACATTCCCATTTGTTATGACGTGATAACCAGGCCACTTCACCCTAAACCTAGTCGATGACGCTGGTCCAATATTACCATATTCCGCGTAGTACAACGTACTCAAAGCAAAATTAGAATCCAACCACGTCAACCAACCTGCTCGATTAATCAATGAATCTAAATAAGTCTTCATGATAACCGTTCTTGAATATTGCTGCCATGGACGTCCTAAATATGTTTGGAACGATCCAATTACTGGACGAAGATCAGGAGCTGCCATAATTCTGGAGTTGTGAATTGAGATTGCTGTGTTTTGAAATGGATCGTTTCTTCCTTGTGCTGTGATCACGTTTACTTGTCCCCATAATGGTTTACGGACGTAAATCATGCAGTTCTGGAAAACAACTGCAGCGTTGCCAAAGATGAAATCTATGGTTCCATAGATATAACATGATTTGTAGAATTGTCGTTGAGATTGAACAAATAGGGTGTCTTGATATCCTTCGAAACCACAAGCATAGAATACTGATAGATCAGATGCTGATCGTAGAGCTACTGCTTGGCCGTTTTGTGGCCCTGCTGTGTTACGGAATGTGATGCCTCGAGCGATAAATCCAATTCCATCCACCCCTAAAACATTGTAATTTCAAATTATTCACAATTAATGTACCATATGCTCTCATTATTTTACTAGTAAAAATAAAATAAAAAATATGTCAACCTCGTTTCTCAATCTCAGAAAACATGTTCGTATACATTTTTTTTTTAAATTCAGAAATCTAAGATCTGACCTTATAAATTACAGTATATTTTTAATAGTGATTTCAAAATGCAGATTGTTCCCCTTAAGAATTGTTGCACGTGAAAGGAATTGAATGCAACAAAATGATCCGCCAAAATAGCATTTGACCTTTAATTAGCTTAATTTTTTTTGATTGTTTTGTCCTTTGATTTTTAAACATTTCTTAATATTTTAATAAAAAGTATGTCATAATCCTTCCAGTGACAGTATTAGGGAGGTGGTTGACTCCCGAATCCCGATAAAGAAAAATTATGCCAATTTGGCGTAACTTAACTCACATAATGCCTAAAGTCTTTTTTGGACGTCAACTCTTACACAAAGTAGAGTGTAGAGAGATATAACAAAACGTATTTCTTCAAAAACATATAGTTTGGCCTCAGCTTTTTTGATGGAATTATGTATTACAATGATTCTCCACCTTATTATGCCATGAAGCAATATGCGTTAGATGCAACTGGGACGAACTACTCTCTCCTTTCCAATTTATATGACGTAGTTTGACTTGACACAAAATTTTTTTAAAAAAAAAGACTTTTAAAATTTGTTATCTAAAAAGTATGTGTAAAGTAAAATAGACATTTTAAAGTCAAATTGTTTACTATGCGTTTCAAAAATGTATTTTTTTTTTTTGGGACGAATAAAAAGGAGTAGAAGAGCAAAATCCCTAGACATTTCCCAAAATTTTGTTCATTCTACATGGAATTCCTCTGTGGTTTCGGTTGTTTTACTTAATGCCAATGAACTAGAAGTAGCTAAATCCCTTGCATTATGCTTCTGTAATGACGCATTAATCTACTTCAGTTCATGAAAGATGAAACCATATTGATATAAAACGAAAGAAATTGAAAGACAAAACTGAAAACGAAACAGAGAGGAAGCTCGAGAGTCATTACCAACAGTTGCAGTACTGTAAGTTGTGAAACCAGCAGCAACACTGCGGCTTCCTGTGATTATAGTGTATCTTAAGCCATCACCAACTAACATGATTTTCCCCATTGTAGGACCTACCAAAATATTCTCTTTATAAACACCCCTTTTGATATATATAACGATTCTTTCATTTCCAACTCTCTTCGATGCTGCATAGTTTATTGCAGCCTGAATGGACCGAAATCGACCTGATTTATCTTTAGCCACGACATAATTCGCCCTAGTAGCCATTAAATCTATTGACGAGGTTTGCAACAACTTTCTTTCCCTATTCGTAAGCCAATTTGGAAATCCACCAACTTGTGTTGTATTTTCCGCGTCCATGAACTCACCATTCACAGCTAAACAATTACTAATCAGCTGAGAGACATTAGTAGATAAATTCGGTTGGAGGATGTTGGAAACATTGAGATCATTCGATCCTGATAGACAGGTCTCGATGTTTGTCAACGAGGCACTGAGCCAAGTTTGTGCATCAAAATCAGTACTTGAATTTGATTTGATGCCATCGAGACTACGACTCAATTGGAGGATAGTATCATCCATGAGCTTTTCACAATCCATCCACACTAACTTCTTTCGTTTTCCCCTGCACTTTTGGCTTACATTCTTTGCATGATTCTGCACTTGAATTACATGATCCATAGCCACTTGGACCGTCATGGTCCGAAACTCAGATTTATTTTTGGGTTGGGCATCACCAGATGACATAAAGTGATTACATGGATCAGGATGAGGAGTTTTGCTACACCACCAGTTAATGTCATGAGCACTCGTTTCTTGATCATCGGTATTGGACAAGGATTGGTTTAAGAACAGAGAAAGAGAACAGAGTATAAGGAGCAAAGAATTGAACTTATAATTTGACATTGTGTTTATTAATTGAACTTGTCGATAGAGTTAGTGACTTCTTATACTAGTAGCTAGAGAGAAACTGGAAGAGAAGTGCAATGTCAAAGGACAGTTGGCTTCTAAAATATTTTGGGTGGCAATTCAGAGTTATAAGAAAATGAAACCACAAATCAAACTTCATTTCATATTCAAAAGACTTAGACATAAATACGCTCTTTTTAACTTTACTTCAACTGACATCTATGTCCTCCAATTTTGAGTGTGCACAAATCAATATTTAAATTTGTATAAAATTAAACAAGTAGATAAATGTATTCTATGTGACATAATATATGCAGGACACATAATTTCCATGTTGGATGTCACGTTAGACGTATGTGTCTGGCTATTTATTCAATTTTATACAAGTTTAAGGGTTTACTTATGCACACTCAAAATTAATGGACATAAATAATAGCTAAAATTAAGTTGAGCAAATTTATATATTATGCCTATTCAAAAATATTGTACTACTAAAGTCCTTCCTTCATTTTTAGATCCTTGTTTTGTGGATCACTTAAAATTCACCTCAATATTAAAATAGAGAGTGGCTAATGCTTTTCTCTGGTTTTACGCTGAATACATCAGTTTTAATTAATGCCACAATTATGGATGTAGGTTGACCTTGTTGAGTTGCTTAACGTGATGATATACGTCATTACAATTTCAATTTACAGACATTTCATTGGCGCAAAACAAGAATTGATCAAAATATGTACATGTAATATTATGAATTTTAAGTGTTATTGCTACATATATAGGGTGGACACGAAGAAAGCCAATAACATGTCTTGAGGTCCGTACATGTGATGTTTTGACTTGATGCTCAAGTATTATAATGTGCAATTTAAGGAAGAAGCTTAGCTAATATTCTCTTTAATCCCTTAAGCAGATGACTAAACAGCTATTTTTCAGGGGATCCCATGTGCTCCTATCTTCTTCATACGCAATTTTTTCTTTTATTCGTTCTGAAATTTCAAATAATTTAGATGACAATAAATTAGTGCTACTTTGTGGAAAATCATACTCACACTGTTCGAATTTCTTGTGTGTATATCATCCTCCACTCAGGGAAGATAGTTTACAGTAGCATGGGAGGTTATGAAGATTATGAATTAGGGTAGAATGTTAGTGGGCAGTTAAGTGACCCTAGTTTCTTTTCTCTGTATTATTATTAGGAATACCTATTAATTATTTTATTACTTTCTTATTATATTATTCTTAGATTCTTGTATTACCCAAAGTGTCATTTGCTCCTGTTATTCTCTCTGTCTCATTTTATATGTCATTCCTTTCTATAAATAGTTAGTCCATAATATTTGTCGTTTTATAAAATCAATGTATACATTAGCATATCTATTCCTTCTTTACCCTTGTGAATTATTAGCATTGAAAATACACAATTGACCAACTAATTAGAAAAGTTAAGCAAATGATTCATGTTCATTGGTTAAATTAATTAATCAAAATAAATTAATTCATATTCATTGATTGAAAACTTGAGTTTCAAAAAAATTAAATAAGGGTAGAACGATCAGGTTACATCATTTCTTAATGCATGCATGTGCACAGTAAAAAAGTGACATATTTTAGAACGAAGGGAATATTATATTATTTGTCGTTGCTGCTATTCTTTCCATATTATTTTCATAATTGATTTCATGTACTTTACTTGAGCCGATGATCAGTTGAAAACACTCTCTCTACTTCACAAGTAGAGGCGGCCCTACATACATAGGTAAAAGTGTACGTGCACCCGTAAACTTCAATTCTTATATATATATATATATATATATATATATATATATAAATTTTATCAGAAGAGTACTTATTTTTAAGCTTCCAAATTGAAATATTGGGTTTTTTTTCAGCAACAATCAGTAAAGTGCTTCCGGAGCACTATTGGGTCCTTTCCCAACAACACTTCCAAAATGAATATTGTTTCAAAGTTTGATTGCAGACATCTTAAAATATACAGGGACTAACATCTTTGGCGATTTGGCTGGAAAATAATCAGAATTTAAGCTTTGTTACATTGATTTTTACTTGATGACCTAATCACTTTAATTGGAAAACTCTTTCGCTGAAGAGCAAAAAGGGGTATGATATCTCTGATCACTATGATGGGAATAACCAGAATTCGAGCTTTGGCATATTAACTTTTTTACTTGATTTTATTTTATTGGATATATTGTGTTTGATGGCTTAATGTGATATCTGCTACTCATTTATTGCTTTTTATGTTTATGTAAATCTGTCAGAAGAGACAAATTAGTTAGTCAATTTAGTAGGAGACTTTCAAATCTTAAAAATTGGATTGAAGCGACAAATAATATTAACTAGGTTAAAAATTGTTTTGTCAATAGTTCCAAAGATTTAATTTTAATTCTTTAGTTCAACAATTGTTATAAGGTTAGAGATATCTTCTTTAGTTGTTTGACAACTTCAGTAGTTGTCCAAACAACTTTAATAGTGTTCAAGACTACTATAATAATGTTATTATTTGAGTTCTTTTACTAATATTTTAAAAAAAAAGTAAAGAAAAATAATGGGGCTCAATTGTCCCTTTTTTTTTTTTATAATTGGAAACATATAAGACACTTTTACTTCATTTTCTCTTTTAAATGATTGATATCTAGGCTAATTATTGTCAAATCAAATATGAAACTACTAAAAAGTATAAGACACACATTAATAATGTTTTATACCTTAACGTTTCTTGTTTTTGGTGGCATGATGATATTTTGATGGTAATTACTATCCAATGTCATGCCAAGTTTTATTTCATAAGAGTTGGTAAGTTCAAATCTAAAGACCAACAAATCAAGTGTATGATTATAGACTAATCAATGAAAATAATGGGGATATCCCAACGTAGCTTACCATTGAGTCGAATAATCAAATGGATGATAAATCTTGTGGAATTCTTGTATTTTTTTATTTTGTTTCCACACTAGTTGATCCCTTTTTAAGCTTTCTCATATTAAGTTCATGAAATTGAAATCATGACAAGTAAAATGTAAATATATATAAGAGGATTTAAGAAATACTATTACCTCCATTAACAAATGATCCATGTGCAATGTTAGTTATTTTTTATGATATACACGAATAATAAGTTTGTTACCTTTTTCACATGACACAATGTTTTTGAATCAATTGAAATATTATGATAGTGACCAATACACATCATGATAGTACTTCATCAGCACCATCTAACTTTAAATTTTTCATCAACAACTTGTTTAGCCAACTCAATCAAGTCCTCTGCTCTATAGCCAAATTTCCCTTTGCTTTTTCGCTCTTTCTTTCTAAACTTGCTAATTATCTCGAGCTCGGAAAGTCTCCAATATTTTCTTTCTTTATTTTCAACATTCTTACTTTTTTCAGTTGTACATCACAAGGAGCCTTTGCCAAATTCAAAGATGTCTTTCACCTGATTCATTTAATCTATATATTTTAGTTCAATTCAAAGTTTTACAAATTGCTTGTATATAATATATGATTAACTTACGGGGGAAAACAAATAAGAAGAGACTTGGCAACATCTTCAAATAAGGTTGGTGATCGAAAAAACTGATCAAATCCTTTGGCCTCAGCATGTGGATTAAGCTTAGGAAAATATGTGACATCTTGTTCATCCTTATCAGAGAGTCTTAACAATCTCTTCACCGGAGAGTATACATACAAAAAAAAAATAAGTCACAGGTTTTTTTTTTGGTGAGGATATGGAAACAGAACGACACCTGAATGACTCTCTCATCCTTAGAGGAAAGAATAGTTGCACCATAAAATGTACTGACAGGATGAACCTCTCCCGGAGGAGGTGAAATGAAAACGAGAGTTGATCTGATGGAATCATCTAATCGTAGAGGACGAGAAAATGATTTAGTGGATGGATTCCACTGGTTAGAAGCCATCATGACGTGGTTGTACACAATTATTTTCAAGTTGAATCCTGAAAAACTTATCCAAGATGGTAGTGATGATGTTTTCATTTATTTCTACAATCAGAAGTGTGGCCAACAATTTCTAAAAGCTAAATTATTGCATTTGATAGATATCTTGTTTAAAACTCAAAATAGTTTCATATACAATATAAATAAAAAGTTTGATATTATGTCACTTTTTTTTGTAGAATAAGATGAATAGACCCTAGTGGTCTAGATTCACTCTATTACACAAGTTACATCACAAAAAATAGTCTTTTTTTTTATCAAATATTCTCTTCGTCCCATTTTATGTGGCATCTGACCGGGCACAAATTTTAACAATTAATGAAGACTTTGAAATGTTTACCAATTGCCTTCAAAAAAGTAAACTCAGTTTTTTCTTTTCTCATAAATGTATTGGGGTACTTATTTAAAATTAAATGGGATCGACATGAATAAAAAAGGAATGATACATTTAAATACTTATCGTATAAAGAAATGTGATTTTTTTGGGTCTGTCCAAAAAGAAAATGATTTCACATAAAATGGGACGGAGAGAGTATCTTTAACAAGTTATTTTTGGGTAAAGTTTCACCATACGTTTAACCATAGATTTTGTAAAAAGTATTTAACTTTTTTTTAAAAATAAAATAATTTATGCCTATTATTTCTAAAAACTATTAAAAATGAACACATTCCGTTTAAAAGGAACTAGAGCAGAGAAATGTTAATTGTTGGAATTACAACAAAAAAAAATTAAAAAAAGAGCATTCCAACAATGATTTGTATATACCCCAAAGATGGTGAAATAGTGAGTCGTCTCTTTTCACCAACATACATGACTATAACGTTATAGCTTAGACACACATCATAGAATTTTTAAGAAATAAAGAAAATAGTTTTAGTCTACGAAAGGATTACCTTCAATATCATTTTCAATCCCTTAAACATTTTTTTGAAACTTGATCAAAGACAATAAAATAAGAATATAAAGGGATAATCATCAGTTAAGTTAATGGTGGAGCAGAGTAACTTTTATTATCAAGAAAGAGTGAGGAGATATTTCTAGGAAAACATGGGAAGAACTAAAAAAATTCACGTAAATTTTTCATTCAGACAACTCATAGAGCAGTAATTGCGTTCGAGAGTAAGATAGAGACCTAGACAAAATTGATGAGGAGTTCCACCGATGGTTGATCCAACAATGCATCCTCTATCTCTTAGTTTGACGATAAAATGAATTTTGATTTGGATAAAAGAAAGAATCATTCAACAACATGACGTTTGCACCATCCGTATCTGAATTTTCAAATAGAATCACATGTTTTCGTGGAGCAGGTACTTTTCCATCGCTTTTCCCTTCACCATCACCTCAATAGTCGGTTCATCAGGTAATGTATGTATCTGTGATGATGTAGCACTCTCATTGATATCCTTAGAATTAGCAAATGCGCTTCAATTTTCAATCTCCAACTGAGATTGTATACTGAAATCACAATGCTTTTCTTGATTTTTGATCTTCCTTTTTTTTTTCTCTTCTGAGACACATTTCACTTACTGATTTGGGACTTGTGTCTGAAGGTCTGCTTATTCATAGCACAGGGGGAAACCAATTACATAAGAAACTAAATGTAAAAACTAAAAAAGTCATCTGTAAATTTGGCAGTATACAGAAGAAGATTAAATAGTAATACAAAGATCGTAGTACACTAATGAAAAAAATATAAAATGCCTTTAAGAATTCCTACTAACAGACTTACCTTAAATTGACTTATCGTAGTACATCTTGCAAGTCATGTAATACTGTCGAAAAGAAAAACTTGAAAGGGAAACAAAAAGAAATAATAAAAAATCTTACTTTCCATTGATTGGTTTTGACATCCAATTGTAGCAAGTGGACAGTTGCCCTCGTTCATAGCCTTGGAGTATCTTCCAACAGTACGCACTATAAGAGAACATTCTGACATACGACTAAGATTAACCTTTCATTCTCCCACTATGTAAATTAGGCTTAAAAGGTCTAAAATGACAGTACATTGTGGATTACTAATATATGATTACTAATATAATCAATCTTCCAAAGTAACATTGTTTTTGACCATGCGGATATTTCATGTCATATTAACTCAAATCATAGAATTAAAACTCTCCACGCCTAAGTAATCAGGGAACGACACATATGTCAATCTAAATAGCAGTTCGGCGCACAAAACATCCCACGTTAGCACGGTCTGGGGAAGGTCTACACCACAAGGGGAGCGAGGTGGAAAGCCTAACCAAATGCAAGCATTAGTGGTTTCTTTCACAACTTCAACATGCATATCCAAGATTTTGAGATTTTGGGTGCCACACTATTTTTTTATTGATCTATTTTGAGCTTTCGTTAGGAGAATCTGTCTTTTTGATTTATATAGAAAAGTCGATCGAACAAAATAATTTGATAATTATGATATTTTTGGACAAAGCATAGAAGTTCAATAATATTACTAATATCAACAAAAATATTTTATGTAACTGACCTTGACAAATTTTAATATTTTGGAGCTATCAATTCAAGGAAGACATCTAGAACTAAAAGTCACTATAAATTATTGAACTTCTATGCTCCCTCCATCCTATTTTATGTGGCACCATTTTCTTTTTGGTCAGTATCAAAAAGAATGTCGCATTTTATGTCCCACTTAATTTTAAACATAGTACTCTAATACATTTATAAGGAGAGACAAAAGTGAGTTAACTTTTTTGAAGGAAATTTTGGTAAACATTTCAAAGTCTTTATTATTTCTTAAACTTTGTGGTCAGTCAAATATTGCCACATTAAATTGTGCACTTTGTGTGTGTTGGTTGAAGCCACTACTTCCATATTTGTGACTATGAGTGGCAAATGAGCTAATCGAGTCGAATATGAGTCGATTAAAAATAAGTTAACGAAAAATGAACATAACACTCGACTAGATTCATATTTAAATGGGTAAAAATAAATTACAGAATGAATAATATGGATAAATATGTGTCCCCTATAGTAGGGATTTTGTTAAAATCTCCAAAAACAAAACTTTTAAAGTTTTTTCTTATCACCCCCAGGGACATGGGCGGATCTAGGTGATGCCCATGGATTCACCCGAACCCCTTCCGTCAAAAAATTATACTATAATATATAGGACAAAATTCTGATTTTTGAGTATGTATAATGAATCTCTTGAAACAAATGAGAAGCTTAGATTAGTGGATAAGGCGTTCAAGAATTGTCGTTATGTTATGAGTTCGAATTTCATTCATAACTAGTGTTTTTTTTTGGTGAAATGATCTGATGGACCCTTATATTTGTGTCAGTGTGTGTTCTAGACCCTTTTCCTTAGTCATTTGTCAATTGAACCCTTAGACTCAATTAAATGAAACTTTTAAGCCCTCCAAACATGTGTGTGACTCACTCTCATTTACATAAATAACATAATATATATATTAGTGCCATGTCATAATTATTTCATAACTGTTTTTTAAGATTGTTAAGCAAAATTATTTAATAAATTAATAAAAGGTAAAACAATTAAAATTTAATTTATTCTTTAAAGTAAAACTCCATACATCTGATTCTCCTATTTTCACTGTTCATGGTCAACATCTACCGAAGAAGCTATCGATGCCTACGTCGTCATCACTTTTATCGGCGTAGTCGAATCTGCCTTACCTGGCTTCATCTCCACCGCACACCCTATTTTCTTTCCTCCTCCAACCTTCATAAAACCAACAACCTTAGCCACCACCCCACTAGATCTGGCAGAGAAACCTCTTCGCCGCCATGACCTCACACTCTCACCCACCTTATTTTCCACTCCAACAACCACAGCTGCGTCTCTTTCACTCCACTACTTCGCATTGTCTCCAACGTGCACCACCGTCTCTTATCTCGCTAACTCCACTGCGATTCCGTGTGGCGAGTACCATCAACGTTGTTTTCTACCTCTACGGTTAATCAGTGGACTCGATGTGTGCAAGATCTGATAAATTGATGTTTATAGATTGTAGGGAGATAAAGAAAGAAGGGTCGGATATAGGATGAAAATGGTTGAAAATGATGAATAGTGAGTGAAAAAGAAGATTTTTTTTGATTAATTGTTTAAAAAAATATTTCTCTTAAAATTTACTATTTTTAACCGGTTCGCCGCAATGACATAAATTGCTTCTTCAAATCCTCCATCTTCGACGTAATTCTCCTCATCGGAATCCATGATGGTGGCTGTAAAGAAGACCCATGAGAGCATCAGCAGACTCACTCTTGTTATGAATTTGGACAACTTTATTTATCACTTGTTGGAAGAAATTTTGATGATGTTGAATTTGATTTTAACAATTTTTTTGAGTTTTTGTTCAATATACTATGTAGACTTTGATATGTTAAAAATAAATATATAATTATATCTTTTTAACCCAAAAATGTTATTCACTCGCCTAAACGAGTGTGTAATTACACACTTTTGCCAATTCAGACATTCTAATGTCACAAAAGCCTGGTCAATGGTCATAGGGATCTGTTAAATTGTGTTTTATTGAGTCTAAGGGTTCAGTTGACAATGATTAAGTGAAAAGGTACAGAATACAAACTGATACAAGTAAAACGATTATCAGATCATTTTGTCTTTTTTTTATAAAACCTTTTTAATAGAGTAACTTTCACATATAGCTAACATAAAAATCATATTTGTATGTTATATCTATACTTTACATAATTGCGCTTCATAGCAAACATAAATATGTATATTTCGCTATACATATAAAAAAAACTGTTTGCTATATATATACAAAGAAACAATTGTATAATCCACTATGCATATACAAAAGAAAACAGTTGTATACAAAAGATCAATTGTATAATTTATGTTTGTATAAAACGAGAAAGAGAGAAAGACCAAAGAAAATTGGGCAGGAGAATATTTGTAGTGTATAATTATAAGTGTATAGGACAAAGTTATATGTATTTGCATGTGTATATATAATTTTCTCTCACTTTATACAAATCGAAACACAATTTATACATTTCGTTTTTGTTTGTATAAGCGAGAGAGACGAGGGTGGCGAGCGAGATCTGGGAAAGGGGAGAGAGGGGAATGAAAATATATGTATACATATAATTTTCTCTCACTTTATACAAACACAAACACATTTTAGACATTTGTCTTTGTATAAAAGCGAGAGAAGGAGCAAGTGAGAGAGGGAGAGTGACGAGCGAGAGTTTACACAAGAAAGTCACTGACAAACAGTTTGCTACAGGGCACAATTAAATCAAAATGTGATTAAATCATTTAATTTAAATTTTTAATTTGCCATTACATGTAATTTTCCATGTTTAATATGCTATGAAAGTGGGCTCAACTTTTGTGGTTGAATCTTCTTTTCTTTCTTCATTATTTTTCTCTTTTATGCCACTTTTTTTCTAATTTGTCTTTGTTTAAATTTATTAGAACTATTTTTTAATTTTTCTTATATTTATTGTTCATTTTATTTCAAAGTAATTTTACAGTACTAACTTGAATAAACTCTTTCGAAATGATGAATTATATTAAACATGAAATAGAGATAGAAATATCTACATTTTTTAATTAAAAAAAGATAATAAATTAGATGTAATTGAAGGAAGAAACTAAAAAATCATCAATATATCCTTTTAATAATATCAAATTAATAAAATTCATGAAATTATTTTCTATTTTTCAGTTCTACTTTAGAAAGATGGAAACTAAATTATTTGATTTATTTGTCATTTTTTTTACAAATGATTACTAACCTAGTAAATTTAGCTACATGAACCAAAGAATTGATGGTTCCATTTATTTATTTTCTGAATATGCATTATAATATTATTTATTCTATACTTACACACTTGTAGAGAATCTTGACGATTTTCCTAGTAACATATGTTTTTGTGGAGACTAATTTAAAGTTTTATAAAGTGTAAAATAAAGAAACATTACAAAATAAAAATATAAAAAGCACAAGAGATTTTAAGAATGTTCAATGGAGCATGATAAAAAGTAGGAAGAAATGCTTGTAGTATGATAAGGTAACTTAAATTTAGAGGACTAAGCTAAATATTTGTCAATTCAGTCTCGCTTTCTTTTTCATCCTTTAATTTTCATGTGTTTTAGGAATGAACTTTTGTAATACAACTAATCCACTGATTTTTTTTTTATTAACGTAGCTTTATTTTCAGTATCTTTGAATTAGTTTGGTGTTTACTTTTATAAACCAATGTAATACCTATAGTTGCTTGTACAAAGAGCATGCTGGGGATTACTAAGCTCAGGACACTAATTAGTTTGGTGTTTACTTTTATAAACTGAGCAAACCCTGTCCAGGATATCACATTTTCGTTATTTTTTTTTCTTGATTTAAAGGGCTTGGGGTATCACATTTTCATTATATGTTTTGTTTCTGATTTGAAGGGCTATATAATAACAACAAAAGTGTGCATTCGGGGCATTTGAACCAGCAACCAACATGTGCATTCAAGTGTTACAACAAAGTTAAATATAAATACACATAAATTTCAAACTCACACCAGTATGACCAATCAAACACAATATTATCCCTCAATTAGATTTTTTTATGACACTTATCTCTTAAGGTGAATAAAGAAGGAAAATAATAGGAGATACTGACTTAATTTTAGGTTCGGGCTATATGTCATTTATTTGCAAAAAGAACTAATTAGCAATTACTAAAAAAGTTCCGGCCAGTTGTTGTAATAGTTTGGTTTGACCTGGGAATTACTTAATTTTAACTAATCTAATTTTTACTTTTCTCTTTTGCCCAAAAATAAAGAGTAGCAATTGTAAATTATGAAAAGTTTATTTGAAATTAATCAATTTTAGAAACCTGCGTTTCCTATTTCTACACAAAATAGTCTTTCTTCAAAGTGTATAAAAGCATCACTAATAATCTTTTCTATTCATTCACTTAGGTCAATCTACAATTGCAATAAGATGGAGATTCCACGAATTACCTTCAATGAGTTCGAAGTTTGGACAGATGATTTTATCATTCCAAAGTCCATCAACTTGAAGAGCATTATCAACTCATCTACCAGTCCATTATTCTTGATCGAAATTCGGGTTCAAGAATTCGTTCAGTACCTATCAAAGAAAGGGGATTCCATCGTTGAGGAACCTCGAGGTCCATTTATCACGGAGTCTTACTATTTGCCGAGTAATGCTATGATTCGTGACAATGCTGCTCCCGATGATAGTCTTTGTGAAATACTAAGCTCTGTAGGTCTCCCTTTGCACAGAATGTTGCCCATCATCTGGGAACTCTCTTCTTTTGCTCGGACTATGATGTCTCTACCAGCTAATTTGGGCCGCCCTTTGCTACCGATAGTTCTCGGCATTGCTATTAACCATTGGGATCCTAAAGGCTCCACAATCACGCATCAGAGAATTAAACATGAACCTGTTTGTCTTACACCGTTTTTGGGTATAAGGTATAAGGTTGAAGCATAGTGCAGTATGAAATTCAATTTACCAAGAAAGCTATACACGTAATCTTGATTAGTTTTTAGTTTCAACGAATGGTTTGTATGCTTCAAGCCAAGTGATAATGGATTTTCAATACTTATATATATATGTTGCTGCATATTTATAATAGTACTTGTTTATTATTAGATATTTCAATTTTACTCGTGCAATTTCCAGTTCAATTTATACATTGTTTCTTTCATAAGTTTGTGTGTCAGAGATTTACAAGTTACATATAAGTTTCATACCAATTTATTATAATCTGCACAACAACTATGGTTATCTTCGTTAATATAATAATAAAAAAAAGACTAGGTTCGTCATGCGCTCATAGCTTTTAAATTTGATGATTGTTAACAAGTTATAACAAGTCAATTATGACAATTCCGTCAAAACTGTATCAGGCCCAAAAGAAAACACAAACTATAAGTCATATGAATCAAACCACATTAATACTTAATGTTTAGACATTTTCTCCCTAAATTTATCTAATATACCCAAAAGTTTATTCTCTATCAGTAGAATTTAGTATTCCATAGTCCATAATATTAATGGGATACGTAGTCGAACTTTCATCAAATTTGTTTCAACTGCTTTTTTTTCTAGAGTTCATGACTTTTAGGAAACTTTACACTGCTTTTCTGGACTTGTGCTTTAATGCAATCTATAGATCACGGATCCATAGGCCTAACAAATAGTTCTCCAGTAATAGCCAGTACTTCTCCAATTGTAACTTGCAATTTGCCAAATCGTTATGTAATCAAAGCATTGTAATTTGGAGAATTTTACATAGCCAGAAGTCCACAACACACTGCATCTTAATTACAAAATCAAGACACATTCAATCTCAGAATAGAGAATGCACGTTGTGAAGATTCAAAATCCATCTAAGAGAAGAGCTAAACTACAAGTGTTTAACTACCCTTATTCCATACTCACCCAATTGCTTTGAAGCTGATCTCACTACCCCTAAAACAGCACGTTTCGACATTATGTAATCAGTCTGCGAGGGTCCTCCCCTGCTTGTCGCAATACTGGCCTTACAAATTATGCTCTCCCTAACACGCTTCTCCACCATGGTTTGTTGTGCTACGTGCTTTACACAACCATGCCCTCGAGCATTGACTTTCATCACCCGGTCAATTTTGGAAAGATCCAGATTGAGTACCTTTTGACCTGAACTGCCAACAATTCGTGCGATTACTGAACATGATGTCAAGCTGACAATATTTTTGGACTGTTCAACCATCACTTTCACTTGATTTTCATCATTCACGTCGCATTGCACATAGCTGCAAATCTGTGAAGGGATGGATGCTGCCATGGCTCTGCACTATTCATCTTGGATGTGGACGATGACCACCTGTATTGGGCAAAAAGGCGTGTTGTTGCTTCCCAATTCCACTGTAAACTTGTAAAAGGAAATAGAGATGAAGCAGCAAATAGCAACCTGCAGCTTCATCACTTTCAGCATGAGGCAATACTATAGGGAATCCCATTGATGTTCTGCAAGGTTTGCGGACTTGTTGACCACAAAGAACTAAATAGCCAAAAAAAGCTAAGCATAAGCATTATGCTCGTCAAAATAGTCTAGTCTGCTATAAGATAGTTATTATTATTATTAATAGAAGAATTGAATGTTATCTCCCAAGACTACGAAGAAAAAATGTAAATGGCAGGTCAGTTCACGAGAATCCAGTTTAACAAGTTGTTTCTCGACAAGCTAGTGTTGGTGGATGCAATGCAACATCCTTACCATTGGATGACTAAGAATTTACTCTAATAAGAAACCTACGTTGAATTAATCCGTCACATTCATTCTTTCCCTTGTGACACTTGAAAATACTTTTCAAGTTTAACTTATCATCTTAACTAATTGAGACTTTAAGAGCCTCAAGCTTCTAATTCCCTTTTTAGATGACAGGGGAGAATAATTTTTGCACTGTACACAAGTAGAACTGATCATGAAACTGGACTGGATTATCCTAGTTTGAAGAGCATCCATACAAAAAGGAACTGATGTCTATGAAACAGTTTCATCAGCATCACTCTTGAGAGCATTAGCAAAAAAGAAAGAGATGCTTAAAAACATAAAAGTTTGTTTCTGGTCATAGTTGGATTATTTGATTTTCTTCCTTATAATCCCTTCGTTCTAAGCAAAAATAATAAATAATAAATAAATATATAAAATATCCCTCAACTTAGGTTTATTGTTTAACTTTGCCCCTCGCCGTTAAAATAAAGTTAAATTTACCCCTTCCCGTTAAAATTACTCTTCTTTTGACGGAATCCCCAAAATTGATCTAAACTGACCCAATTACCCATTTTTTTAAAAGAAAACTATTTCTTATTTTTAACCTGATAACCCGACCCTTTAAGAAATAACCCAATTAACCCAATATCATATACCCGTTTCCATTTACCCATTCCCACTCATTAAAGAACAAATCTTTAAACTTTTTAGTTCAAAATTCAATCCTCATAATATTACTATATGCCTCTGTCTGAACCTAATGAATTTTTCAATAACTTATTAAGGAATTCTTGAGGCAAAAATTAATAAAGAAGAACAAAGTGTAAAAACTGAAAAATCAAAGATTGAATCTTTTGAGGCAAAAATTACTAACACACACTCAATTAGTATACCCTTTTGAATTTTATCAACATCGTTCTCATTGGAACATGAAGAACCAAAGATTGAATTTTTGAGGCAAAAACTTAAAACTACTAATCAACTGTAATATCAAAAATCTCCCATCTTTCAACTATGTTGTTGTCTCTGTCTTTGATCCCCCTTTTTTTTTTTCAAACAACTACTGATTTTTCTACTTACAACCTCCCATGTTTTATTAATGCATCCTATTGTTCTTCTGAATATATATTTATAAATAAAGAAAAATGGAGGAAGGAGAAATGAAGAAAAATGGAGGAGAAGTTAATGGGTTATATTAATATTTGAGAGAATTGGTAAAAGTGAAATAAGTTATCCTCTAAAGGTTGGGGCATTGAGTTAAAAATAGGAAATATGGATTTTTTTGAAAAAAATTGGATAATTGGGATTAAATTTGGAGATTTCGTTAAATGAGGCGTAATTATGGTAAAATTAGTAATGGAATGAGTAAATTTAACTTTATTTTTACGATAAAGGTAAAGTTAAACAATAAATCAAAATTGAGGAATATTTTTGACTCTTTTCCCATAACACCAATCACCCATTGAAGTAGAAGTGTTAATTTGAGTGATCGATTAAGATTCAAGAAGGAAGAAAATGGGGAACGAATTGATGGTATCACAAAACATGAGTTTGGACATAAGATAATGACTTAAGTCATCTGCGGCCCCCTAAAGTTGTCCTCATAATTCACTTAAATACCTCAACTAAGGCTACTACCTATTAGACACTCTAATATTAACGAATATGTACCTATTAAATACAAAATAATAGTAAGCTTTTAAAATGTTGTGTGTGTAACTCACGCACACTATTTTTAAAAAGTAACCAATAAAATTGCAGTATGTGGCACATGGGCCCCATCTAATGAATATTTGATTATTTTAAAAAAAATGAAAATGAAAACTCCAATCATTAATAATCCTAAAAATTAATTAGCAAAAAGGAGAAAAAAGAAAACCCTCATTTCCACACAAACCCACCCACCCACCTTTCTTCTTCTTCCCTTCAATCATGATTCCAACAACAAATTCGATTCCTCCGACAACAACAAAAAGAAGAAAAAAGAAAATCTCCCCCACCCCCTCCTCCAAGTTCGTCAACCTAATCATTTGCCTTATCTTCTTCTTCATCATCATCAATTACTTCTCATTTTCTATTCCTTTGAAAAGATTAATCTTTTTGAAATCAAGTCTAATGCAAATAGTGAAATAAATTATGAAGTATAATATATTAATGGAGTGATTGTTAAGATTCTTTATGGAAAAAAAATCTACGTAGATAAATTATTTTGATAAATTATTTCAAAATCAATAAAGAGAACAAATATTGCTCTTATAGTTTTGATGTCCCATTTGTTTCTTGTTGCAAGTTCTTTTAACAAATTCAATTTATGAAGAGTGAAAAATAAAAATGAAAGAAAAAAAACAGAGTGCATAAATGGGATGAAGAAGAAGACAATTGGTACAGCCTACAGGGGTGGGGATGGGTGGGGTTGCTTTCTTTTTGGTCAAAAATATTATTTTAAATAAAAAAATATTTTGAGTTGTATTAATTAATGCTGATTAGGATAAAAAAAAGAGTAAAATTTATTTTTTAAAAAATTAAGAATATATTCACGCGCTACTAGGCTGTGAGATACACTTATTTAGCCACGTCTGCATTTTGTGCTCAATAGACACAGTTTTGATAATTAAAATGTTTAATAGGTACAAACCTTAGTTGAGTTGTTTAAATGAATTATGCAGACAACTTTAAGGGATCGCATATGACTTAAGCCTAAGATAATTCTGTCGACTTCTAGACATAACCATTGTGAACAAATCAACTAGTTGATCTGCAGAGGATATATACCTAAGTTAATGCTCTGATCTTCAACTATTTCTACGATGTGATAATCTATATCTATGTGTTAGGTATTTTCAGGATGAATGGAAGTGACACTGTTTCCTTCTTAGGCGGTCCCAAATAGAAATGGTAATTTTTTTAAAAGTATTTATTGACAATTCAGCTTTAGGTTCTCAACTATTTTTAAATATTTAGTAATAAATAAATACTCTAATTTAATAATTTATTTTAGATCACAAATTTTAAAAAATCTACAAAAAAAACTTAATAGTTTAATTGATTAACTACTTAAACTATTAAGTTGTTGCTTAAAGTTTGACTTTCCATATTGTTTCCCTTTTCCACCCCTATTTTTTTTAAACAAAAGTTTTAAAAATTTCTTCTCCTTCGTAAATTCTGTAATCAATCAACATATTTCGATGCTGTAATACGAAGACATATAAGGCAAACTTACAAATGGTTTTGCTTTGGGAGAAATGAAATTAAAGGTGCTTAGATAGAAAGAAACTTAAAAGTCAACCAATAACTAGAGTCAGACCTAATATATGTAACTTGTTCGGAATTTCACTTTAATTTAGGAATGGATCTTGCAATCCTCGAAAAGGAAGACGTCGGCTATTTGAATTTTGATATACAATTCATAGACATTATGACACTTATATTTAATAAAATATTAGTATCGTTACAAAAATATTTTCTTTCTTTATTATTATTTGCTTGACCCAAATTTAATCCTCTAAAAGGAATTATGGCGGCTATTTGGATTTTACATCTCTTTATGCTTGCGGTTGAAACAAATTCTCCTTCTAATTAATCATACTATATTCTAGTGAAATCATCTGAAATTTTCACCTTTTAGTTTTTCATTTCGTTAATAGATAAAAAAGAATCACTTACTTTAAAAAGTTTATCTAGTAAAGTTATTAAATTTTATTTTATTTCATTAAAATCACTCAGATCATGAGCTAATACCATGGCAAGTTGCTTTCCGCTGCCTCCCGCTCATAAAGGTAACTTCACATATACTTCCGTATCATTTGAGATACGCTATAATACCAATGTTCGTGTACAATGTGATTAAATATATGAATTAGACTTTAAAAAGTTGTTAACTAGTTATGTCTTATACCCACAGAAATTATAAAAAAAAAAAAAAAAGATTGTCGTCCCCTGCAATACTTCAAGCAGAGATCATTAGTCTGCTTTTGTAGAATGAACTTGCATTTCCAAGGCTTGCTTTTCCACTCTTTATGGAAAAGCATACTAGGGAAGGAAGATGTTCTTTTTTGGACAAGTATATATATAATGTAAAATGATAGTTTCTGGTGAATAAAAACAACAAACATCGTACCTAGTCCAAGACGAATATTGAGAAATTTAAGATGATTATTGGTAGCGGAAAATTATCTCTTACTTGTCTAGTCCTGAAAATAATAGCAGCAGTATTTGTCTGCTTGACATCAACGGTTGTGGCAATTAACGTTCCTAATCCTAATTATGCTGATGCCTTGACAAAGAGCATTCTCTTCTTCGAGGGACAAAGGTCTGGTAAATTACCCCCTAACCAGCGCGTGACTTGGAGAAAGGATTCTGCTCTTCTTGATGGAGCTGACAAGGGTGTAAGCATACATAATATATGATCTATCTCAATCTAAGCGTCTTACTTTTTTTAATATGTTTAAAAGAAAATATCACTTCCTATGTTCAGTTTTAATTCCGTTAACTTACTTGGTATGTTTAAGAACACTTGACATTTTGGTACATTATATACATTTGATTGATTCAGAGGGATTGTTTTTTCAGGTGGATTTGGTAGGTGGGTACTATGATGCTGGTGACAATGTCAAGTTCCACTTTCCAATGGCTTTTACAACGACCATGTTGGCTTGGAGTGTCGAGCAGTTTAAAAATTCAATGGGACCAGACTTGCAACATGCCATGGAGGCTATCAGGTGGTCCACGGATTATATCTTAAAGGCAACAAACATTCCCAATGTGGTATATGCACAAGTAGGTGACGCGGAGGGCGATCACAACTGTTGGGAAAGGCCTGAAGATATGAACACTCCTCGTACTGCTTTTGCAGTTACTGCACAAGCTCCTGGTTCTGAAGTTTCTGCTGAAATTGCTGCTGCTCTAGCTGCTGCCTCCGTGGTTTTTAAGCGTACTGATCCTGCATATTCCAAATTGCTTGTCAACAGAGCTGTTCAGGTAACAATATGCTACTAGCCATCAATTTTTTTTAAATATATTCACTTTGCCATGACTACTAATATTTGGAGGCAGAGGAAGTATTATTAATAAGACAACTAAAGTGTTCCTCTTCGGTACTACCAAATAGTTGAGGTGAAAATAATGCTATTGTTTTTGCACGAATTTCAGGTTTTTGAGTTTGCGGATAAATACAGGGGATCTTACAATGATCACTTAGGATCTTGGGTGTGCCCATTCTATTGTGATTACAATGGATACAAAGTAAGTCTGAAGGCTTGATAATATTCAAACTGTTTTGACATTCAGCAAGTTCTTGATATTCCTAGTTGAACAGGATGAATTGCTTTGGGCTGCAGCGTGGCTCCTCAAAGCTACAAGAAAACCTATTTATTGGATCTACGTCAAACAAAACATAATAAACTTCAAATCAGACATGGAAAGCAGCTTATCAGAATTCGGATGGGATGCCAAGCATGCTGGTATCAATGTGCTTATCTCCAAGGTTTGTTAACTAGCTAGAGCATACTCTTGTTTACTCTGCATACATATTTATGATTTAATCTAACATCTTTCACTTTTGTGGACATTACTACAGTTTGTTCTCGATAACCCTTCAAATGCTAACCCCTTCCTTCCATATGCTGATACATTCGTCTGCAGTGTATTGCCCGAATCTCCCACCAATACAGTCAGATACACTCCAGGTATAGTTCCCCCCCCCCCCCCCCCCTCCCTTATCTTCAACTTCAAAAGCAAAAAATGATTGTACTAATTGTTTTCATCCTCAATTCTTTTTGCAGGTGGACTCATGTACAAATCAGGGATGTGTAATATGCAAAATCCAACAGCTCTGTCATTTCTACTTCTTACCTATGCGCGCTACATGAAGAGCAGAGTCATTCGTTGTGGCAACATTGATGTAACTCAAAAGATGCTCATTCGTTTTGCAAGAAGCCAGGTATTGTAGCGTGTGCTACATATTAGAATAATAACGAAACAAATTTGAAAGAAACTAATAAATTAATGGAGGTACATATGATATGATGACTGCAGGTGAATTATATTCTTGGGATAAATCCAATGAACATGTCATACATGGTTGGATTTGGAACGAAATTTCCTCAAAGAATACACCATAGAGGAGCTTCATTGCCGTCTATCAATCAACATCCACAGAAGATGGGATGTAAAGAAGGGACACCATATTTCCTCAGTGAC
This sequence comes from Solanum peruvianum, assembly GCA_027705065.1. NCBI lineage: Eukaryota > Viridiplantae > Streptophyta > Magnoliopsida > Solanales > Solanaceae > Solanum > Solanum peruvianum. The sequence continues at coordinate 50,486,783 of JAKWJD010001757.1, forward strand.
AATCCAAATCCCAACTTGCATATAGGGGCTGTGGTTGGAGGACCTGACATCAAAGATTATTTTGTTGATTCAAGACCTAATGCTGCCCAGTCAGAACCAGCTACATATGTAAACGCACCTCTTGTTGGCCTCTTAGCTTATTTTAAAGCTCATCCCTAGTCCTGAATATTTGTGGACTTATAATAACTCAAATATGTACAGATTACTGAAATTTCCTTTCTCACAATATGTCAAAAGTGTACCTTACTGGAACTTCAGGCAGAAAGAAAGGGTAGAACTTAGAAGCATAGAGTGTCTGATAATCTTTTTGTATTTTATCTCTCACTCTTTAGCTCATAAGGAAATTAAAAGTACAAGCATGTTTTCATATATTTTATAAAAGTACAAGCATGTTATTTCCTTATGAGCTAAATTTTTGAAAAATATAATTTTTTTTCATATATGTTATATATAAATATTTATTACTCCTTAAATAATCTAGAATAGTAAAATTTGTGTCAAAAGTAGCATCTATGCAATACGCTGCTGGGTTTCTAACTTTGATAAATTGAGAAAGTGATTGTGTTATTTCTTTCTTGCTGGAACATTGATATTGATAATTGAAACTAATGGGAAGAAAGAAGAACCCGAGGCTCAACTATTTTATTATCTCCTTTTGAGCATTATACGCATTATGTTTTGGAATAACAACATTTGAGCAAATTGATGTATCATACCACAAAACTTGTGTCATGTGCTGCAGCTAGTCACTCAGTTGATTATAGCAGCTAATGTATTTGTTTCATTAATAAAGAAGGGCCTCTTAATAGAGTTTCCATATCTTCCCTTGCAGTTGGTTTCGTCTCTATTCTCTGCAGCAAGTAGTTCAATATGAATAAAATGTAAATTCTGTTTTATCTCTTTAGCAGTTTTATCCCAATCATCGTAATACATGAGCATAATTAGGGATATAGATGGGGCAGGGCGTGTGGGGGCTGGACAAGCCTTAACCCACAAATAATTGGACGCGCTCAGCGTATTTACGGTTTTTTCCATATATTTTCCCTGCCCAATCTGTCACCCGGCCTTGCCCCAACCTTCACCCCCCTCTGCCCCGTTTATGCTTTTATTGTTTTACTCTTTACATTTTACTTTCAGACCCTACTTGTGGGATTATGCTGGGTATGTTGTTGTTGCTTAAATATTACTTTGCAATATTCTCTTTATTTTCTTATTCAGATAATATTCTTTGTTTTCCTTTTGACCATAAATTGTGTATGTAGTCTTTAAAATATATCCCCCCCCCCCCCTAGCATAGTAGCATGCACATTATTCACATACTTAGTAAGACATAATTTTTTACCAACTTTTTCATAAAATTATCTATTTTCACGCTCACATCTAACTTTGAGCTCTGTTTTTCTGGTAACTTTAAGCATATTATTCTGCCAAATTTGTGTAGTTAATGTACACATTACATAACATATTCTTCCTTAAACATTATAATTGAAGCTACAGATACAAAACCAAAAGCCCATTTAGTGGTTCCTCAACCAGAGAAGCTGCTGAACAGATAGAAAGTTAATTTCTTTTTATTTTTTTCCAACATATAATAATATATAGGAGGGATTAATTTATGCACATCATTTATAGTTCTTTCTTGCCACCAAGCGTCTGTTAAATATCTAAATGGGATATGGTCTATGCTTAATTTAGCCAGATTCTGTTTTCCATTAAGGATGAATTCTTTAGCAGATAGAGCTTGTGATTCCTTTAGGAACCAGATGAGCAAGTTGACCCTTACGAAACCAATTGCCCGCCAAAGATTTGTAAGTAACTGAGTTGATTTGCTGATTCATGTGAACCTCTGCTTTTACCTTACTTGAACCATATGCGTCTGGCCATGGAATTATGAATACCATTGTCTATTGATCAAGTGAGATCTATTTTTACAATATTTATTTTTGACAAAAGTTGACCAACGAGGCATCCAAAAGTGTGACCTGGTGCTCAATGAAATGGGTTGAGAACCTTGAGGTATCAAGTTCAAATCTCAGTTAGAGACGAAAATTCTAGGTGATTTCTTCCCATATGTCTTCTCCAAAGATGAAGTATATATGCGAAGAGATTGAAAAGCACTCTTAATTAGCACAATGTTGCCATAATAGGATACTAACTTGTTATGCGAACTATTGAAGCCTCTAAACCACTTTACTAACCATATGATCAAAAGGTGCACTCTTTTTCTACCAACATACAGGAGACATCCAAGATAAGTAAAGGAAAAGAGGACTTGTTCCATAATACCAGTACAAATTCTAATTCTATTGGTCTTGTAAGCAGATATTTTAGGAGCATTTAAGAAATAACTTTTATCCCAATTAACAAGTTTGCCAGAAATCACTACTAGGTCTAGAATCACTAACACAATTAGAAAGATCATGACTTGTTTTTTTTTCAGAGACCACATTGCTTTTCAGTTTGAAAGGCTATTCATGAGGAAAAGTAGCTCTTTGTCAAAATGACTGATTCATTTCTGCTTGATATAAAAAGCAACTGCATTTAAACCTCCCCTTGCTTTGCAAGCTCATTGTGTATGTGCATATATATTTTGTTTACGTATCAAACACAAGAAAATCATTAAAAGAATCACTGATTTTTCAGAAAAATATTTTCAAAACAAACCCAAAATGGTGCTTACTAGCTAGATACACGCGGCACAGTGATTATAATTAAGAAATGCTATTCGACAACAAAGTTCAGTGTAGCATGTGATCTAATAGTACCACCCATGCAAACAAAGTCTGTTGGGGTAAAGCACTGATGCAACTCTCAAGGGCCCTATTGAAAGATGACTATCCATGTGCCTAAATATTAAAAAGCAAGTTAGAGATTGACTCATGCCTGGATGTGGCCCTATTCCTTAGGACACATAGAGGTGAGCCCCAAACCTGTTTGCAGTTCCTACGTCGTTAAACATTTCACAATTCTTCCTATGTTTCTTATATATCTCACCATTCTGTTAAAATGATGTTCCTCAACTATATATATATATGATGTAAAACACCGCCCACTACAAAGCTCATTCAGAGGGTTGACACTCCTAATATTATTCCTATTACTATTGGTATAAACACTCATTTTGTCCTCAAAATAGTATTCCTATTAGCTTAAATATTTCCCTTTTGCTTTTTAGTTGGTTTAAAAAGGATTTTTTTTTACATAATAATTTTTGATACATGCAGATAAAGTTATATATGATTTGATAGTATATGTCAAAAAGGATCACGTCAAAGAAATGATTAAAAGAAGGAAAAATTAGCAAACTAGTCAAAATCAACAACTTAATTAGTAAAAAACTCACTACTTCAAAAAAAATTAGTTAAAATGTCAAAAAAATCATTATTTTGAAAAAGAATATATATCCTAATTAACCCCTATTTTCTCTCCTAAAAAATTAATTTATGTATATCCATAGTTCATGTTTCCCAAATTAATTTTATTTAAAGAAAATCAAGCAATTTTTTCTCATATCTCTCTTCCATATTTATCCAATAAGTTAAAAAAAAAAATTCTCTCCATATTTTCTTGACGTTCCTATTCAACCTTCAAATCCTTCTTCTCTTCAATCCCAATTTTCTTATTATCTTCTATCGAAATGTTATTTTTTTATCTTCAAAATCTGGATTAAAACAAATTCCTCTTATTTAGGTATTTTCATGGTTATCTTCTTTTTTTAGATTTATTTTCAGATTTTGTTGTTGTTTAAATCATTCTTATTTGGTGAAAGTAGAATAATTCTCGTCTAGAACTATAAATCACTCTTCAATGAATGTTTCTGAGAGACTAAAAATATTAGTTAAAATGTCAAAAATATCATTACAAAAGAATATATATCCTAATTTTACCCCTATTTTATCTCCTAAAAAATTTATTTATTTACATTCCCATGTATATTCATGGTTCATGTTTCCCAAATTATTTTTATTTAAAGAAAATCAAAATCTGCAAAAAAATTTCATATCTCTCTTCCATATTTATCCAATAATCTGAAGGTTCATGTTCTTATCCAACCTTCAAATCCTTCTTCTCTTCAACAAAACAATGACATTTTGAAAAGTTCCCCTTAAAAAGATAGTGACAAATTCAGGTTCTATTTTTCTTATTTATTCTTTAATTAGCAACCATTTATAGGTATAATTAGTTTATAAAGCAATGATTATGTGTGTTGCATCTATGTTGTAATTAGGTATACCTAAATTATAGTTATTCTGATAGTTCATTCTCTTACCAAATGAAAAATTTATTTGATGACATGCCATTTTGTATGTCAAGAATAGTAGTATTTTAAATTTCATTCTAATTCGAACTCAGACTATAAATTACACTTATCTTTTTGTAAGAAGAAGAAGTATAGAAAACTAAAAAAAAATTTAGTCTAAAATAAGAACTAACTTAACTACTATAAATTACACTTGCCTTTTTGTAAGAAGAAGTATAGAGAACTTGAAAACATTATAGTTTAAAATAAGAGGAAATTAAACTTTGCTATTTATAGCCAATAGATGGTTTATTTATATGCGCTTATTGTCCTTACTATGAAAATTACAACTCATTCATCAAAAAAGTTGCAACTCAGAAAAAATCACAACTCGTCGAAAAAATTATAACGCTTTGAAAAAGTCGCAACTCAATTCATTGAAAAGGTGACAACTCTTAGAAAAAGTTGCAACCCTTCGAAAAAGTCACAACTCCTCAAAGAAGTTATAACTCTTTGGAAAAATCACAACTATCCGAAAAATTCACAATCCTTTAATGTGAACAGATGTCTACTTTTAATATAATATATAAATAAATATGAATATAAAATGTAGAAAATATACTAAATTAAGTGTTTTTAGTTGAGAGTATTATAATAATTTAAAATATTTAAGTTAGAAAATTCTAATTTTTGTAGTGTAAAATTTATACTATAAATATAATGATGATAATTTTTTAATTTCAATATTTTACCTGATTTGTTTTCTATTATGGGATAATGCGCAAGTACCCCCTCAACCTATGCCCGAAATCTCAGAGACACACTTATACTATACTAAGGTCCTATTACCCTCCTGAACTTATTTTATTAATAATTTTTTACCCCTTTTTAGCCTACGTGACACTATCTTGTGGGCCCAACTAGTTGATTTTTTTTTTCAAATTAGTGCCACGTAAGCTAAAAAGGGGTAGAAAATTACTTATAAAATAAGTTCAGGGGGTAATAAGACCTTACTATAGTATAAGTGTGTCTCTGGAATTTCGGGCATAGGTTGAGGGGGTACTTGTGCATTTTCCCTAAGATATTATAAGACTTTATTTTAACAATCACATAACACAAAAGTTTTTTTCCTATTTTCTGAAATTACACCCCTAGTCACACTAAAATATTCAAATTGAAATGAATTAGAGGTAATTATATCATATAAAGTAAAACATGGGGAGGAATATATCTTCAAAGAAAGTACTCTTAATGCACCATGTATCATTCACTAAATTGGAGGAACAACTTTATATAAGAAATTCATCACAAACAGATATCTTACCTATTATATTACAGCAATCAACTAGTACACCCCTTTTAAAAGAAGATTAATTTTACTATATAACACATGCATATATATATATATATAGACTTTAGCCATGAAGGGCATCAAGGGTGTTGATCAAAGCCAAAGCATTGCTTGTCATATGTGCAACTTCAACAATCTTTCCCCTTATTGCTGTCTTAACTTTTCCGTTCATCGCTTTTCCGGCGAATCCTTCCGTACACGTGTCTTCGTTGGTTAAAGCAGCACTTACCCATGTCTGAATATCACTCATTTTCATGTCAAAATCTCTTCCCCTCAATTGCTTCATTTCTCCTAAAGATTTTCTGAGTTCACTTACTGTGTCACTTAATTCCTCCACACAGTCTTGCATGGCGCCTACTTCTCTAGGCGTCATGCCTTGACTGTGTGCCAATTTCAACATCATAGCGGATGTTGATTGGGCTGTTTCGAGGCTAACGGAGAGAGATTCATGTGCTAAAAGTTGTGGAGAAACTCCAATAGCACTTGAACGGCTTGATAATGAACGGTAACATAGGTTAGGATAAGTTGTTGACTTACATGATGTTCGTATAAACTCCGTATTTGTATGTCCGGTTGCTGGCCTTGCTGATGAAGTTGAAGTAGTGAAGGCTAATAAAATAAGAAAGATAGTGAGAAAATTGTAATGGTTATTACAACAACCTTCCATTTCTCTCTTTCACTAAACCCTTTTTTTTGTTTGTTTTGTTTCTTAATAACTAATTAAAGCTAGTTGAGTTGAGTGTGATGAAAATGGAATGAAGGGTTCTGCATTTATAGAAAAAACACTCAAGTGGGAGTGGGGATGAACTTGTACTGTTCCATTTAATAGTATACAAAACAAGTTCTATTTCTATATCGTAGTTAAAGCAGTGTTGAAAAATAAGTGTTTGCACATTAGAATGGCATAATCATTTGTATATTACAAATTTCAAGAAGAGTTAGAACCTCAAATTTTCATGTGGCTAGAGAAAACTTTAAATCCGATTACATTGATTTAAATTTAGATCATTAGGTACTTGAGCAACTATCCAATGGTGTTTCCTAAACAGATTTACCACTTCTCACGGTTCACTTTTACTTGTCACTGTTTGACTTGACACATTCATTAAAAAAAAATTATTCATAAAGATATTTTACCAAACTATATCTATTAAATGATGTTAAGTATGAAGTCTTGGAAAATGATTTGGAGATAGTGTTTAACGTTGAGGATAAAACATGGAAAAAGATAATTGTTTTTTTTATATGTCAAAATGCCAAGTAAAAATGGAATCTATTTTAGAAATAAATAACAAATAAAAGTAAGTTAAAAGGAGTAGAAAATGAACGTTTGGATTGACTTATTTTTACTGTTATTGGCTTTTGAGATCTTTTTCTATTTCTTATAATGTTTGGAAAAGATTTTTAAAAATATGCCTTCAAATTCTAAGTTTACGTCCAAAATACTCAAAATAGGCTAAATGCTTAAAGTTGAATATTTCCTAACTTATTAGTTTTATCTTGTAGTTTACAAGATAACTTTAAAGTCAATCCAAACTATAAAGGCATAGACTACATTTGATGGTCACAAAATGGGGCTTAAACTATACTCTAATAAGGAAGAAGATATTTAGTGCTGGTGAAAGGTGTATAACCTGGATAATATATGTATTAATTACTTTTATAACACGACGGGCTTCTTAATAAGAAGAGGATATATTCAAAGGTCGATGCTTTTATTTTTTTTTATCGGAGGAACTTTCGCAAATAGTCAAAGATATAATAAATTTAGTTCTGTTTTATAGAGACAGTTCGTATATTTATGGATTGTAGGTTGTAGCTGCCGTTTAAGATGCTTTTTTATATAATTCGCTGGTGAAAATGTGTAATTCATGGGTATGTTTGTATAATTTAATTATTTTTGTATAAAATCAATATAACATATTTAAACAAACATAAACATCTAAACTTTAAATAGTTATACAAATTATATTATATAACTTCTGAATTATACAAACGTGTGAATTATACAAACTCAAAACTCCAATTCATGTAATTATCGCTTAATGTTGGTTATGGATAGTAATTAACTAAAACTATAACTATGATGACTAATTAACTAATTTATTTGCTTAAATATGTAATTTCTCCTTTTTATTATCTGTTATATATATATTATAGAAAATATCTAAACAGTATTTTGAAACAAAATATCTGAACTTTAAGTGGTCTGTATCGGGAAAGTACACTGATCAAAACTTGAGCTTTAACGCATGTGATATGCATATAAAGAGGAGGCCCCATTATCAACATTATTGATTGCCGATAAGAAAAAACCATATGCACATAGTTTAATTACATACTCCACTTTAGATTTAATATACATAAGTGGACGAAGCTTAAAATTTTGAAGTACACCCAACTTCAATCTATGTTTTGACTCTCTCAGTGGAAGAGCTCTATCATATTCAAGGGCAAAGACCATTTGGCTGGTAGTTCGGTGTACATACTTTATCAGAAAATTATATGGTGTATAGAAGTGAAATTTAGTTAATATGAGTGTGTATTTAATTTGCATATTCTTCGTCAATTTACTAACTCCGTTACTAACACGATTGTGTTGTTTGGCAGATCTAGGCATCTAAAACAATATTACAATATATATAAAGAGAGATTCTGAATTTCCTATAACGAAATAATAGAAAACGAAATCACTGAAATCTTTGTTTCATCGTTAATATCTTTGGATTTCTTTCATTTGAAATTTGACTTGAACCAAAGATGTTATTTAGAAAAATCAAATTAATTTCAAATTCAAATCATTAAGTATTATATTTTTAAATTTTAAATTTTCTAGTATAAATTTTAGATCCATCATCGATGTTTTGATTGTTAATGATCATGATACAGAGTGGGAAAAGTGGAGAAGAATTCTAAAGTATCAAAGTTGATGAAAAGGACACACACCACCCTCCATCGAAGAGCCATGTCGGCCACTATTAAACAAACTTAAGCATTTTGTGTGAGTTTGTTTTTGGGGGACCAAAGTTTCTCTATTATTTCAAATTATTGGTGGCAAGTGGGAGTATATATTTAATTTTAGTTCCAACTTCTTGTAAAGATATTCATACTACGTACGCAAGAGGAGTTTGAATTATTGGAGGTTTTAACCAAACTAAGTCATTATGTAAAGTCATTCATCAAAATAATATGTTTTTCTAAAATTTTACAAAACTAGTATAAACGTATTCCACAGTAACGTTTTAGGATATATTTTATTTTTTAAAAGTTGATGGCGTCAGATTGATATATGTTACCCACAGTAACATTCTACTCCTAAAACGTTACTCACAGTAACGTTTTAGGAGTAAAACGTTACTTACAGTAACGTATATCAACCTAATGCTGTTAGTTTTTAAAAAATTAAATATACCCTAAAAAGTTACCGTGAAATACGTTTATACTAGTTTTGTAAAATTTTAGAAAAATGTATTACTTTGGTAAATTGTTTTATATAATGGCTTAGTTTGGTTAAAAATTCGAATTATTGGATCATGACAAATTAATTTTCGCAGCTATGTACTCCAATTTTAAGCTAAGGTTTCAAATTTACTGAATTAGTTACAATGAACCAAGTTGATGGGATGTTCTTGTAGAATTCTTAGAGAAAAGAATCAAGAAAAATCAAAATTGTATTGATATGTTAAATTATCGAGTACATGTTTTTTATAAGGATAATCTGTTCTAGAGTATGTTTCATGACGATCGGTATAATCCATTAGGTTTATTCATATTTTATCTATGAATACCCATATTTTATCTATGAATACCCATATTTCTATGGAGTGAAGTTCAAATTTGGAGTATTTAAAATATCACTAAAATATAAGCGATTTGAACGTATTATCAGACTCATTTTGGTAGCATTAGTTAAAACTAAATTACTAATCGACCTGATGTTTAGTTTGAACTTTCCTAAATAACATGTTTAATCGTGTTTTTTCCCAATACGTGGTAGGGTTTCAAGAACATTAATTCGTGGTATAGGTCCACTAATTAATTTGCATGAAACATCATGTTGTTTGTATTCGAAAAAAGTTCAACTGAATAAATTAGATAATTAATTAGTAGCCAATGCATATACACGTTTCGTTATTATATTAGGATAAATGTTTTTGCCGACTAAATTTGTGTTTAATACAAAAATATTATGTACGTAATGCAGTTTAAGACGTGTATCTACTTGGATTTGATTTAATGGTATTAATAAGATTTAAAAACTTTAATAAAGATGGGTCCTGGATAATACATGTATTAATTACTTTTATAGCACTATGCATTTATAATGGAGACCATGAAATATCCAAAGGTCACTTTTTCTTATATATCTATGATATTTTTTTTTTTTGCTTTAAATAATTGGTTGTGCAAAATATCTAAACACTAAAGTCATGTATTCGAAACAAAATATCATAAGTGTACGCATTTGAAATAAAATATCTAAACTCTAAAGTGGTCTATATATCAACTATAAAGTACATTCACGGATCTATTATTGATACATTGCGAATAATGAAGAACTATATATAGCCTATAGGGCCCGTCAAGATAACTATTAAACGAATTAAAAAGGGTACCCATTGGACCATTTTGTGTGGGTTTGTTTTTGGGGACCAAAGTTTGACTATTAATTAAAATTATTAATGGCAAGTGGGGGTACTATATATATCACGTATAAAGTGTTTGACAAGAATTTCATCTTTTGTACCAGATTTTGTGAACTTTTAATATGCGTCGCTGTTGTAAAAGAACTAGGTTCAGTGAATGTTTCTGTTTAATAAGGAAGTAAAAGGCATAAAAACGAAGCACATATTGGGTGCAATCGATCAGGTTGAGTCAAATTTAAATAAATTATAATGGGTTAAAATAATAATTGGGTAGGATTCAATTCAACTCAATCCAAATTTACTTCGATAAAAATGGGTGAGTAATGGGTTACATAACAGGTGAACAGTCAACCCAATCCAAATTTTACTAAACTTAATTGGTAACTTGGTCTTTTAAAATATTTTAGTATCTAATAAATTATAAAAAAAAAAATTATGGCTATATTTAACTTATCAAATTAAAAAATAAAATAAAAATATTTTGACAATATTTCTAATGAGCTTTGGGTTACATATCAACTAAACGATCTTAATGGGTTGGATTGAAATAGGTTGAACTCATGAACGGGCGAGTCAATAACCCATCCAAACATAAATGGGTTGGACAGATTGAGTTTGATTTTGTCTCCCTTAACTCCTAAGCACATATATAGTACATCGTCTGTGATATTACCAAGATCAGCTTTTTACAAAATACTATATTTGTTCTTAATTATTTGTTCATTTTTTAATCTCAAACACCTATAAGAAAACAATGATTGACATAGTGAATTTCATCATTTTATCCCAATTAATTATAAAGTGGATGAATTAAAAGTTTAAGATTTTCAAAAAGTTTTACCTTTTTTAAAATTAATTAATTGAGGGTATAATAGGTGAAGATATTTTTTTCTTTCTTTATTTGTCAAAATGGACAAGTAAAATTAAAAGAGACAAGTTAAAAAGGATAATTGAACAAATAATTAGGAACAAAGGGAGTATATCTTTTACTTGATCCCTCCATTCATATTTACTTATACACTCTACAAAATATAGTAGTACAACAGTACTTGACCAATTTGGAAAATCAAGACATACTTTACCCTTTAGTGTCTATTTTATCTTTGGTATTAAATATTATTCAATACATGATACATTTCTCAAATCATTACATTTAATATATTCAAAGGACAATATAGTAATATGATTCCTAGTATTGTTTCTCAAGGTGTTTTTCAAGTCAATAATTGTTATATTCTAGGTGGTTTGATGATTCTCACAAATGCAGGGATCTGGTCCCTGGCAGAATGCTCTCGTCCAGATTCAAATAGGGTACAACTGTAAAGTTGTCATGTCAGATGGTAGGTGAAAAGTGCAGTACACTGAGCAGCCGAAACTGTATGTTTCAGTGGCTCACGAACGCTGGGATCCGATCCCTGACAGAGTTCTCTTCATCGTATGCATAATGGCGTACATCTACACAGTTATCATGTCATTGGTTGGTGAGACACCAACGTACTGAACCAATCAAAATGGACGAGGTTGTTTGTCCAACAGTTAATAACTCTTTATGATTAATCATTTCAACATGACAAATAACATATTATATTTATTCATTCAGAAGAGCAAGAGAGTTAGCAAGTCATTCAAGAACTCACAAAGAACGTTGCACGAGACCTGATCCTTAAAAGATGGCTTATATGAAAAGGTGACAAGACCATTGTCATAAAAGTTGTCACCTTTGATGTAGTAGGTGCAAAGCTTTTTTAAACAGCAAACTTTCAGCCAATAGGGTTGTCTCAAGGCCGAGTTTGTGTTGATTTTTATATAGTCTCTTCTCAAAAACCACAAACTCAAGATTTGGCAAACAAAACTCACAAGCTTAAAAGGAAAAAGACATCTTCAAGTAAAATTCAAGCACAAGAACACATACAGTAAGGACTTTATCAACAGAAAAAGTGTTTTGTGTACGTGTTGTTGTTCTTGAATGTTTGTATTTGAGCTTAACTTGTAGGATTCATTTCACTCTTGTTAGAGATGTTTAAAAACTGTTTGAGTCTTGTAACAACATCGTTAAGGGTAACTTTGTGTCTTACGATAAAAAAATCTATATTAATCAGTAGGGTTAGTATAAGGGGAAATAGATTTATTGCTTAGGATCATTAAGTAATTCGTATTACTTAGTTTAGAGATTAGGAGGTTAATCACTAGGTGTGGTTGTAAACTGGTTTTTATTTTTGCTTTAAGAAAATTAGTGAAAGCCGTTTGATAAGTCATGTGTGACATGTCGTGGTTTTACTCCATTAAATAAGAAGGTGTTCACACAAAACTCTTGTGCCTGATTTACTTTTTGTTATTCATTTTAGCACTTTATTCTGTCAGGGACCTGAAAATAGATAACTATTTTTGGGATGAGTACAAAGATACGAAAGCAAGTTTAATATTCCAATGGGAGAACCATTAATACTAATTAGCTAATCCAGGAACTACACAACTTAATCAATTACTAGGCATTTAAAGATAGGAAAGCAAGTTTAGATACAAGAGTAGATAGATTTTCCATAAACTCCAAAAGATCTAACAACGACTAACAAAACATTGCGAAAATTATTCCCTAGAACCTGAAAGTCAATGTACCAAATGAAAACTCTAGCAAGAAACCATAAGTCTAAATTAAATGGGTATAACTCAATTAAACATAAGGAAAACTAAAGTATTGTCTAAGTCTGAATAGTAACAGACTAAACATAACGAGAACTTATGACCGCCTGGAATAACTGGCTCACCCTAAAATTTGATTGATCATTGGTCTTCTGAATGAGGTTTGTCAGTAGCCGCTTGAAGATGCCCTGTACGCAACAAAGAAAGAGCAAGTGCAATATCTAAACACAACCACAGTACACTGGTAGGCTCACGCGGCTATCCCAATAAGTGAAACACATGCAATTAATCACAACATAATAAAACAGGGCTATACTGAACATATGCAATAACAGTCATCTTATCAATATGAACGAACAATTTCACATTCACGAAATACATCAATATAACAAGTCAATGGTCATCTCAAGGAACCCATACCCAAACTCTTAGTGTGCCGGTACGTGGTACTCGATCCAAGTTAGTATGTCAGACTTGACATTCGATCCCATATGTGCGCCAGAACATGGCATCCGATCCAAGTTAGTGTGTTGGAATGTAACACCCGATCCATTCAACAGACTATAATCACGTAATGTACATTCTCATAATCATATAATCAAGTGTTGATCCTTTGCATACAATTATTTATTCATACACATGTACGATTAGTGTGATCAATAATGCAACATTTTCATATATAAATGCATAAAAATGAAGTAATTACTAACATACATCACACCAACATGAAATTCTATTTCAACATAAAGGGGATTTAGCGGCAATTAAAAAAGGCATTTGTAGCTATAATTATGGCCGCTAAGCCATTACCAGCTAATGTACTTTGGTCATTGTATCAGAGGTCGGTAAGGCTTTTGCGGCTTTTTGGACAAAAGTTGGTAAAGCCAAGCTCTTTTGCCGCTAAAAACTCATTCGATTTAGTAGCAATTTGATGTGACAATTCATAAGCCTGCTAAATCCAATCCTAAGAGGTTAGTTATTCTCATGTAGCGTTCATTTTTATAGCCGATAAAAACAATTAAATTGCCACTAGAACACATTTGTTCTATCGGCAATTGGTTGCGGTTATTTAGATGGTTGTTAAATTCAATAAAAATAATTAATTGTGCTTGTTTAGTGTCCATTTTTATTGTCACTAAAATTTATAATATTGTACTTCTAATTCACTACTATGTAACAGCCAAAAAAATTATTCAAAGTAATGATTTTCTTTCTTTTTTCTTATTTTAATGTTGGTTATTGTTTAATAATAGTATTTTATATATCATTTACTAACTTGTTTTTAATGATATGACCTATTAGATATTTTGAGCAAAAAAACAATATAATACAACATTAAAATAAATACATTATAAAATCATGAATATAATTAGGGTGTTCATGGTTTGATTTAGATAGCTTAACAGTTAAAATTAAAATCAATTAATTTAAATCGATTATTAAATTTCTAAAATCAAATCAAATCAAATAAAAAAATTGCCTATTTGTTTTTTCGATTTTTTTCAGTTTGAAAGTAATAAGTTTGTTGAGGACATACATATCTCGATAGATACAAACACTTAGTGCATGAATAATTCACAATAAGTTATTATATGAACAAACTAATTCATCCAATTTATCACGTTTCATAAACAAAAAAGACTTATTGTCAATAACATAAAGTAGGTCAATATTCTAGAGATCTCAACATTTTATTCGACTTTTCAATAAAATCACAACTTAAAATATTGAGAAATTACTTTTTCTAAAAAAATAACAATCATTATTTCATAGTCAAAACTAATCAATTATCATCTTCTTTAGCTTGAACTTTAAATTATTCAGTGTTACGTTTGGAAATTTTATAAAGAAAGAAAGTGTAATAATTAAAGTAAGGGATAATTGTATATAATAGCAAACTAATAACCTAAAATAAATGGAGTAGCTAGAAATTGATTTAATTGTGCTCCATAGCAAACGTTTGACAAAATTTGCCAGTCGCCTCTCTCTCGAAAATCTCGCTTGCCACTCTCCCATTCTCGCTCCAATCTCTCGCTCGCTTCCTCACTTTTTATACAAACACAAGTATATAAAAGTTGTTTCTATTAGTATAAAGCAGAAAAAATTGTATAAAGACATATATTTTTGTTCCCCTTTCTCCCCTTTTCTAGATCTCGCTCGCAACCCTCGCCTTTCTCACTTATACAAACAGAAGCGAAATGTATAAATTGTCTTTTTGTTTGTATAAAGCATGAGAAAATTGTATATACACATGCAAGTACATATATTTTCGTCCTATACACTTATAATTATACAATAAAAATACTCCCCTGCCCAGTTTCTTTTCCCTTTCTCTCTTTCTCGTTTTATACAAGTTCAAATTATATCTAATTTCTCTCTTTCTCGTTTTATATAATTCGATTCAATTGTATATTCCCTGTCCAAGTCTCTTTTATCTTTCTCATTTTATACAAATTCAAATTGTATATAGTCGTTCTATACATTTATAATCATACAATTCGTTTTATACACTTCATTCATACAATTCTCTGCCCAAGTGTCTTTCTCTTTCTCATTTTATACACTTCGTTTTATACAATTTGCTTCAACTGTATATGTATAGCGAATTATACTGTCACGACCCAAAATCGAGCCGCGACTGGCACCCACACTTACCCTCCTATGTGAGCGAACCAACCCATCTAAACCTTAACATTTCAATGTATATCAACAGAAAGTAATGCGGAAGACTTAAACTCATTAATAAAACCAATTCAATAACTATTAATATTCAACATCTATTATTCCCCAAAATCTGGAAGTCATCACCACAAGAACATCTATCCTCAAATTACTAAACTAAGAGTATCTAAGAAAACAAAAACAAGTAAAAAGCTAGTCCATGCCGGAAGATCAAGGCATCAAGACTCGAAGAAGAAGATCCAGTCCAAGCTAGAAGCATTAGCTCACCCTGAAGATCCGGTGTGACGAAGACTGGCTAGAATTACTGTTGAGTTGAAGACGACGGCACGTTTGCTGCACTCCACAAATAACAAAGAAGAAAACATAAAAGTAGGGGTCAGTACAAAACACGGGTACTGAGTAGATATCATCGACCAACTCAAAATAGAAAACAATATATATCAGTTAATATCATAATCAACTATAATACTCAACATGTAGCAACAACAAGTACTATAATCATCAATAAGTACTACCAAGTTCATCCATGAGGACTCAAACCTCAATATCATACTCATTTGGGAATTAGGTTCATTAGATTGAGTATATTAACATATTTCAAGATTCATTATCTTTATTCCCCTCGTGTAGGTACGTGACACTCCGCTCCATATACTATCCTGGTGCCGGAACGTGGCACTCCGATCCTCATATACTATCCTGGTACCGGGACGTGGCACCCGATCCATATACTATCCTGGTGTCGGAACGTGACACTCCGATCCTCATTCTATCCTGGTACCGGAACGTGGCACCCGATCCATATACTATCCTGGTGTCGGAACGTGACACTCCGATCCTCATTCTATCCTGGTACCGGAACGTGGCACCCGATCCATATACTATCCTGGTGTCGGGACGTGACACTCCGATCCTCATTCTATCCTGGTACCGGAACGTGGCACCCGATCCTCTATTTCTATCCTGGTACCGGAACGTGGCACCCGATCCCCTAATCTCACCACTTTCGTTCATCAAGTCTTCTTTTATACCAAGGCATCATCATTAACAAAGTAGATTAGGGTTTCTTTTCAAGATTTGGGATTCAATAGCTTTATCATGCTTATTTATTTCACAATTACATAATCATATTCATGCAAGCATACAATTAAGCATATAGAAGGGTTTACAATACTACTAACACATATCATTCACTATTAAGAGTTTACTACGAATAGTGTGAAAACCATAACCTACCTCCACCGAAGATTAGTGATCAACAAGCAAATTCCCAAGCTTTGTGTTTTCCTCTTCTCGATCGATTCTCTCTCTTTCTCTTTGTTCTTTCTAGTTTTCTTATTCAAACCCTCTTTCTTTTACCCTAATTAGTATGTAATTAAGGATAAAAGATGGCAATAATAACCCACTAATTAACTTAAGGTTACCTCTTTTAACCCCCAAGTAATTAGACTTGTTAACCTTAACCCTCTAACTTTATAATTAAAGTAGGAATAGTCCAAAACGTCCCTTAAAACGTGTAAAGAAATCCGACCCAGACTGGGATTACGCAACCTGTGACGGCCCATCGTGCCTGCGACGGTCCGTCATGCAGGTTCGTCAGAGACTCAATTTCCTTAAGGAGTCTGTGACGGCCCGTCGTACCTACGACGGTCCGTCCTGCACTTCCGTCACGACGTTCAGAGAATCATTCCCTGTACCAAATTCTCAAGAGTTGAAGTGTTTTGAAACGGAGGCTCACGACGGTTTGTCGTACCTGTGACGGTCCGTCCTGCAGATCCGTCATAGAGTTCAGAGAGTCGATTTCAGTACCCAATTTTCTAATTTCTAAGTGTTATGGAACGAGACCCCCTCGACGGTCCATCGTGCCCATGACGGTCCGTCGTGGGGTCCGTCGTATCAGCCAGTTTTTACCGAAATAAAATCTGTTACTCAAAACGACTAAACAGGTCGTTACAATAGATACCAATTTACCCATCGTTCGTCCTCGAACGATCACAAGAAGAAAAACAAGAGTGAGAAGGAGTACCTGAATCTTTAAACAGATGTGGGTATCTTTCTTGCATGTCGGCCTCCTTCTCCCAAGTGGCTTCTTCAACCGGCCGATTCTTCCATTGCACCTTGATGGATGCAATCTCCCTTGACCTCAACTTGCGAACTTCTCTATCTAAAATAGCAACAGGCTCCTCCTCATAAGACAAATTTTCATCAAGCAAAACTGAATCCCAACGGATAATGTAGTTTCCATCCCCATGGTATCTTTTCAACATAGATACATGGAATACCGGATGTACTCCGGACAGCCCTGGGGGCAAGGCTAGCTCATAAGCCACCTCCCCTACTCGCTTAAGTACTTCAAATGGTCCAATGTACCTCGGGCTTAGCTTACCTCTTTTACCAAACCGCATCACCCCTTTCATGGGTGAAACCTTTAGCAAGACTTGCTCACCCTCCATAAACTCCAAGTCTCTAACCTTTCGATCTGCATATTCTTTTTGCCTACTTTGCGCCGCTAAAAGCTTCTCTTGAATAGATTTCACTTTGTCTATCGAATCCCTCAAAAGGTCAGTACCCCAAGGTCTAACCTCAAATGCATCAAACCAACCAATGGGAGACCTACATCTCCTACCATACAATGCTTCAAATGGGGCCATGTCAATGCTTGAGTGATAGCTATTGTTGTACGAAAATTCTGCTAAGGGTAAGAAGTTATCCCAATGACCACCAAATTCTATCACACATGCACGAAGCACATCCTCCAACACTTGAATCGTTCGCTCAGACTGACCATCGGTCTGAGGATGGAACGCAGTACTAAGGTCCAACCTAGTACCCAATTCCGCATGCAATGTTTTCCAAAACTTAGAAGTAAACTGCGTACCTCTATCTGATATGATGGAGAGTGGAACCCCATGCAATCGAACCACTTCTGAGATGTAAAGTTTGGCTAACTTCTTTGCATTGTAAGTCACCTTGACCGGAATGAAATGAGCAGATTTAGTTAACCTATCAACGATCACCCAAATAGAGTCATACTTACCCATTGTCTTTGGAAGACCAACTACGAAATCTATTGCAATTCTCTCCCATTTCCATTCAGGAATGGGCATTCTCTGAAGTGTTCCTCCAGGTCTCTGGTGTTCATACTTTACTTGTTGACAGTTTGGACATTTGGCAATAAAATCAACAATATCACGCTTCATTCTACTCCACCAAAAGTGTTGCTTTAGGTCACGATACATCTTGGTTGCACCAGGGTGTATAGAATACCTTGAACTATGAGCCTCTGTCAGAATACTGTTGATCAAATCATCAACGCGGGGTACACATACCCTTCCCTTAATCCTCAACACACCTTCCTCATCGATTATTGCTTCCTTAGCCTCTCCTCGCAACACTTTATCTCGAATCCGGATTAATTTCTCCTCATTAAACTGCTTTCCCTTAATCTTGTCAAGGAAGGAAGATCTTGCCTCCACACAAGCTAAAAATCCTCCCTTCTCATTTACTTCTAATCTCATAAGGTCATTAGCCAGAATCTGAACTTCTCTAGCCAATGGGCGTCTAGAAGCTTGCAAGTGAGCTAGACTTCCCATGCTTCCCGCCTTTCTACTTAAAGCATCCGCCACAACATTAGCTTTTCCCGGATGATACAAGATTGTGATATCGTAGTCCTTCAGTAGTTCCATCCATCTACTTTGTCTCAAGTTCAAATCTTTCTGAGTAAAGACATACTGTAGGCTACGATGATCCGTATATACCTCACACTTAACCCCATATAAATATTGCCTCCATTGCTTTAATGCAAATACCATCGCGACCAACTCCAAATCATGGGTCGGATAGTTACGTTCATGCACCTTTAATTGCCTTGAAGCATAAACGATTACATTCTTCTCTTGCATTAGTACTGCACCCAAACCCGAATAGGATGCATCACAATAAACAATGAAGTTCTTACCCTCTACTGGCAAGGTAAGGATAGGTGCGGTAGTCAACAAAGTCTTGAGTTTCTGAAAGCTTTCTTCGCACTCATCCGACCATACAAATGGAACATTCTGCCTTGTCAAGTTGGTCAATTGGGAAGCAATAGAAGAGAATCCCTTGACGAATCGGCGGTAGTAGCTAGCTAAACCAACAAAGCTCCTTATTTCTGACACATTAGTGGGTCTTACCCAATTCTTCACTGTCTCAATCTTGGAAGGATCTACCATCACTCCATCCTTAGAAACTACATGCCCCAAGAAGGACACTGCATCTAGCCAAAACTCACACTTAGAGAACTTGGCATAAAGCTTTTTCTCCCTCAACATTTCCAATACAATTCTCAAATGCTCCTCATGTTCCTTCTTAATTTTAGAGTATATCAGTATATCATCAATAAATACGATCACGAAGAGATCCAGATATGGCTTAAAATCCCGTTCATCAAGCTCATGAACGCAGCAGGCGCATTCGTAAGACCAAAAGACATCACTACAAATTCGTAATGCCCATACCTGGTTCGAAAAGCAGTCTTTGGCACATCCGCTGCCCGTATTTTCAATTGATGATAACCAGATCTCAAGTCAATCTTAGAGAAGACACACGCGCTTTGTAACTGATCGAACAAGTCATCAATGCGAGGAAGAGGATACTTGTTCTTAATAGTTACCTTGTTCAACTGCCGGTAGTCTATGCACATCCGAAAACTCCCAATCTTCTTCTTCACAAACAAAACCGGAGCCCCCCAAGGAGATGCACTTGGTCTAATGAAGCCTTTGCTCAACAACTCTTGAAGTTGGGCCTTTAACTCTCTTAACTCCGCGGGGGCCATTCTATATGGGGGTATAGAAATGGGGCGAGTACCCGGTTCAAGATCAATACAGAAGTCAATATCCCTATCTGGTGGCATACCGGGAAGATCTGCAGGGAACACATCCAAAAACTCAAGGACTACCGAAACCGACTCAATCGAAGGTACTTGAGTAGTGTCATCCTTGAGATGTGCCAAGAAAGCTAAACACCCTTTACTAACCATTTTCTTAGCACGAAGAAAGGAGATGATACGCACCGGATTGGAAGTGTAGTCACCCTCCCACACTAACGGATCTGTCCCAGGTTTGGCTAACGTCACAGTCTTAGCATTACAATCCAAGATCGCGAAATGCGGAGAAAGCCAAGTCATACCCAGAATTACATCAAAGTCAACCATTTCTAAGATAACCAAATCTACATAAGTGTTGCTCCCCACAAAATTCACCAAATAAGACCTATATACCTTTTCAACTACCACAGACTCACCCACCGGAGTAGACACACGAATAGGCATATCAAGTAATTTGCAATGTAAATTAAGACCATTAGCAAATGAGGAAGATACATAAGAAAATGTGGATCCGGGATCAAACAATACAGAAGTCATGCAATCACAAACCAAAAGATTACCTGTGATGACAGCATCAGATGCCTCCGCTTCAGACCGCCCAGGGAAAGCATAACAATGGGCCCTATCGTTTGTCTGTCCGTTGCCCCTACCATGTTGTGATGTAGTGGCTCCAGTTTTCCCATCACCCCGACCGTTTTGGTGACCACCATTACCTCGACCACTGCGTCCTCCCGAATGACGGCCTCTTCCATAACCACCTCTACCTCTAACCATTGGAGGTCTGTAACTCTGTTTTGGACAATACCTCTTAATGTGTCCAGTCTCCCCACATCCATAACATTCTCTGGATTCAAGCATCGGCCTCTCAGAGAAGTGTTGACCGGTCTGAGGTGGACCCCCAACTACAGTTTGTAGTGAAGACTGAATTGGTCGGACTGAGTAACCTCCGGAACCCTGTCCTCTAGAATAAGAACCATTAAACTCACCTCCCTTTCGAAACCTTTTTGATGTCGACGCCATGGTGAAGTCATCTGGCTTTACTCCTTCCACCTCTATTACGAAGTCTACCACTTCCTGAAAGGATTTCGCTATAGCCGCTACCTGTAAGGCTGAAATCCGCAATTCTGACCTCAACCCCTTCACAAAACGGCGAATCCGTTCTTGTGGACTGAAACAAAGTTGGGTGGCATATCTGGATAGTGCGCGAAACCTAGCCTCATAAGCAGTAACCGACATCCTACCTTGCTCTAGGCTCAAGAACTCATCTCTTTTCCTATCCCTCAAAGTCCGTGGGATATACTTCTCCATAAACAAGCTAGAGAATGATGCCCAAGTCATAGGTGTTGCCTCTGTCGGTTGACACTCAACATGTGATCGCCACCACATTTTGGCGTTCCCTTGAAACTGATAAGTCACAAACTCAACACCAAACCGTTCTACTATACCCATCTTGTGTAGTAGCTCATGACAATCAACCAGAAAATCGTAGGCATCCTCAGATTCAGCACCCTTGAAGACTGGGGGTTTCAATTTTAAGAACTTACTGAAAAGTTCATGCTGATCATTTGTCATTATAGGCCCTGTAGTCAGACGAGGAAACGTGCCTATTTCCAATGAGGCATCCATACGGGGAGCCATAGTGGCTGCATGTTGTACCTCTGAAACCGGAGGTGTTAGTGCAGAAAACACTGGAGGTGCGTGACCCTGATCAGATAACCCGCTAAGATAAGCAAGAACCTGATTGATCATCTCTGGGGTAGGTTGGGGTGGCAATTCCTCATTTTGCACTTGTTCATTCTCCCCTTCCTCACCCTCTCTCACTACTTCCTCAGTCGGTGGAGGAGTCACCGCCCTAGCATCAGATGGGCTAGGCACTTGTCCTCTTCCTCTAGAGGACGTCCTCCCACGACCTCTACCACGGCCTCTTGCCACTGCTCTTCCTCGAGCCACAGCCCCAGTGGCTGGCTCAGACGTTTCTTGTCTTGCCGGTGTTGGTGTTGGCGCAGTCGTTGCTCTAGTTCTAACCATCTGCGAAATAGAGTGAAGATGGTCAGATACCAATTTGTATCACCTAGATACCAATTGGATTCAAGTAGTAGCACGAAAGAAAGAATGAAAGAATGGAATTTTCCTAAAGTCTTATAGCCTCTCAAAGAAAAGTAAAGGCGTCCCCTACTGTTCCTTAAGACCCTACTAGACTCGTTCTTGTGTGATGAGACCAACGAACCTAATGCTCTGATACCAAGTTTTTCACGACCCAAAACCGAGCCGCGACTGGCACCCACACTTACCCTCCTATGTGAGCGAACCAACCCATCTAAACCTTAACATTTCAATGTATATCAACAGAAAGTAATGCGGAAGACTTAAACTCATTAATAAAACCAATTCAATAACTATTAATATTCAACATCTATTATTCCCCAAAATCTGGAAGTCATCACCACAAGAACATCTATCCTCAAATTACTAAACTAAGAGTATCTAAGAAAACAAAAACAAGTAAAAAGCTAGTCCATGCCGGAAGTTCAAGGCATCAAGACTCGAAGAAGAAGATCCAGTCCAAGCTAGAAGCATTGGCCCACCCTGAAGATCCGGTGTGACGAAGACTGGCTAGAATTACTGTTGAGTTGAAGACGACGGCACGTTTGCTGCACTCCACAAATAACAAAGAAGAAAACATAAAAGTAGGGGTCAGTACAAAACACGGGTACTGAGTAGATATCATCGGCCAACTCAAAATAGAAAACAATATATATCAGTTAATATCATAATCAACTATAATACTCAACATGTAGCAACAACAAGTACTATAATCATCAATAAGTACTACCAAGTTCATCCATGAGGACTCAAACCTCAATATCATACTCATTTGGGAATTAGGTTCATTAGATTGAGTATATTAACATATTTCAAGTTTCATTATCTTTATTCCCCTCGTGTCGGTACGTGACACTCCGCTCCATATACTATCCTGGTGCCGGAACGTGGCACTCCGATCCTCATATACTATCCTAGTACCGGAACGTGGCACCCGATCCATATACTATCCTGGTGTCGGAACGTGACACTCTGATCCTCATTCTATACTGGTACCGGAACGTGGCACCCGATCCATATACTATCCTGGTGTCGGAACGTGACACTCCGATCCTCATTCTATCCTGGTACCGGAACGTGGCACCCGATCCATATACTATCCTGGTGTCGGGACGTGACACTCCGATCCTCATTCTATCCTGGTACCGGAACGTGGCACCCGATCCTCTATTTCTATCCTGGTACCGGAACGTGGCACCCGATCCCCTAATCTCACCACTTTCGTTCATCAAGCCTTCTTTTATACCAAGGCATCATCATTAACAAAGTAGATTAGGGTTTCTTTTCAAGATTTGGGATTCAATAGCTTTATCATGCTTATTTATTTCACAATTACATAATCATATTCATGCAAGCATACAATTAAGCATATAGAAGGGTTTACAATACTACTAACACATATCATTCACTATTAAGAGTTTACTACGAATAGTGTGAAAACCATAACCTACCTCCACCGAAGATTAGTGATCAACAAGCAAATTCCCAAGCTTTGTGTTTTCCTCTTCTCGATCGATTCTCTCTCTTTCTCTTTGTTCTTTCTAGTTTTCTTATTCAAACCCTCTTTCTTTTACCCTAATTAGTATGTAATTAAGGATAAAAGATGGCAATAATAACCCACTAATTAACTTAAGGTTACCTCTTTTAACCCCCAAGTAATTAGACTTGTTAACCTTAACCCTCTAACTTTATAATTAAAGTAGGAATAGTCCAAAACGTCCCTTAAAACGTGTAAAGAAATCCGACCCAGACTGGGATTACGCAACCTGTGACGGCCCGTCGTGCCTGTGACGGCCCGTCGTGCCTGCGACGGTCCGTCATGCAGGTTCGTCAGAGACTCGATTTCCTTAAGGAGTCTGTGACGGCCCGTCGTACCTACGACGGTCCGTCCTGCACTTCCGTCACGACGTTCAGAGAATCGTTCCCTGTACCAAATTCTCAAGAGTTGAAGTGTTTTGAAACGGGGGCTCACGACGGTTCGTCGTACCTGTGACGGTCCGTCCTGCAGGTCCGTCACAGATTTCAGAGAGTCGATTTCAGTACCCAATTTTCTAATTTCTAAGTGTTATGAAACGAGACCCCCTCGACGGTCCGTCGTGCCCATGACGGTCCATCGTGGGGTCCGTCGTATCAGCCAGTTTTTCCCGAAATAAAATTTGTTACTCAAAACGACTAAACAGGTCGTTACATATACAATTTCTATGTTTGCTATGGAGCGCAATTACGCAAACTTTGCTATAACATACAAATATAAATTTTTTATTTGCTGCATGTGAAAGTTGCCCTTAAAGTAATGAATATTGAGAGATTTAGAGTTAAGGCTTTAATAGTTGGGCTAAAAATTAAGTGTTGGCTTCAGAAAATAGTAAAATTAAAGACTTAAGTTAATTAAAATTTATCAAAATACTTATATTTTATTTCCGAATAATTATAAATTATATATATATATATATATATATATATATATATATAAATAACTTATCGTATCTATTTGATTATTTTTGCGATTAATTTTTAATAAAACCAAAACAAATAATGTCGATTTTTCAAAATTTTAAAATTAAACATAACCAAATCAAATTATACGCTTTTTTAATTAAATCATTTGGAATTGCGATACAATTTTAATTTTATAATCATAACCATAAACAACCCTACATATAACAACCATCCAAACAAACTATCAGTTTCATGCGCTCAATTGGATTATTGAAAATAAAAGGAAATCAGTAGAATATGGGTTGGACAAATCAGTAATCAACTTTATAGAAATATCAGAATACTAAAATCGACAATCTAACGAAATATTGACACTTCAAAGATTTTGCTTTCAAAATTTAATCAATAAGAAAAATAAAAAAATCGATTCAGCTTTCGATTTCTATGCACTCACGCAACTCAAGTGGCACATATTCAAACATAGATAAGGAGTTCACAATATATATATATATTAAGTCAAAAATTAGTAAATACCATTTTATTAATTAACTAAGATTAAAAGAGGAAAGAATAGTTCAATGCACAAATAGCAAATGAATTATTACATTTTTGCATTTGAAACGTAAAATTTGAAACCTCGAAAAGAAAAAAAAGGCGACTATATATATTAGCCCTCTTAAATTCGCACAATCAAATTTAAGTACTTTATATTGGTGGATGAATCATAAAGTACATATTCATGATAATTGTCTTTAGTAAAAAAAACAAAGTACATAATTTTGAAATTAAAATTCTAATAAAAAGCATAAACTAGAAAGTACAACATATTCATGTGTAATATGTTGTTCTTCTTCATAAATATGTGTAATATGTTGTTCTTCTTCGTGACAACGTTTATATGGTGGCTGGCTACATATTGAATTCAGAATGTATGTAGACTTTATTTTTATCTTTGTGAGATATAAAAATTATTTTTGAAAGACTATAAGTTCAAAAAAAATATTACTAATGTAAGATTGCAAGAAAAATGTAACAAACTACAAGATAGAAAACAAATAAAACAACAAATAGTATTAAACATAATATGATAAGAACCTATATAGTTACTAAATAATTCTACCAGTAGTGAGAAGAGGGAAAAATGAGGCTAGCCCCTACTGTCGTACATAAAAGAGGGAGAACGTCAATTATCTACTAACTTTTTAGCTTTGTTTACAATCTCAATAACTTTCTATTTAAGGTCATTTCCGTATTATCCGATTAAATATTTTGTAAAAGCTTTTAGTTTCATATTTTTCCTCAAATTGTTTCCCACTGATATATAGATTACTAGATAGAAGTGTTTGTGCTACCACGGGCCTAATATTTGATGTTTTTTTCGCCTCACTTAATGTGATATAGATAAAATTTAGAGAGTCAATTAAATTTTGAAATAATTTTAAAATATTTTAAATTGTTAATTGTTACAAATTATAGTACTTTTTACCTAATTTTTGTAAATAATATATGTTACTCCCCTTGTCTCAATAAATGTAGTACAAATAAAATTTCAAGAGTCAATATGTTGTTAATAATTGAGATATATAATACTATGTACGTAGTTTCCAAATTAAAATAATACATGTTACTTCTATTGTCTCATTTTATATGACATAGATAGATTAATTTATGAATCAATTGAATTTCTTTTTATAAGCAATCAATTTTATATGAATTCTAAGTTGTCAATTAGCATGGTTTATAGTATTTTTAACGCAATATTTATATATATAAGAAAGTTAAAAAGCAAGATAAATAAATTAAAATGAAAATCTAAAAAAATAGAGAAATGTATATGTAAGCGTAGAACCATTGTCACGATCCAAACCCGTTGTGATTGGCATCCATACTTATAAGCCGGTGGGAGAACCGCTACTACTATCCAACTAAAGCAATTTCTAATACTAAGGCATTTAAGTTAAGGAAACAAATTAAATGGCTTAAAATGAAGTTCCATAACTAAACAAAAGATCTAACAACTAGCATTTGTGGAAGATAAACCTAAAACCTCAAAGTCAATGTACCATACCAAAACTACTCTCGAATAATCAAGTATGAACAAGGAATTACTAATGAACTATTCAACAAACTAAATATAAAGGTGCAAGTCCGAAATTGGTGAACACGAACTATTTGATCCCCAATCACATGCCACAATCATAATCATAAGTACGTCATCAATTAAAATATTTTAAAATTATTTTGGACTTGCACCTTTATAGTACTATAATTTGGTGGACACGAACGATTTGATCCACAGTCACATACCACAATCTCAATCACAAGTACGTCATCAATTAATAATTTAAAATATTTTAAACGTTAGCTTGTCAAACGTGTCAATTAGATCCCCAATCACATACCACAATCACAATCACAAGTACATCATCAAGATCATACATTTACATCATGATTTCACGGATATATTTCTTCATATATCTCGATTACAACAACATGATCAATACTGCGACATTCATATACATGCAAGTATATCATAATGAAGCAAGAACATGCAACTCACACAGCTCACGAAATCACAACCACCATCTACCTCGAAATAAGCTTAACCCCTAAGAAACTTGATCTTTCCCTTTTCGAATTCGTTCTGCTTATCTTGGCCTACAAATAATCACAATAATATGGATATCAACAAACAATTACTAATTACCCGCATACTAACATTTCTATGAACCCTAGATCAAACTCATGATCCCAAGTAGTCAAATTAGGGTTAATTACCCCCATAAAATCTATCAAGAAATCCTTCTCCATCAATATTGATCCATCATATTATGTTCTAAAGATCGAAAAGTGAATTTTGGGAGTGAAAAGTTTACCTTTAGCTTAGAGAGTGGTGAAAAACGAGTTGGAATAGCCCAAGGATCGTTCTTTAGCTCTAAAAGTAAAAAATTATCAAATAAGATCGTGTAGGGGTTTTATTTACGAGTCGTTATGCGTTTGTCCGGCTACAACGACACCCATACTGCTGTAGCAGCATCGCTGCAACGACACAAATCTTGTTGTAGCGGTACCTTTTGAACTAGTGAGCTTCGTCTTGAAAAATCCCAAAAATTCTATGATTTAATTCCCGTCTCGTCCGCTACAGCGGTACCTATTCGCTGTAGCGGTGTCGCTGCAACGACAGAATTTGAGGCAGTGAGCTCCTTAAGGAACTTTTAGTTCCCCTTTTACATCACACTCTTAACCCACTACGCTTAGAAAATATCCTAAACGCCAGAATAGATTCCTAGAGATCTATTTATCCAAATTTATTTCCGTAAAATCGTATGAACTTCTTAATGAGTTATCTAACCGATTATGTAATCAAATTCATATTTAATTCAACCAATTACTATCAAATTTTCCTACACCTTGATGACTCCGAGTTTCTTCAAATCTGCAGAAAATTAATCCAACACTATGAAAAGGTTTTATCGGCCTCGATTTTTTCCTTGTTAGCATTTCTATAACGATGAAACCCAATTGTTATAACTATATACGTGAAGCAAGCATGTTGATCATCACCTATGTAGTCAGTGGCATAGTCAAAATTTTTACTGAGGGTGTCCAAATATTACATCAATTAAAAAAATAACGAATGGGTGTACTGAACATTTTAAAAATCAAACTATATACGTTTTAATGTGTATTTTAGTTTAATATGACGTGATCGGACTAAAGAAAAAAAAGAGAAAGAAAGAGAAAAATCAACTTAGAATGACATTATTTTTACGCTCCAAGCAACAAGGAATGTAACAACGAGACATATTAAAGTAAAGAGTATAATCAAACAATTTTTTTAAAAAAAGAATTCTATATGAACGCTTTTCTGTGTTTTGTTATTTTATATAATATTTCAAGGTTGTTTATTAACTTAAATTAAATAAAAAATATGTTTATTCAAATTTTAATTAAAAAAAGTCAAAGTCACATCAATTAAAATTTTGGCTGCTAAATTTTTAATTTATTTTCTTATATTTTATTTAATAAAGAATTATTTTATCAAATTAATTTTGTGTTATTTCTAATAACAAATTTATTAACTATTATTTAGATTTAGAAAATAACAAAATAAACTCTTTTTAAAATTAAAAAATAGCATAAGTGAGAAAAAGCTATTGGTGACAATCGAACTTGCGACCATATGTTTTTTTTAAATTATATCTAATTAAGGATTATTTTATCTAATAATATTAATTTTGTATTATAATTTCTAATAATATATTTATGACTATTATTTAGATTTAGAAAATAACTATAAAAAGAACTCTTTTTAAATATAAAAATAGCATAAAGGAGAAAAAATTGTTGGTGAGAATCGAATTTGCGACCCTTTATTTTCTTAAATTGGATCTAACTAAGGATTATTTTATCAGATAATATTAATTTTTTATTATTTCTAATAACAATTTATTAAGTATTATTTAGATTTAGAAAATAACTATTTTTTTAAAAAAATATAAAAAATAGAATAACGGAGAAAAAGTTGTAGGTGAGAATCAAACTTGCAACCCCGGTCCCCAAACTACGCTACCTCGTCAGTCCCAGGAATCACTAGGCTACACATACTTTAGGCTACACATACTTTATGTGTTTAGGGCGTTTAAAATGTACTAAATAGTTATTTAAATTATCATTTTATTTATATATACAGTATAATTTTTTAACGAATGATTGGACACCCTGACATCACTATAGCTCCACCCCGTGTATAGTTGTCCACACTCATATATAAACAGTGGATATATTTCCAGATTGGATGCACTTTTCAGCTGAACTGTAAAGTATAAACATGGCCCTATGCCCTTAATTTCAGATTGGATCCATTTTAAGCTCCCTCTCGAAACTTGTCGAATTAGGAGTAAACCCTCTTGCACAAGTTGATAGTGATGTCAAAATCAAGGGCATAGGGCCATGTTTATCCTTTACAGCTCAGCTGAAAAGTGCATCCAAACTGGAAATATATCCACTGTGGATAAACATATATATATATATATATATATATATATATATATATAATTGATTTATCTTTTAAAATGGATCTTAATTTTGGGAAACTTTCTCAAAAAGTCATTTTAACAAACTTAATTATGTTTCACAGTTGTAGTTTGCATATTTAATTTATGAATTGTAGCTACAGTTTAAATTGTCTCGTTTGTATAATTCGCGGATTTGTATCATTCGCAGGTTTGTATTATTTACGGATACACTTGTATAATTCAGTTATTTTTATAAAAATCGAAAGAACAAATTTATATAATTGCAAATATCAGAAGTGTGAACAGTTATACAAATTCTCAATAATACTAAAGTTATACAAATTATAATACAAGCGTGTGAATTATACAAAACAAAAAAGTCGAGCCACATAATTATAGACAAAAATAGGTTGTGAATTGGAAGTAAGACAAAATATAGCTATGTTTTCTATATGTTTGCTTATATATAAAAAAAGTTAATTAACTAGTATATGTTTACTCGTACACGTAATTTACCCCTTAATTATTATTTTTTCATTATATGGAGTTTAGAAAGTTTTTAAAAAAATTAAAATTAAAATTTAAATGAATATATCAAAATGTTTTTTTATTTTATGATTTTAAACTTTTTATATGAAAAATTAAAATTATAAAGTTAACAAAAGAATAAGAAACATTCTTTTTAAATGAGCTAAAAGGAATATTAAAGTAAATAAATTAAAATAAAAGGAATATAACTTATAATAAATAGAGATTGAAGATAATTAAAAAGTATTTGCAAAGCTTTAGCAAAAACAGAGATTTTACGCTCAAAACAGTACTCCCTCAGTTCAAATATTAATATTTTTCTTTTATTCTTTTATGATAAGTTTTAAATTTCAATATTTTGCTTGGCATGATTAAGATAATAAAAGTTAATTTATTTTAATTTGAAATAACATGATTTAAAAACCCTTCCTGTTTACTTAAATTCCGTCCCTAATCGCACTAAAATATTTTAATTCAAACTAGTTAAGAATTAATTATACTCAATGGGAGGATTACTACCAAGTACACTTGATGCATGCAATGGAACATTTTCATTTAAGAAATTCATTACAAACAACCATCTTATCTAATACATTACAGCAATCAGCTGAACATGAATTAACTAAACTTTTTTTCTAAATGAAGATTCATTAAAAACATACATGCATATTTATATACTTAATTGTATGTTTTAATTAATAAATTAATTACACTTTAGCCGTGAATGGCAGCGAGACTGTTGATCAAAGCCAAAGCATTACTTGTCAACTGAGCAACTTCAAGTATTTTTCCTCTCACAACTGTTTTAACTTTCCCGTTCATCACTTTTCCGGCGAACCCTTCGGTACACGTGTCCTCGTCCGTCAAGGCGGCACTCACCCATGTTTGAATATCATTCATTTTCAAATCAAAATCTTTTCCTCTCAATTCCTTCATTTCCCCTAAAGATTTTTTAATTCCACTAACTGCGTCACTTAATTCCTCCACACAGTCACGCATGGCGCCTACTTCTCTAGGCGTCATGCCTTGACTGTGTGACAATTTCAACATCATAGCGGAGGTTGATTGAGCTGTTTCGAGGCTAACGGAGAGAGATTCATGTGCTAGAAGTTGTGGAGAAACTCCAATAGCACTTGAACGGCTTGATAATGAAATGAAACACAGATTTGGATAAGTTGTTGACTTACATGAGGTTCGGATAAAATCAGTATTTGTTTCTCCCGTATCTGGCCTTGCGGCAGAAACTGACTCTATGAATAAGCAACTGATTAAGGCAATTAAAAATAGATAGTAAACAATTTGGAAATGGCAACGGTTACTACAAGAACCTTCCATCTCTCTTTTTCTCTAAGCTGTTTTTTGTTTGTTTCTCTTAGTATAGTTAAGATGAAAATGAGAATGCAGAGTTCTGCATTTATAGGGGAAAAAAATACACAAGTGGGGTGGGGAAAGGGATAAGCTAGCACAGTTGCACGGTACCAATTAAACGTACACCAGAAGTCCAGAACAACTGAACAAAGTTTTATTTTTGTATTTGTTAAATATTAAAGTTTTACATCGGGTGATTAATGAGATGGATGGTGAAAGAGGGTCGATTTATTTTTACCGAATACCACCCTAGGCAGTCTTGCAAGTGTCTGCAACACTCAGCCTATCTTACTCCCACAAATTTTGACTAAGTATAGAAATACTTAAGCAGCAAAGTTAAACAACAGACAGAATGTACAGGAACTCGTCCCAACCTTTATTTAATCTTATAATTAATACAAAGGGAAGACTTCACGAATTTGTCTAAGGCCAGAAATACACTCCATAGCCTTAAATGAAATATCCACCCTTATAAAATTTCTGCACATGGCAGTTAAATGCGGCAATTACAAATGACACATGTCCGACACTTGTCATTACAGCATTCAAACTAAGTTTCCAACAACTATATTTTTAACAGATAGAATCTAATTTAAATTACATCTTTATCCACACGAAATATTAATATTCTAAAAACTACCAAAGTGATTAAACATGACTAATTTATCTGAAACATACAATCAAATATGCTTCAAATCTAAAAAAGAAAGTAGTCACATAGTGTCATAAATTATATCCTACATCTACTAAGTACTATTACAAATATATTTTAACTATAGTTTAAATTTTTAAAATTGAAGTTGTGTTTGATTATATAGTTTTTGCAAATAATATTTGATAGTTTGAAGATACTTTTAAAAAACTTGAAATGTAATTTAAATGATTAGGTTGCTTTACTAATAATAACAAATTCAGGAAAATTGTAAAGGAAAAATGTAGTAAAATTGAAAACAAAGTTTTGGGTATTTTCAAATTTTAAATATAACTTTCAAGTATTATATTTGAAACTTTATGGCCCCACACCAGATTTTAAATATAAGTAAAAATAAGAAGAAAAAAATTAAAAAGATGAATTATTCTTATGATCAAATCAATCACAAAAACATTTTATATAATTTAAATAAATATAATAAGGATAAAAACGAACCGGTGGGGCAGGGAATGTGGTGGATGGGTAAGAACGCCTATTTGGGTAGGAAAATGTTTGTGCTTCTTAATTATGAAACTAAATATAATTAATGTCATTTTTCTAGTTTTTAAGAAATTTGTTATTAAAAGAAAAACTCAAAAAACTTTATAACTAGCTAAATTTGGAAAAAAATAAAAAGCATCTTCATTTGATTCCAAACACACTATGGTCATCACTATTTTAAAAATAGTAAAACGACGTGCATTGCGATTGCATTGCCCACATTTGAGCCATAAAGAAGAACAAGTAATTCGTATATTTTGAGTGAATAAAAATAAAAAATTTAATCCACAAAGGTTAATCATATTATATTTATATTTCTATGAATTGAAGATCACATTTTATCTATTTAAAATATTAAGACTTATTCACGTGATGTTTAGACTTTTCCTAAATAACAAAACATGCTTAATCATGTTTTTTCCCATACGTGGTAGGGTCTGAAGTACATTGGTCCACTCCTTAATTTGCATGAATCATGATCTTGTTGGTAGTCAAAAAAGTTCAACTGAATAAATTATACAATATATATATATATATATTAGCAGCCAATACATACATATTATTATTGTTATTCATCTCCCGTACCTAACTAGAATAAAACTTTAAAAATTTGATAAGATAACAAAGTTTAAAAACAGTTTCATGATTAGAATTTAAAATTAGTAGAGAAATTAAAATTAGAAATAAGGTAGAAAAAAATATGTGAAATATTTTTCTTAAAGAAGAATTGTTGTTAATCTGTATTTAAAGAATCTTTCTAATTCCAGCAAACATTGCAGAAACATAAAGTCACCAAAGTTTAATGAACTAGTAAAGAACAGAAGAACAGAAATTAATTCACAAATCTAAAATTTGTAACAAACACCAGAGTTTGGAAAAATAGAAAGAAAATTAAAGTCAACTGAATGCTCAGTGTCCCCTTAAGGAAATTATTTCCTTCTAGTATACGAGGTTTTATTTGAAATATGTCCTCCCAGGATGGAATGATCTCAATCACCAGTGTATTGATACCCAGAACGTTGGTGTCAGTGAGCCACTCGACAACAGTAAAATACACTTAGAGTACTAAATTTAGTAGTAAAAGAAGTCCATAAATTCTATATATAAAATGAGAGGAAATCCCACAATTTATAGATAACAAAGGGTAGTGCTAAAAAGTTCTTATTATGACTTACCAGAAAGGTCACAAACTTTTGGAAAAGTCATAATCTCCCTGAAAGGTCATCACCTTTCATAAAAGTCACAACTTTTCATAAAAGTCTCAACCTTTCATAAAAATCACAGCTCTTCATAAAAATCGCAATTCTTCATTTTTCATTCACACTTTTTAAAACCCAATAATTATAATATTAATTAAGATATATATACAAACATTTTCGTCGACTAAATATGTGTTAATTATAATACTAAAGAAGAATAGATCGAGTTTGTTCCATCGAAGTCTTTTTCTAAATGGCAAAATTGTGTACGTAATATACATGTATTTACTTGGATTCGATTTGATGGTATTAATGAGATTTAAACTTCGATAATGATACTATGGGTCCTGGATATTAATATACGTATTGATTACTTTTATAGCATAACGTATTTCTAATGGAGACCAATGAAATATCCAAAGGCCACTTTTCTTATATCTATTTTAAATAATTAGTTATGCAAAATATCTAAACCCTAAATTGTATTAGAAATAAAATATCATAACCCTAAAGTGGTGTGCATCAACAAAGAAATCACGGATCAAACATGAGCTTCAATGCATGTGATGTGCATATAATTAGGAGGCCCCATTATGAATACTATTGATGATCACCAATAATGAGAAAAACACATACTCTATATAAAAATGATTTTTAACAACAATTAATTGATGAAAATAATTTAATTGTAGTTAAATATATAATTTTTGTACAGTTAACACTCTATTAATATTTTAAAAGTTTATAACGATATTAAATTTAATGACAATTAACTATTATCGATAAAGTTTAATATTCTTTCTTGATGTACCTATGTATTATCACTAAGAGATATTTGGTGGTAGTGACTAGAGAAAGATAACTATCGCACTTTGTACTTGAGATATTTTACTAATTTTGTCGACTTTAAAGTTAGCTTAAGATTTTTGAAGTACATATGCCTTAAAAGAGGGATTGAATTCTAATGGTTGCCATTGTAAGTAGGAGGAATAACTCTATCATAATTAAATTAAAGGTCTCCCACATTGTTAATATGACAAAAAGTCTCAGAGATGGAGTCAATAAGTTTGGGGTGTTCTAAATCATTTTATTTGAAGGTTCATAAGTTAATATACATAGAAATTTTAATTTGTTGATATAAATATATTGTCTATAAAAAAAGTTAATGAGTTCGTCTAAACCCATGAACCCCACCTAGCTCCGCCTCTGGAAAAAAAATATTATAAAAAGTGGAGAATTCATACTAGACAAATTGATGAAAGGCACACCAACCGGCATCAAAAAGCCACTATATTAAACGAATTAAAACAGGTAAGGATATGAACAATTTGTGTGAGTTTGTTTTTGGGGGACCAGATTATTTCAAATTATTGGTGCCAAGTGGGAATATTATATGTATAAATTGTTTGACAAGAATTTCATCTTTCTTCTTTTTTTTCTTAACCAGAATTTGTGAACTTTTCAAAAAATTTATATAATACGTACTCGGAGTATATGCTAAGATTTCTAATTTAGAGAAATTGTTTTGATGAACTAGGTTGAGTGAATGTCTCTGTGAGTAATAAGGAAGTAATAGCACAATTTTATCAAGAACAATTCCTTGGGCACTAGAAAAACAATTTTAAATTTAATATTAGAATTTTACACAAAAATTGTACAACATTAGAATTGAACCCATAAATCACCACAACGTGAAAGTTCAAAACTTGACCTTTCATGACTGGTACTAGGCGCCTACTTGTTGCTGGGAGGCAAGTTGTTAAATCTATTGTATGTATCACTTTTTAATATTATGTTTATTTTGATAATTAGTTAAAAATTTATGATAAATGACAGAAATTACATACTTATAAGGTAAAATTACCATTTGTCCTTTATAAGTTTATAATTACAGAAATCCTTCAAACTGATACAATAATATAAGTGCTGATACATCAATCAAATGCGCGAGATACAATAACCGTTAAGTAAGATACATTACACTTTATACATGATACACTAATATAATGTATATTTTATACATGATACACTAATATGATGTGCGAAATACATTAATTTGATGCGCAAGCATTAACCTGATGCGCGAAAATGAAAAATTTTAAAAATTTATAAAACTAATAAGGGATAATGATAATAAGGGAACTTAAAAGTGAAATTTCTTGTCATTTTTCTCTCTATATATTGTTAAATTTATTCTTATGTAATGACAGAAAGTGTTGGAATGACTATTTGGTGTGGTGGCATGTTACTTTTAATTTATTTTTTTATTTTGACTTTGCTAATTATTTAATAATAGGAAAAAAGAACAAATATATCCTCAAGATATCGTAAATGCTACACCAATACCCTTCATTATACTTTAAAGTTGTATGTATCTTTACCGTCATTCTTTTGGGTTGTGTATATCCTTAAATCTAACGAATGGATACGTGGCACCATCTAAACAATACAATCATATTTTATTTAATTTTTATTCACAATGAGAAAAAGACCACCCGATTTCCACCATTTGATCCATCCACGACCCAACATAATAATATCCTGACCCAACTAACCCTAAATCACCCAAATGACACTTCATCATTCTTCTTCACACTAACATTCCAAAGTCCAGATCTTGTTAAGATGGTATAAGTTTATAGCTTGTTAACACGTCAGAATATTCTCAGTTTACAATTAAATATTCACCTATTCATGATGAAAGCTAAGTGGAAGAAGAAGCTTACAAGGAGGCTCAAGAGTAAGCGCCAAAAGATAAGAAGAGATCGAAGTAGAACCTTAATATGAAATTCTCAACGGTCTAGCTATGCTTATGGTGTTCGTTAGGCTTCTGTGGTTTAAGTTTTGTTTGAAAACTTCAATAACATTTGAGTTGTGATTTTATTCTAATCGTACATAATTCAAATTTTGGTATCCGATTTTGGCTATGAAAAAATGATTTAGATAGTATTTCTTCGTTTGCCTTATGGTTCAGTACTTGAATATTGTGTAAATTTAACCGAAGAAAATGAAGATCCAATAAACAACTACAGTTGTCAATGGTGTTCAATTGACTGGGATGACATTGAAATCTTTGAGGATGGATCACGAGACCACTCTTCCCAAACTCTTATACATACTGCGGCAGGAACTGTAAGAATGGTGTCACCGGCGATGGTCGTGCTAATATTGGAAGGATTGGTTTTGGGTTCAATTTGATGGATATGCTGTTGGTTATAATTGGGTCGGGTGTTTTAATGTGGGTGATGGGTGGGTTTTTTTTATCAAAGGTAAAATACTAATATTAAATTAAATTCAGAAAATCATTTGGATGGAGACACGTGTCCCTCCGTTAGTCCAAATGGTAAATACATTCTAAAATTTAGACGGTAAGGATATCACTGTCCTAAAAGTATAACGAAGGGTATTTAGATATCATTTATAATAGTTTGGGGGTATATTTGTTCTTTTTCCCTTAATAATAATAATAGTTATTATTTACTCCCTCCGTTTCGAAAAGAATGTTCATGTTTCTTTTTTAGTTTGTTTCAAAAAAAATGACCCATTTCTTTTTTTGGTAACACTTTAACTTTAACTTTTCACGTCGACCACAAGATTAAAAGGCATTTTAGTATATTTGATGACTTTTATTTATAACCACAAAATTAAAAAGTTTTTTTTTCTTAAACTCCGTTTTAAATCAAATTAGGTCATTCTTTTAAATGGAAATATTACCCTTTTTTTATAGTAATGCAATCTATTTAAATATTATATATGGACATAAAAATAATACAGTACAAATGAAATATCTTAAAATACAATACATTATAAGAGTTTATAGCAAAATCAGATTAGTACAATATAACCTAGTTTGATTTGACATTGAATTTAAGAAAATGAAGAAAAGAATATTACTTTTATGGTCCTAAGTCAAAATTATGTCAATTATATTAAAATATTTTTGATCTTATTATTTTAAATATGCAAAAGATGAAATTAAGTGTTGCTAAAAAAAAATAGTAATTCCGTTTGAAACAAGTTAAATAGGAAGGTAACTCATTTTCTTTTTCTAAACAGAGAAAGCATAACTTTTTGTTTATGTAATTAAAAAAGTTGATTTTTTGAGTAATTACAATATTAAGATACTAAAATAGAAAATCTAACCAAATATTTACGCTTTGGAAATAATTTAATTTTTTTTATTTGATTTTTTATTTTCATACGCACCTAACTTAAAGGCGGCGCATACTCAAACAAAGATAGAGTTGAGAATGATGACTGGTTCATTATGTGAATCTATATTTCCCGATCAATGCACTTTTCAGTTGAAGTGAAAACTAAAATCAGTACGTAATAAACAATATTTCAAAAAAATTAAAAAGTAGAGTATTCTGCAAAAGCTTAGGTCAAATTCGGAATTTTTAACCAAACTAAGTCATTATATATAACAATTTACCAAAGTAATACATTTTTCTAAAATTTTACAAAACTAGTATAAACGTATTTCACGGTAACGTTTTAGGGTATATTTTATTTTTTTAAAAAAGTACAGCATTAAGTTAATATACGTTACTGTAAGTAACGTTTTACTCCTAAAACGTTATTTTCAGTAACGTTTTACTCCTAAAACGTTACTATGAGTAACGTTTTATGAGTAAAACGTTACTGTGAGTAATGTATATCAATCTGATGCCATCAACTTTTAAAAAATAAAATATATCCTAAAACGTTACTGTGGAATACGTTTATACTAGTTCTGTAAAATTTTAGAAAAACATATTATTATGGTGAATGACTTTATATAATGGCTTAGTTTGGTTAAAACCTCTCAAATTCGTTTACTCTCAAAACCTAAATTCAAAGTAAGATTAGGAATATAAAAAAAATGGAGTCTCACTACGTATCTTAATAATTACTTTTAGTTACTTAAAATTGTCGTACTTGAGTCTCGCTAAAAATATTTAAATCGAGACGAATAAGGAACTAATTATATAAGACAGTAGAAAGATAAATAATACTCTTATCATTCGGTATAATTGGACTATTTTTTCAACAAATGCATATGGAACATTTTCATTTAACAAATTCATCACACACAATCAACTTAAGTATACTTTTTTTTTCCTAAAAGAAGATCAATCAAAACATTAATATCTTTCAAATTACTTTAGCCGTGAATGGCAGCAAGTCTGTTGATCAAAGCCAAAGCATTACTTGTCAAATGAGCAACTTCAAGTATTTTTCCTCTCACAACTGTTTTAACTTTCCCGTTCATTACTTTTCCGGCGAACCCTTCTGTACACGTGTCCTCGTCCGTCAATGCGGCACTCACCCATGTTTGAATATTATTCATTTTCAAATCAAAATCTTTTCCTCTCAATTCCTTCATTTCTCCTAAAGATTTTTTAATTCCACTCACTGCGTCACTTAATTCCTCCACACAGTCACGCATGGCGCCTACTTCTCTAGGCGTCATACCTTGACTGTGTGACAATTTCAACATCATAGCGGAGGTTGATTGAGCTGTTTCGAGGCTAACGGTGAGAGATTCATGTGCTAAAAGTTGTGGAGAAACTCCAATAGCATTGGAACGACTTGATAATGAACTGAAACACAGAGTTGGATAAGTGGTTGACTTACAGGAGGTTCGGATAAAATCCGTATTTGTTTCTCCCGATGCTGGCCTTGCGGCGGAAACTGATTTCGAATTGTTAGAAGAAATTATCAACGCAATTGAAGTAAGAAAATATGTGAAAAAATAACCACCTGCCATCTCTCTTAAATTTAATGTGTTTTTTTTTTTGTGTAACTAAAATAATTAATTGAGTGATGATGAATTTAGGGATGGAGGATTCTGAATTTATAGAAAAGTTTTGTAGA
Organism: Solanum peruvianum; assembly: GCA_027705065.1. Taxonomy (NCBI): domain Eukaryota; kingdom Viridiplantae; phylum Streptophyta; class Magnoliopsida; order Solanales; family Solanaceae; genus Solanum; species Solanum peruvianum. The sequence continues at coordinate 50,526,912 of JAKWJD010001757.1, forward strand.
TATAGTACAGTACTATTAAATTAAAAAAACGGTTAATTATTATGCGAGTTCATGTATGTGTCTCTGGCGTGCTGCCATCCTTGTAGGTCCTAGGGGTGGGCACAGTTTTGTGAAAACACGAATCTGAAACGGAAATTCTGTTTTGTTGAATTTTTTATTTGACTTTCAGATTTTTTATTTTAAATTTAAATTTTTATATGAATTCGATTCTTTTTTATTTTTCCTCTCTCTATTTTTTCTAAGATAATTATACATGATACAGAATAAAATAAATGACTAAAATTTAATTTTGTGATATAAATCTCTAACCAGGAAATTTACTTAGGAATTAGTTATATTGTATTTGGACTTATTTAACTTTTGAGTTCATTTTTTTCTTATTATTATAATATTTTTTTTTTTTGACATGAGTTTACTGTATTTGAATTTGTTTAATTTCAAACCTTGATGCTTCTATTGGTAGGAACTTTTTTTTATAATGATTTTATTTATGGCATGGCCATGCATGAATATCTTATTTGAAGATTCGTGATAGGAATGCGCATTATTATAACAATTCTTGTGTTATAATAAAATAGTACATATCTTTTTTGGATTACTCTCACATCTTATAGATAGATAATAAAATAATTTATTCACAAAGTTAGATTAAACTTCATAAAGAAAGGATTTAAAATAAAATAGAATATTATATTTATGGGTAATATTTCTTTTCTTTTAATGCAAAGGATAAGTTACATCTTTAACTCTCCGTAATTCATCAATGTGAACATTGCTAAGTTGTTAATATATGTGAAATAGGAAAATTACTTCCTCATTAATGGTTCACACTATTTCAACTGTTAGTTTCTTAACTTCGTAAGAAATATTTAGAAGACATGAAGTTACTTTTGTATTATGATAAATTTGTCACTAAAGTAAGAATTATGTTTCATTACATTAATTATACGTTAGTTTCTTACATTCTTTTCATGGATGAAAGTAAGAGTTATGTTTCATTACATTAATTATACGTTAGTTTCTTACATTCTTTTAATGCTATGCAAATTTACAAATTACCAAGCACCACCCTTAATATGATAGATAAAATTCAGTGTGATTTCTTGTGGGAGTCGACTTCTAGTAAAAAGAAAATACACTATCTAAATTGAGATATTGTGACTAAGCAGAAATTAGAAGGTGGCCTGGGTATAACTAAAGCTTGATGAAATGCAAGGAATTACTTGAATGATTAGTGTAATTGTTAGGGGTAGATCAGTAATTGTACAGTTAGTTAGTTAGATAATTTGTTAGTTAGTTAGAATAAACAATAGGTTATGTAAAGGTGTATAAATAAGCATGTACCGTAAACATTTGTTCTCTGAACTCTCTAGAATAAAAATCTTCTTCTTCCTCTTCTTCTTTTCTCTCTACCTTCATCATCTATGAGTTTCATCATGGTATCAAAGCATTGATCACAATTGTGATTTCAGTTTATCCTGGATTACAGATCAACAATGGCCAAGTTTGATCATAATCATGCTCTGTTTCTTCATCCGTCTGACACTACTGGAGCTTCGATAATACCAATGCAGCTATCAGGATCTGACAATTACTCTGTATGGAGCAGGGCAATGAAGATTCAATTGCTTGGAAAGAACAAGCTGGGAATTGTAGATGGAACATGGAAGAAAGAGGATTTTGGAGCAGATTTAAGTCATCAATGGGATCGATGTAATGCTGTAGTGCAGGGGTGGATCATGAGCTCGGTAATTCCAGAATTACATACAGGGATTGTATATGCTACAAGTGCAAAATCAGTTTGGGATGATTTACGTGAACGCTTCGATAAGGTGAATGCTTCTCGAATTTTTCAATTACACAAGGATATAACTAGTTTAGTGCAAGGAAGTGATAGTATTCCTGTTTACTTTTCAAAATTAAGAAATCTTTGGGATGAGTTTTCAAGTATTGTTCCTCCACCATGTGACTGTCCTAGATCTAAGGATTTTTGTGATCATATGTTGAGACAGAAATTGATGCAGTTTTTAATGGGACTGAATGAGATGTATGATCAATCGAGAAGTCAGATTTTGATGACTGAACCTACTCCTAGTTTAAATAAAGCATATGCAATGCTTGTTGAACGAGAAAGTCAAAGAAGTCTGGGTAACACATCTAGTAATTCTAGTAATGGAGAAAATATAGATCTAGCAGCACTCATGATAAGGAGAGGTGATAGTTCTCAACATTATAAGGGAACAGGTCAACAATATTCAGGACAAGAGTATCAGAAAGGGAAGAAGAATTGGGATCAACAGTGTGAGTATTGCAAGATAAAGGGACATGTGAAGAAGAATTGTTTTAAACTAATAGGATATCCAGCTGACTGGAAATTTAAGAAGAAGGAGAACCTAAACACTGCTTACAATGTTCAAGCTGAAAATACACAACAAAACATGAAATCTGGAATCAGGAATACAGGAGAAATACTGGATAAGATGGCATCTGGAGAACTTCAGAGGGCTCCTCACTTGACAGATACACAACATGATAGCATTTTGGGTATGATCAACAATGAAAATTCACAGCATGGTATGATGGCTAATATGGCAGGTATGGCAGGAAATACTCCAATAGCTAAAATTAAAGATTTGAAATGGATTGTTGATAGTGGAGCAACTAATCATATGTCTTCTAGCCTGTCTAATTTAACTGATGTGAAGTTAGTTAAATCAGATTATAATAGGACAGTACACTTGCCGAATGGAGGAGTTACAATGGTTACACATACTGGAAGTAGTAAAATTATAGACAAAGGAGAGTTGAAAGATGTTCTATTTGTTCCTGATTTTCAGTACAATCTGTTGTCAGTATCAAAGTTAACAAGAGAATTTCATTGTTTTGTATCTTTCTATCCTGGATTTTGCTTATTCCAGGACCTTTCAACTGGGAGACTGAAGGGGATTGGTAAGGAACATGATGGGCTTTACTGGATGATGCCACAGAACTCAACCAAGTCTGAAAGTACTAAAGATGGGGATACAAAAGGGTTCACAGTTCATGATGATAAAAGAGATATCTTGTTGTGGCATAGAAGATTAGCTCATTCTTCAATCAAATCTGTACAAGATATTTGTGGACGTACAATAGATGCTTGTAAGTCTGTTGTAGATAATTGTGAAATATGTCCATTGGCCAAACAAACTAGACTTCCTTTTACAAACAGTGATACTAGATCAGATAGAGCTTTTGCTTTGTTGCATTTGGATGTATGGGGTCCCTACAATACACAGACTGTTGATGGAAACAAATATTTTCTCACAATTGTTTATGATTACTCCAGAATCACTTGGATTTTCCTACTAAAGTTCAAACATGATGTGTTGATAGTTCTCAAACAATTTTTTCAACTAGTGCATACTCAATTTAATGCCTCAGTTCAGGGTATTAGAACAGATAATGGTGGAGAATTTTGCAATGATCAATTACAGGCTCTTCTTAAGGATCTAGGCATTGTGCACTATAGAACTTGTGCTTATACTCCTCAGCAGAATGGTGTTGCTGAGAGAAAACACAGGCATTTACTAGAGGTGGCAAGGGCACTCAGATTTCAGAGTGGTGTTCCTCTTAAGTTCTGGGGTCATTGCATTCTTACTGCTGTCTATATAATCAATAGACTTCCTTCTAAAGTACTTGCAGGTAAGTCACCTTATGAAGTTTTCTTTAACATCAAACCTTCTCTTATACATTTGAGGACATTTGGTTGTTTATGCTATGCAAGCATTTTGCCCAAGGTGGATAAATTTGCAGCCAGGGCAGTGAAAGCAGTGTTTATGGGGTATTCTAGTGTGACTAAGGGGTACATCTTATTTGATCTTGAGAGACAAAGATTTTTCCTGAACAGAGATGTTGTTTTTCATGAATATCAGTTTCCTTTTAAAGATTCTTCCTCTTTTGATGCTAGTATTACTGCTAATGATGCTAGTATTGATAATGATGTTTTCACTTACCCTATCACATATTCCACTCCTAATTCTCCTATCATATCCTCTATTTCTTCTGTCTCCTCTCCTTCTACTACTTCATCACATACTCCTAATTCTCCTCCACCTCATGTTTCTCATACTTCTGCACCTATCAGAAGATCTAATAGACATTCTCATCCTCCTCTATGGTTGGCTGACTATGTAACCAGACCTACTCCCACTTCCACACTTTATCCCTTGTCCAATTATGTCTCTTATACAAATTTGTCTTCATCTCATCAACATTATCTAGGTGTTTTCTCAGCTATCATAGAGCCTTCTACATATCAGGAAGCTATTAAAGATAGTAGATGGATTGAGGCTATGCAATCTGAAATACAAGCTCTCCATGATAATCATACTTGGGAGTTAGTTCCTTTACCTCCAGGAAAGGTTCCTATTGGTTGTCGTTGGGTTTACAAAGTTAAGTTGAAATCTAATGGTGATATTGAGAGGTTCAAAGCTAGACTAGTTGCAAAAGGTTACACTCAGAAGGAAGGTTTGGATTTTCATGAGACATTTTCTCCTGTAGTTAAGATGACTACTGTAAGGACTGTTTTGTCTTTGGCTGCTCAGTTCAATTGGCATATTCATCAATTGGATGTGTATAATGCTTTTTTACATGGTGATCTGCATGATGAAGTTTACATGCAATTACCTGAGGGATTTTCAAGTCAGGGGGAGTCTAATGGACTGGTGTGTAGACTTGTAAAATCCCTATATGGGCTTAAACAAGCAAGTAGACAGTGGAATTTGAAGTTATGTGAGGCATTATTAAACTCAGGTTTTATGCAAAGCAGTTTGAATCATTCATTGTTCATTAAGAAGCAGGGAACAGATATTGTGGTGATCTTGGTTTATGTGGATGATATGCTAGTTGCAGGAAGTAATTTGACACTCATAGAACAAACAAAAGCTTCATTACATAAGACCTTTAAGATCAAAGATATTGGTGATCTAAAGTTTTTTCTTGGTATGGAATTTAGTAGATCTGGAAAGGGAATTTTAGTCAATCAAAGGAAATATGCATTGGAGATTATTTCACAGTTGGGAATAGGAAGTGCAAAGCCATCCTGGACACCACTAGAGACAAACATAAAGATAACAACACATGAATTGGATAATTTGATTGGAGAGTCAGATGAGGAGCTTCTTGAAAACAAAGAACAGTATCAAAGTTTAGTAGGAAAGATGCTATACTTAACACTAACAAGGCCAGACATTGCATTCTCTGTTCAGACCCTCAGCCAGTTTTTGCAACAACCAAAAAAATCTCATTGGGAAGCAGCACTTAGGGTGATGAAATATGTGAAAAGAGAACCAGGTCTTGGCATACTATTGAGCAGCACTAGAATGAACACATTGACTGTTTTCTGTGATGCAGATTGGGCATCATGTCCTAATACTAGAAGGTCAGTTTCAGGTTTCTTGGTAAAACATGGTAATTCTTTGATATCATGGAAATCAAAGAAACAAAGTGTGGTTTCTAGGAGTTCAGCAGAAGCTGAATACAGAAGTATGGCTAATGCAGTGTCAGAGGTAGTGTGGATCACAGCATTGTTAAAGGAATTGGGAAGTGAACTTGATGAACCAGTGGTGATATTCAGTGATAGCAAAGCAGCATTACAAATAGCAGCCAACCCTGTTTTTCATGAGAGAACAAAACATATAGAGATTGATTTTCATTTTATTAAGCAAAAGATACAAGAAGGTTTGGTGAAGACTGAATATGTGAATTCGAAGAATCAATTGGCAGACATATTGACTAAAGGTCTTCCTAGAATTCAACATGAAATTTGGTAGGCAAGCTAGGTGTGTTAAATGTTTTTGTACCCACCAGCTTGAGGGGGAGTGATGAAATGCAAGGAATTACTTGAATAATTAGTGTAATTGTTAGGGGTAGATCAGTAATTGTACAGTTAGTTAGTTAGATAATTTGTTAGTTAGTTAGAATAAACAATAGGCTGTGTAAAGGTGTATAAATAAGCATGTACTGTAAACATTTGTTCTCTGAACTCTCTAGAATAAAAATCTTCTTCTTCCTCTTCTTCTTTTCTCTCTACCTTCATCATCTATGAGTTTCATCAAAGCTAAGGTAAAAAATAAAGCTACTCTTGCAAGTCTTGTTTGGAGGCTTTTTCTAATTCAAATCATCTTTGGGCTAATTGTCTAATAAAAAAATATGCTGATAGCTCTATAAGATCGAGTAAATCAATAATTGCTAAAAATATTAGAGGAGGATGAAAATTCTGTAAGAAAGATATTTATTGGAGTGCGATAACGGGTACTCATATAAGTATTTGGCACTCTAAATGAATTCCTCTGCATTGCTCTCTTAGATATTTAATTCAAGGCCCTCTATTTATTATTGACATTAATATGACAATCAGTGACATTTATATGAATAATTCTTGGAATTTTAAAAACTGTTCCTTTGTTTTCCTGAAGATATTAAGCATAAAATTAATATGGTTATCTTTACAGAAGGTTTAAGGAATAATGATTTCCCTTCTTGGTCTCTTAATAGTAATGGATTGTTCTCTCTTGCTTCTGTGTACAAAGTTATCCCCCCCTCCTCTCTTTTATCTCATACTAATTATAACTGAATATGAGAGATTCCAACTCTTAGGAAAATCAGATTCTTCTTATGGCTATGTTCGCATAATCGTCTCCCATTAAATTCCTTTCTGCATAGTTTTAATATTATTCATTTATCTACGTGCAACATTTGTAATCAGGAAGAAGAAGATATTTATCATATTTTCTTTGGGTGCCCAATTATTCTTACTTTTTGGTCAAAATTTCACATAACTTTACCATCCTTTAGTGAATTTTGGCCGGAAGAATTTAAATCTTTAAATCATAAATTTGAAAATCACCTTTTGTATTGGAATTTCTTTTATCCGTTTGCTCTCTGGCATATTTGGCTTAATAGGAATCACAATATTTTTAATAATCATGTTAGAGATGTCAACATTGATCATCTTATAGCCTATATTCTAGAATTTAAATATTCTACTCATATTATTGTAACGACCTGTTTAGTCGTTTTGAGCAGTAGATTTTATTTCTGGAAAAACTGGCTGAGACGACGGATACCACGACGGACCGTCATAGGCACGACGGACCGTCGAGGGTGTCTCGTTCCAGAACACTTAGAATTCTGAAATTTGAGTACTAAAATCGACTCTCTTTAATCTGTGACGGACCTGCAGGACGGACCGTCACAGCTACGACGAACCGTCGTGAGGCCCCATTTCAAAACACTTCAACTCTTGAGAATTTGGTACAGGGAACGATTCTCTGAACGTCGTAACGGAAGTGCAGGACGGACCGTCACAGGCGTGACGGACCGTCACAGACTCTTTAGTGAAAAATAGAGTTTCTGATCTTTGCGACGACCTGTAGGACGGACCGTCGCAGGCACGACGGGCCGTCACAGGTTGCGTAATCCCAGTCGGAGTCGGATTTCTGGTTAAGTTTTAAAGGGGCGTTTTGGACTATTCCTGCTATAATTATATATTTTGTGGGTTTATATTAATAACTCAATTTCTTGGGGGATAAAAGAGGTATCTTTGAGTTAATTAGTGGGGTATTATTGTCATCTTTTACACTTAATTATATGTTAATTAGGGTAAAAGAAAGAGGGTTTGAATAAAGAAAATAGAAAGAACAAAAAGAGAGAGAGAGGATTGATCAATCGAGAGCTAGAAACGAGAAGAAGAACAAAGCTTTGGGAATTTTCTTGCTTGATCACGAATATTCGGTGGAGGTAGGTTATGATTTATACTATCTCCTAGTAAACTCTTAATAGCGAATGATATGTGTTGGTAGTATTATAAAGTCTTCTATATGCTTAATTGAATACTTGCATGAATATGATTATGTGATTGTGATAAGCCAAGCATGATGAAACTATTGAATCTCAAATCTTGAAAGAAACTCTAATCCACGTTATTAATGATGATGCCTTGGTATAAAAGAAGGCTTGATGAATTAAAGTAATGGGATTGATGATGCCTTGGTATAGAGAAGGCTTGATGAATTGATAGAATGAGATTAGTGGATCGGAGTGTCACGTTCCGACACATAGTATTAGTGGATCGGAGTGTCACGTTCCGACACATAGTATTAGTGGATCGGAGTGTCACGTTCCGACACATAGTATTAAGGGATCGGGTGTCACGAACCGACACGTAGAATTAGGGGATCGGAGTGTCACGTACCGACACATATTATTAGGGGATCGGGTGTCACGAACCGACACGTAGAATTAGGGGATCGGAGTGTCATGTACCAACACATAGTATTAGGAGATCGGGTGTCACGAACCGACACGTAGCATTAGGGGATCGGAGTGTCACGTACCGACACATAGTATTAGGGGATCGGGTGTCACGAACCGACACGTAGAATTAGGGGATCGGAGTGTCACGTACCGACACATAGTAGTAGGGGATCGGAGTGTCACGTACCGACACAAGAGGAAGAAAGATAATGAATCTTGAAAGATGTTAATATACTCAACATAATGAACTTAATTCCCAAATGAGTATGGTATTGAGGCTTGAGCCCTCATGAATGAACTTGATGGTACTTATTGATGATTATGGTACTTGTTGTTGCTACATGTTGAGTTTTATAGTTGATTTATGATATTAACTGATATATACTGTTTTCTATTTGAGTTGGCCGATGATATCTACTCAGTACTTGTGGTTTGTACTGACCCCTACTTGCATGTTTCTTTCTTTGTTATTTGTGGAGTGCAGCAAACGTGCCGTCGTCTTCAACTCAACAGTAAATCTAGCCAGTCTTCACTACATCGGAAATTCAGGGTGAGCTAATGCTTCTAGCTTGGACTGGATCTTCTTCTTCAAGTCTTGATGCCTTGAACTTCCGGCATGGACTAGCTTTTACTTGTTTTAGCTTTCTTAGAATACTCTTAGTTTAGTAATTTGATCATAGATGTTCTTGTGATGATGACTTCCAGATTTTGGGGATAATAATAGTTATTGATTTTATTAATGAGTTTAAGTCTTCCGCATTGTATTTTGTTAATTATGATTGAAATATTGGGGTTTAGATTGATTGGTTCGCTCACATAGTAGGATAAGTGTGGGTGCCAGTCGCGGCTCGGTTTTGGGTCGTGACAATTATAGGATGTGAAAATAAGTATTGTGATATTATAGTTAAATGGTTTCCCCCTTTGATGGGAGGAATCAAAGTTAATGTTTATGGCTCTTATAGTAATGATAATCAACATTCTGGCATTAGAGGTTTATTTCGTGATTGTAAAGGAAACTGGATTGCAGGATTCTATAAAAAAAAAAAGGTAAAGGTATAAATCATACCCATATAGAGTTCCAAGCTTTTCTTCATGGTCTTGAGGTAGCCAAAATTAATAATTTGAGAATTACTGAAGTTGAAACAGATGCGACAGAGGTGATTATGCAACTAAATCAACCTTCTCAACTTTTTGTTAACATTATAAATGATTGCAGGTTTGCACTGAAGAAATTGGGGAATCCCCAGGTCCGACATAATTTTCAAGAAGGGAATATAGTGGCTCATATTTTAGCAACAGAAGGATGTCAAAGAGTCACAACAACTGATCTGCAGTTTTTGATGGAACCTCCAATATGGATTAAAGAAACTCTAAAAAATGATTATATTGGACGTTATGTTAGTAGGAAAATAAATATGCTCTTCTGTAATTATCTTAGCAAGTTTGGTAATTTTAGTGTTTTGAACTCTAGGGTAACAGTGAATGAGGATGACCAGTACTTAATCCCACATACAAAATCGCTGCAATTGGTGAAACTTTTTTTTTCATTGTAGTAGCCTGGCTATTCACATTACTAATAAAAAAAATAGTAAATTAATGAAGGTAAGTTATAATTATCTTTTAGCTTATAGAAAACCACTTAAAGGTTAAAAAAGATAAAATCTTTCACCCAAAAAATCTTTTCCGCCAAAATTGTGTCATTAATTTTTTTTTTAGTATTTTAGAAAATGTTTTTCAAAAAATGCTGCATGACATGGACAGTGATTTTCTTTTAAAGTGGAAATTTTTTTTGGACAAAATCGTGGTAGGTCAGCGATTTTGATTGTTTAACGAAATAACTGCGTCAAAGCAAAATCATAACCCCACTAGCGATTTTCCCTCTTTGGCTAAAAAAAATTGATATATCCTTTTAAAAATTTTATCTATTTTTTACCCTTTGAACTCTGAACTCAAATTTAAATACTAGACCAATGGACTCAATATAGAGGAATATGGTTGGATTATCTTGCTCTCCTCACTATTTTTTCTTTTTTCAGTTGTAATTATACTTTTTTGAGGAAAATCCCTATTGACTAGTGTACAACTAAAACTCCCAAATTGTAATAGTCCAAGCCACTAGGAATAGGATGATGTTATGACTTATGAAAAGCATTGCAATTTGCAAAAGAGTGGAGACTACTTTGGATTTTGGTAAGTTAGATTGGGGACCAGTGAAGGGCTTGCTCTGTCAGCCAAGAAGCCTTGTGGATAAACTATACTCAACAATTTTTTTTATAAAAGTTTTAGGATAACGATTGGGTCCCAACTCACAAGTGGGGGTTTTAATTTTGAAGCAGATGGTCTCTTATTCCAATTTTGGTCTAACAAGTTGTATTGGTATGAAAATGTTGCATTCTTGTGCCAAAATAAATGAATTTGCAGTAGCGCAACCATAATTTTTGCAATTTAATTTTTCAACAAACGAAATTCAGTTAGAAGTTTTAACATAAAATAAATTATGTCACAGCAAGTGTGGTTTTACAACTGAAAGATACTAGAAAATGGACCAAGTGACAGTGACATTGAAGGTCCTTGTGCCGCCTTTTGAATACAATTTGAAACTTGTTACACTCAACTTCTTGTTCGTTGCTAATTCACTCCTTATTTGCGAAGGAAAATATAACTCTTTGATGACAAGATCTCAAACAGTTAAATGGGCAAGCATTAGCGAAAGAAAATTCCATCGTTAAAAGTTATATATATAGTTAATAAAGAGAATCTTGATGGCTAAAATCACTTATAATAACAAAAATAGTATTTGTCATCAAAGATTATTAATGATCGATCAACAAATAAGTGAAAGAAAAAAACTATCAATATTATATAATAATCAGAATTTATATCATTACTAAAAATTCTTTAACGATTAAATTTTTAATATTAAAATTTTTTATGATCGATGATAAAAGGAGTTTTGATCTATCATTTTTTCACTCGCTACTAACTCCTTTTTTTTTTTTTTTTTAAAAGTAGTATAGTAAAGGAGATCCAATATTTTATCGTTTTTTCTTGTAGTAAAGGGGATCCAATATTTGATGTTTTTTCCCTTATTATGTTCAGTGGGAATGTGGTTGAAAGATAGTAGAACATGGACTAAATGACAGTGACAGTGAGGGTCCATGTACAGTCTTTGACTACAAGTTCAAACTTGGCTAGTTTCAAATTGTTTGTTAGTTACTTAATTAGGCATTCAAATGATTTAATTTAACGTCGGTAAACTAAAGTGGCTGCTAAAGTTAATATAGCTGCTTCTTATAAAAATAATAATACTCCTACTCCAATAAAATAAAGAAGAATACACGTCGGCTGTCGATATAATATTAATATATAAATGCCCCTAGTGGCAGATAAAACAATTAGAGCTCTTTAATTTAATCAGCTCAGAGTGTTGAACGGATCTATAATTTACAAATAAATAAATAAAATGGATGTTCTTTTTTCAGTTGAACTTGAAACTTGTGCCACTTTTGATAGAGGGGGCATGTGCAATTATTGATGAAAAAGAAATTGGTTTTCCATCTACTTGGGCACTGACTATATTTTATAACATTCATATTATTTGATTCTAAAACTATAGAGTATATATAATATAAAGGGAATAAACTTTGGTAAATATTTTATTCGTTTGGTAACTCGCATGAAATTTGGTATCCTTCTACTGTCTTGTCCGGCTCTTGATACTTCTTATGCTAATTCGCATGAAATGTTTCTCCTCTATTAAGTTTTACGATAAAGTATTAAAAATAATTTATTCGACAAATACTAAATATAATTAGTTTCTTCGTTTCTATTTACGTGTCATATTCTAAAAATAAATATTCCTTATTATTTATTATTTTATAAAATTATGTATAAATGACATCGTTTTTTCTATTTTATCTTTTGAAAGTTATTATCTTTGAAAATATATTTTTGATCAACATTAAAACAAAAAATTAAAATAAATATGTTCATTTAGGGTCTGTTTGGTTCCTAGAAAACAAGTAGATTTTGGACTTATTTTCTCATGTTTGGTTGGTTAGTCGAAAATATTTTGTGGAAATGATTTTTGTGTTAGATTTATGAATGAAAAATGTTTTCGAGAGAGATCTTTTATTTTACTAGATTAAAAAATAATTTATGAAATTGAAAATATTTTTTTAAAACAAAATTATTATTTTTTTGGGATGATGGTGGGGTAGTGGGTGGAGGCAGGGGGAGATTGTAGGAGTGAAAAATAAAAATTTAAAGTTGATAGTATTTTTGAAAAACAAAATTAATGTTTTTGATTGTTGAGGGTGAAGTTGAAAATATTTTAAAAAAGCAATATTAACTTTTCGGGGGGGGTGGGGTTGGGGGGGCTGGCTGGTGAGGGTGGGGAGGGTTAGAGATCGGGTGAAATTTTTTTTTTGAAATTGAAAATAATTTTTAAACATTATGTTTTTCCAAAGAAAATGTAATTTGAAATTGGAGGAGAGTTTTGTAAAATATTTTTCTTAATTTTGTAAGGGTAGTCATTTTCCTTAATTTTGAGGAAAATAAGTTGATTTGGAAAATATTTTCCAAAACTTTAATCACAACCAAATATGAAAAAATTGAAAAATTGAAAATATTTTCCTTCTTACCGAACACACTAACTTGATTTATGTTCATCTATTAAATTAAACGTCCTTGCTTTTATATTTTTAGTTTTTATATTTAGTATAAAATATATATAAAAAAACATGTTTTAAGAAATGTGTAATGTAGATGATTACCTTGTAAGTTGTATTTATTGTTTTTTTTTTTATAGTATGAAAATAGCTAATTGAAATGAGAATCAAATTTTGCACCTCACGGATTTTTTTACTATCGATGTCCCCACCTTTTACTGCTCTCTTAAGCGTTCAGATGCTACCATTTAACTTCATGTTCACATTGGATCTCTCCGCTATTTGTCGCATTCGCACACAGAGACTACCACATACTCTACACCTAACTTAAAGCCAAACCAATGGTTTCTCCATCCAATACACCTTTAATTTCGTTAGTTATCTATTGTATTAAAAATAGTTATAAAATAATATTTATTATTTCGTGTATAATGTGAACAATCTGTTACGCTTTCAGCCAGAAATCTATTCATACTGCTAGTTATATTAATTGCGCATTTCCTTCACTTTCTGTTTTTTTTCATTATTCTATGAATATAAATTTAGGATGAGATATTCAGAATACACCTAATTAATTTAATGCCGTCCAATTCATGTACTTCCGTGCTGTCCACCTTTTGCTTTTTCCTTTTTCGTGGAACAATCAATATGTCGAACACAAACCCGTGATTATAAAATGAGTGGATATGCACAATAATTATTCCTCCGTCTTAATTAATGTTACTTAATTTTATTTGAACAGTATTTAAGAAAGAATTATCTTATTTAAAAAAGTCATTGTTTAAAATAAAATACATATATTTATATCATTAAGTATAAAATATAAATTTTAAAGTGAATTAGAAATATTTTGTTTAAGAGTACTTAAAATGAAAGTGAGTAATATAAATTGAGATCGAATTAGTAGTATATTAAAAATAAGGCAAAAGACAGAAATCACAGGTTTTTAAAGCAAAATTATCATTTGTCTCTTATAAGTTTATAATGACAAAAATCTCTCAAATGATACATTAATTCAATGCGCAAGATATATTAATTTAATTCGAGAACTTAATTAAAGGTTAGATTTATTGTTATTTATCCTAAAAATAATGCAAGGAAAATTGCATCCTTATAAGAAAGTGCAAGGACTTTTTCCCAACCATTCATCCCCAATCCTTTTCCCCCCATCATTTGATAATGAATTCCTCTACTCCAAATTGCCATAGCCTTTCCACATTTCACATTTCATTTTTCTATTTCATTGTAATAACATCCACATTGCTATGCTCATCAACAGCAACAAGAGAGCTTACCAAAAAATCCGAACTCAACACCTCTGATTTCATCAAAACCTCTTGTGGCACTACATTATATCCCAAATTATGCATTGAAACACTCTCACCTTATTCAAACTCCATCCAAACAAGTCCAATGGAATTAGCCAACTCTGCACTTACAGTGAGCTTAAAAGGAGCTAAATCAACCACCAATAAAATCGCGAAGATGTCTAAAGAGGAAAGCTTAGGTCCAGCAGAAGCACATGCGTTAACGGACTGTGTGGAAAACATGGAAGACTCTGTTGATGAGCTACAAAAATCAGTGCTGGAAATGAAGAATTTGAATGGACCAGATTTTGAAGAGAAAATGGGGAATGTAATGACATGGGTTAGTGCTGCTTTGACAGATGAAGATACTTGTATGGATGGATTTCAAGAAAATTCTGCTATGAATAGCAAAGTTAAAGCTACTATTAGAAATTATATTGTTAATGTAGCACAGTTAACTAGTAATGCTTTAGCTCTTACAAAAAATCTTTCATCTTCTTAGTATATTAAATAAGTTCAATACTCTAATTTTTATTCACATCCTTTCCTTTTCCCATTTTGGAAAACAAAACAGGGTTTCTCTTCTGTATTTTCCAATTTTATGAGCAAAAAATGAAATTGCGGATGCCACTGTTTAACTCAAGTAAGTAATGATAATAATATTTTTGGACCAAAGTTTTAACTAAAAACTATCAAATTATACAAAATTCATACCATAAATATTAGTACTTAAATACTTCATAGTTTGAAATAATAACATAATATTTCACTAATTAATAATATGGTAATCGATTTCAAGTCAGATAGTATTTTTGATAGCGAATACATTTTGGAATGGAAATACTTAGGGAGAGAGGCGACTAAGAGAAGAGAAATGAGAGAGATCAGATAGTGAGTACGTATATCCTAGATACATGCTTATCGCGTTTAAATATAGTATATCTGACATGACACAAATTACATCTTAATTGATCCGCATGTATCTGAGTATGTCATATATATATATAGTTGACGAAGTAAATGTGATACAAAAGATAATTTTAAAAACTAAATTTAGAACAAGTCATTAGATCTCAAACTATTGAGATTTGTGTTATTTGCTCATAAAATAATGTAAAAATTAGGCAAATGACATACTGTAAATGATAAATTACATTCTATCCCTATAATATCGATATTTACCAAAAATCCCTTATTTTTAAGAATTCTGGATACTTTATAAAATAGAAATGATACTTAAATATAAATGACTGAATATTTTTTTTCTGTAACTGTTATAGCTAAAATTTGAGTATCTTTTCATGTGTTGGACATGAAATTTAATGTATCAAAGAAATATATTTTAAATTTAATATTTCGTTTATATATATATAGTTTCAATTAGTATTTTGTAAGTATCATGTTAACCTGTTTTTTTATATGTTAGTATAAGATGAGTTGTATTAAGTATCTTTTCAATCTTATCATGATTTTTGAATATATTTTTAGTATGTTCAATTAATTTTATTAAGTATCATTTTTGGTGATCATGATAGAATGATTCTTTGTTTTATTTTTACTTATATTTCGTATATATTAAGGTATCAAATAATAGTATATGTGTATCATACTGTCATACATCTGTTATTTAAGTATCATATTTATATGAATTATTGATAAGTATATAAAAATTAAAGTATCTAATTTAAATTGTGAATTTGAGTATCTTTTTATGTGTTGGGCATGAAATTTAATGTATAAAATTTAATTAGTATCATTTGGAATAAAAAAGGAATTTTTGTAATTTAATACATCAGTAGGGAATTAATGAAATTAAATAAATTAAAGTAGTGTATTTTAGTAATTTTTCCTAAAATAATGTTGGTCCTAAGCGTCGGATAGCCATTTTTGGATCTCAGACACAAAGCCCAATATATTAACACCTGGTACCATACAGGAAAAATTAGCCCAGTTGCAAATAGTGGCCCAACTAATAATGAACACAGTCGAAAGCAATAATTTCCAATGGAAGTCCTCAGATTTGGTAACGTGAGAGAATATAAAAGGAGCACTGTACAGCAGGCTAAATTTGTTATTATTAGCCAATCCTTAGTGGACAGCTGTATAGGAATATTCCTTTTGTTTTATGATTTTTTAATCGTATTCATATCACAATACAAATCGACTAAATTTGAATCCCGTTGAAAAGTCCCACATTAAAAAAATAAAATGTTCTTGAGCATCAACTTTTTTTAAAAAAAAGAATCATTTTTGCTTTGTACATCTTTACTCTATACTCTACGGGTTTGATCTATTTTGAGAGAGAAAAAATATTTGTCTACAAATCTATATTAAAAATTTACAAAACGTGACAGAAGTTCTCAAGTTCATTCTTATTGCTTTGCTAATCAGCAAATTTTGTAATAGAAAAAATTAATCGCTCACATACGTGACAAATTTTCACCACGAGCAACAAACAATACAAAAATAGATCAAATTAGCTTAAAACATACTCTAAATAATGAACTTAGGAGTAATTCTTACACGTAAAGTGTCCCTTAAGAAGCTTTTATCATTTTCCTTAAAGAATTCATCAATCAATTGATCCTCGATTTGCCTAGGAAGCAATGTCCTCCACTTTTTTATTTAGGAGAACAGAAAGTTTGAGCTCTATGTATTTTAGGATAAATTCTATTTATGATCACGTACGTATTATTATTTGTTTCCTCTTAATGGAGTAAAATGTTAAAAATATCTAACTTAAATAATTTTTATCGCGCTTCAACTTGAGCTCCGCTCAATTTTGAATTTTTCTCCCTATTGATCATAGAATAAGAGTACGAAACTAAAACGGTAGAAAATATTAACAAAAATTCCAAAAGGTTATATAAAATTTTATATAAACCAAAACGGTAAAATCGCTCCGCACGTAGCGATTTACTTTTACTGAAAAAGTTAAATCGCTGCTGGGGCAGCGATTTTGCCAAAAAGTATTTTTTAAAAAAAAAAACATAAATCGCTGCCTAGGCAGCGATTTACAAAAAAAAAATAATTTTTTTTTATGTGTTACCTAAGGCATAATTATTGAGGTTGATGTTCAACATAAAGGAAAACACGCATCAATGCAAACGTTTTCGGCAAGTAATTGTCCACTAGAGACATCGCCTTCTCTTCTGCAGTGTTTTGTGTTTCTCATTTTTTGATCAATTTCTAGCCATGTTCACGCATTAATATCTTTAGTTGAATAATGGACTTTATAAGTATTGGCCAAACGTACCTTGAAAAAAAATTATGAACTACTGGACCTAAAAAATGTGCAATTTAATAGTTGAATATTGTAGGTGTAATTGATGTACTTAAATTAGAAGTCATAGATCCACCTTGGATCTCACACGTTGATAAGTTGACTCTGCCGACGAACTCCAGATAATTCAATTACCATGTGATTGCTGCATTGGTGACGGCGCGAGATAAGCTGATACGCCTACATTCACAACTCATTTTCGGCATCAATTTTATTGCTATTTTATACTCACTTCGTCTCGATTAAAGTCTAATTAAAAAGATATAATTTTAACTTGGATTCATCTAATATGTATGTCCTTCAATTTGGAGTGTGTATAAACAAGTTCGTAAATTTATATAAAATTAAATAAATAACGCATTTATGTCCTATATGACGTTCTACATGTACTAAGCCACATAAAACATGTGTGTCCATTTGCTTAATTTTCTACAAATTTTAGTTTTTATTTGTGCACAAGTAAAGTTATAGGGCATAGATATCAGATGAAACTAAGTTAAATAGAATATTTATGTATTATGTAAAATTTAGAATATACATTAAAATGTCTTGTGGTCCTGAAAGTAGGATGTTGAGGCACTCTTTTTTTTATACAGATCAAAAAAAGAAAATAAAATATTATCAACTTGAGCAATTATGATAAATTTTTCCTTCTGCCAATTTGTGACTATAAATATATTCAATTCTTCTCTCTATATTCACAATACAACATTTCTCCTCAAAAGAAGTAATAATGGCGTCTAGTTGCCAAAGCTTGATTTTTCTCCTCTTTTCAATTGTTCTATTCTTTTCACAAACACATGTTCTAGTCACAGCTGCCAAAGCCTCTAACACAAACTTCGTCAAAAGCAAATGCAAAATCACTACATACCCTTCACTCTGCGTAAAAACACTAATTCCCTATGCATCTTCTGTTAAAACAAACTCCACAAAACTTTGCAAAGAAGCCCTTAACGTAGCCACAAAAGGCGCACGAGATGCCACTGCCATTGTCTTGAATCTGAAAAAACAAAAGGGAATTACGCGATATGAAGCCGCGGCTATTAAGGACTGCATAGAAGATGTGAAGGATGCAGTGTACGAACTGAAGCTAGCTATTGAAGCAATAGGACATTTAGGCGATAAAGATAAAGCATTTCAGTTGGCTAATGCTAAAACATATGCAAGTGCTGCTATAACAGATGCAGACTCGTGCACAGGTGGGTTAACTGATCAGGGTAAGGTAAATCCAAAAGTGATGGATGCTGTAAGTAGAAGTATGGCTGTTGTTATTAAACTTAGCAGTAATGCCTTGTCACTCATTAACCATATTTATGAATGATGAATAGTGACACTTTGTATTGAAAAAGTTACTTATCATCCTTTTTATTGCTATATTTAATTAACATTGATTTTTCATTGCTTTTGTAACGTTTCTACTAAAATTTGTGAAACGAATTTCCATACGTAGAAATAGCAACAAACCACTTTCAATTTTTGTAACAAATCCAAACGTAAAAATAGCAACAAATCACTTTCAAAGGAAACAAACTCCTAATTGAAAGTTGCTGACTTGTGCACGTAATGTTCAGCGACCGCTTCAATTTCAATTTCCATGTGACTGCTTATTTTAGATTTGACATCACACGTTCACAACTTATTTTAGATTTGCTTCCAATTTTTTGAACATATTTTAGATATTTAATGCTTGGTGATGAATTAATTAGTATGAGAACTTAGTTAGTGTTGTTGATGAGGGTTCTCAGTATTAAATTATAGTGTAAAATAAAATAAGTTGCCTAATGTTAAAATTTCATTAGACCTTGACAAAAAAAAAAAAAGAAAGTATAGACTAAAGTAGAGAAAAAAAAGGAAGATATAACAAAAAACCAAGTAAAAATACAAAAACTTGATAACGATCATCGTAATTATCGGAACGTCTAAGTAAGTGATAACGATTAATATGGCCATACGATTCTTCCCGTTGCCAATTTGATTTCTATAAATACACCTTCATATCTTTTCTCTTTATTCCCAACACACACACACACACAAAAAAAAAAGAAAATGGATAGCAAAACCTTGATTTTCCTCATTTTGGCAATAGTTTTATTCATCACACAAACAGCTACAGGTACGAAAGAGTCGTACACAAACTTCATCAAAACCAAATGCAACGTAACCTTAGAGCCTACACTTTGTGTGAAAACACTAATGCCGTATGCTTGTACCATAAAAAACAACCCCAGAATACTTTGCGTAGAAGCCCTTAAAGTAGCGATAAAAGGCACACGCAGCGCGGGTGTACTTGTGTCTAATCTGGAAAAAAAGGAGGGAATTTCCAAATATGAAGCTGTGGCTTTTAGAGACTGCGTAGAAGCTGTGAAGAGTGCAGAAGACGAACTGAGGAAGACTGTTAAAATAATAGGACATCTAAATGGTGCTGAAGATAAAGAATCTCAGTTGCATGACGCTATATCGTACACAAGTACTGTATTAACAAATGTACAAACATGCATCTATGGTTTCGACGAATTGGAGGAAAAGGCAAATCCCAATGTGGATACGGGAATATCTAGAAGCATGGGTGTTATTATGGATCTCTCCAGCAATGCCTTGTCGCTCATTACCCATCTTTAATTTAACAATTCTATGCTTTCATTTTTTTTTTAACCCTCCCTAGGAAGCTCCCACTTTGCTGACTCGAACGAGTTTGGAAATGAGGGTTCTTACCATTAGTTTTGTGGTTCAGATCCATAGATTTGATAATAATTAATTTCTTCTTATAATATATTTGTGGATCTGATATCATTTTTATTTATTGTCTTCTTAACCATAAATATAGTATAATTAGTTTGATGAGACTTGATCATGTGCAAGATATGGTTTTATTCAAAACAATTTCTTAGTGTTGGTTTTCGAAGATTGTGGTGCTTAATTGGGTTTGCAATTTGGAATATTCTTAGGGAGTTGATTTTCAAAGCTTGCATATGGGGATAGAAAATGGATTGATTAAAATATTTTTTCTATTATATTGAACATTTTAGTTATTCCATGATTGACATGTTGGTACAAGTTTTATACAAAATTGGTATCTTTAGACGAGTTCGGAAAGGGTACAAAATATTAATAAAAATTTTAAAACGTATATAAAATTTTATATTAACCAAAACGGTAAAATCGCTGCACCGACAGCGACTTACCCCACCGGAAAAAGCAAAATCGTTGCCTCTGCAGCGATTTTGCAAAATCTGATTTTATTTTTTTAAAAAAAAATGAAATCGCTGTCTAAGGAGCGATTTATAGAACTTTTTTTTTAAAAGATAAAGAAATCGCTGCTGCCCAGCAGCGATTTCATAATATCTTTTTTAAAAATTAAGGAAATCGCTGCAAAAAAATTATATATTTTTTTTAAAAATATTAAATCGCTGCTGGGGCAGCGATTTCCTTAATTTTTCTTTTTTTTTTAGAAAAAAAAATTATGAAATCGCTGCCCCAGCAGCGATTTTACTTTTTCCGGTGGGAACGATTTTACTCCGACTCATCTTTAGAACCAATACTTATTTAGAAAAGAAGACCTAAAATTGTGAAGTAAATCTTTTTCTGACCTAAAATTACGCAAAAAATAACAACTTTATATTGAAGTAATTTGCGATTTGGATTCCTATTGTATGCTCAGCTTGATTTTAGGATCAGGATACGAGTGACTATAGCTACTTATTCTTAGTTCCTAATGTATGTGCACTTTTATCATTTATGTCCTATAATCATAAAAATACCAGACTCCTTACTTCTTTGCAAAATCATAAAAAAAATTATTTTTCGATGGTAAAAACTGATGAAAGGTGACACCCTTTTCCTCATATTTGAGGTGTTAATAATATCTTGTACTACATTAGTCCCATTAAAAACACCCATATCGTCACTTGCAAAATAAATAAATAAATCATAACAAAATATGTAACAAAATATATATTTTATAAATATCAGTACTCTACATTGAATTTGGGGAGTGAAGTAAAGCCCTAGGACTTCAACACCCTGTACCCAAACTTGTGTACAACTTAAATAGTGAGAATGTATATAAATCAACATCAATAATACAAATATAATAATGTTTACGCCAATTAAATTAATACACTAGTTTTAAATGTAAACTAATGTAAGATAAGCAAACGAAGCGCCCACCATAGCCATGGAGGACGACCAGCCAATGGAGGACGCGGCAGATGAGCTACTGTTGGTGGTGGTTCTAGGACGAGGAGGTACTGTGGTCCATGTGGTGGTTGGAGTTCCAGTACGACCAGACGCTGTACTAGCCTTGCTTCCACCACTCACGATGCCCTTTGCAACGCTAGGTGTCAATAGTATGCTCATAATGATAGAAAGCACAAGCACAATCTTCATAACGTTTTTCATCTTATTTCTCAGCTCTTGCTAATATACTATCAAATTGTATTGTACTGAGCGTCTAAAAGATATAAAAAAAATGTAGACACTATCAAGATTATATTTTTCCTTGAGGTTCTTGGTATTTTGTCTTGTAATTGTCTCACTTTGGATGTAGAAGAATAAGCTAATTTGGATATGTAGAAGCAACAAACACATGTATATATTTATAAGGAACAAGGGAGCTGGTAATTTCTCATTACATAGAAAGGCAATTTGGCAAGAGAGGATTAGGAACTTCATTTGACCTAGTGTCCGAAGCAGAGAATTAGTCAACCTATAAGAATTTGAATAGAGTTTTTAAAGGAAATTTTGACATGTGAAAACTGAAAATAACATATAGATTTTTATTTGATAGTGATGTTTTCATCAGATTTGCCATCCTTAATTTTCTTGTTATACGTTGATATATATATATATATATATATATTGGTGAAAATACCATAACAATTAAAAAGTGAAGAAAATAAAAATTGAGACGCGTATATTTCACTGTTATCAAAGAGATATAAGTTCATTTTGAAAATTTTTTATCGATCCAAAAATAGTATTCTTATTGACTTGTCTCTACAATAGCCGAACAAACATTGTATAATTAAGGGATAATGCCCAAGTACCCCCTCAACCTATGCCCGAAATCTTAGAGACACACTTATACTATACTAAGGTTCTATTACCCCTGAACTTATTTTATTAATAATTTTTTACCCCTTTTTAGCCTACGTGACACTATCTTGTGGGCACAACAATGGTTGACTTTTTTTCAAACTAGTGCCACGTAAGCTAAAAAGGAGTGGAAAATTACATATAAAATAAGTTCAGGGGGGTAATAGGACCTTAATATAGTATAAGTGTGTCTCTGGGATTTGGGGCATAGGTTGAGGGGATACTTGTGCATTTTCCTATAATTAATTAATAAACTTAGGAAACGAGTTGAAACCAAAGCTCTGATAAAAAAAATAATTTTTCTTCAATTAAATGCTCTCCTTTTTAATAATTTTCATGGACTCTGTATTTTTTTTAGGGTAACTTTCACATATAGCAAACAAAAAATTCATATTTGTATGTTATAGCAAACTTTGCATAATTGCGCTCCATAGCAAACATAAAACTGTATAATTTGCTATACATATACAATTGTATAATTCGCTGGCCTAAATTGTATAATTCGCTGGCCTATTTCGCTGCAATGTATAATTTGTTTTGCATACAGTTGAATCGAAGTAAAATGTATGTATATTGCATAATTATAAGTGTATAGCAAGAAGATATATGTTTTTCTCGCTTTATACAAAAACAGAAACACAATATATACACTTCTGTTGTATAAAGCTAGAGAAAATTGTATTTCACTGCAATTGTATAATTCGCAATTGTATAATTCGTTGGCCTTTTTCTCTGCAATATTTGAAGTAAAATGTTTGTAAATTGTATAATTAAGTGTATAACACGAAGATATACATTTTTGCATGTGTATATATAATTTTCTCTTGCTTTATACAAAACAGAAACAGAATTATACACTTCTGTGTATAAAGCGAGAGAGGCGAGCGAGAATGGAGAGTGGCGAGCGAGTTTTTTGGGAGAGAGACGCTGACAAATTTTAGCTAATGTTTGCTATTAAACACAATTAAATCAAACCCTAGCTATTCCATTTAATTTAGGTTATTAGTTTGCTATTATATACAATTTTCCCTTTTTTTTATACCTAGCTAATATAATATAATATACTTCCTAAAACTTGTCAATATTTATAGACGAGATATTTTTTCTTATACTCCCTCCTTTTACGTTTATCTTTCGTGCTATATTTATTGAAAGTTAATTTAATTAATTTTAAAGTTAAATTGAATTATATTAATTTAATATTTTAAATAAAAAATTTAGATATTTAAAACTATATGTAAAGTACTATAAATTGCAATTTTTTCTATATCAATATGATGAAAAAATACATCAAATATAAATTAAATTTTTTATAATTTAACTTTAAAAATAAAAATTACAACAAAGCATAGTGAACGATAGAAATATTAAATAAATGAAGGTGGGATAGTAATGTGTGTAAATTAAAAAAAAATCCTTAAAAAGTTATATACATTATAAATATAAACATAGAGACAAAATAGTAATAAAATAAAAAGTTAAGAAATTATAAAAGTTTCATAAAATGCCACGTAGATTCTACCACTAACTTAAAAAAATGCGACAACTAAATGCATAACAAAAGCCACCAACGTGCAGCAGCACGTTTTGACATTGTAAAATGATAGCACTTCAACACAATATTTGATATTAAAATGCTTAATACCCAATATGTGAATTACAATATTCAATCGTGAAACTTTTTTGACGGGAATGATCTAAGAGACTAAAGTCATCATTTGTTTCTACTAAGACTAAGTCGTTTGAATTTAAGTTACATCTAAATATTAAGATATACATTAAAATTTAGATGTGTAAATTTAAATAAATATCTGAATATTAAGATGTTTTTAAATTTGAACATTTAGTTACTGGTACTGTTTGTTTACAATATCTGAATGTGCATATGAATTTAAACGCTATATCAATAAAATATTATAAAGACTCTCATGTTATTAAAATAATTTTTTTGAAATAAAAATAGTACTTTGAATATTTTATTGTAACAAGATAGTTTGGTTTATCTTTTAAGAATTTAATATTAAGTTACATCACTAATATGACTATTCTTTGCACTCATAAATTTTGAGAATCTAATATAATGCAATTAAAACAGTTGATATATAGTAGTAATATAATGTTTATGAAAACATTTTATTATAATAGACATTTGTTATTGTTATTGGACAAATAATTAATTCTTTCTTATATTTTTAAATCGTGCTAAATGTTATATCACGAATATTGATTAATTTTATGAAGGTAAAAGGCGTATAATAAGAATAAAGGGAATTGTAAAGATAAGCATGTAATTAACATTAATTAAATAAGAAAATAACTTTTATGAGTTGTTGTGATGTAGTTGAATTAATATAGGAGTCTTCTTTTTAAGTATGAATGGTGTTAAGCGTGAGTTACAAATCTGATTCATTCAGATATATTTAACCATTAAAAAACCTAGAAGAAAATAAAACAAATCAACTTAATGAAATGAATCTGAATAATTAAAATTCAATTTAAAAAAAATAAACAAACATAATGAAGAGAATTGAATAATTAAAATTTAAACCCTCATTAAAATAGGAAGCTCTCACTTTGCTGACTCAAACGAATTTGGAAATAAGGGATTCTTACCATTAATTTTGTGGTCCAGATCCATAGATTTGGTAATAATTAATTTCTTCTTATAATATATGTGGATCTGATATCATTTTTATTTATTGTTTTCTTAACCATAAATATAGTATAATTAGTTTGATGAGACTTGATCATGTGCAAGATATGGTTTTATTCAAAACAATTTCTTAGAGTTGGTTTTCGAAGATTGTGGTGCTTAATTGGGTTGGCAATTTGGAATATTCTTAGGGAGTTGATTTTCAGAGCTTGCATATGGGGATAGAAAATGGATTGATTAAAAAAAAAATTCTATTATATTAAACATTTTAGTTATTCCATGATTGACATGTTGGTACAAGTTCTATACAAAATTGGTATCTTTAGACCCAATAGTTATTTAGAAAAAGAAGACCTAAAAATGAAGTAAATCTTATTCGGACCTAATTAAAATTATGCTAAGAATAACAACTTTATATTGAAGTAATTTGCGATTTGGATTCCTATTATATGCTCAGCATGATTTTAGGATCAGGATACGAGATTGACTATAGCTACTTATTCTTAGTATCTAATGTATGTGCACTTTTATCATTTATGTCCTAGAATCATAAAAGTAACAGACTCTCCTTAGTTCTTTGCAAAATCATAAAAAAAATTATTTTTCCATGGTAAAAACTGATGAAAGGTGAAACCCTTTTCCTCATATTTGAGGTGTTAATAATATTTTGTACTACATTAGTCCCATTAAAAACACCCATATTTGCAAAATAAATAAATAAATCCTAACATAAAATATGTAAGAAAATATATTTTATAAATATCAGTACTCAACATCAATAATACAAATATAATCATGTTTACGCCAATTAAAATAATACACTATTTTAAATGTAAACTAATGTAAGATAAGCTAACGAAGCGCCAACCATAGCCATGGAGTTCGACCAGCCAATGGAGGACGCGGCGGATGAGCTGCTGTTGGTGGTGGTTCTAGGACGACGAGCTAATGGGGTCCAAGTGGTGGTTGGAGATCCACCACGACCAGACGCGGTACTAGCCTTGCTTCCACCACTCACGCCCTTTGCAACGCTAGGTGTCAATAGTATGCTCATAATGATAGAAAGCACAAGCACAATCTTCATAACGTTTTTCATCTTCTTTCTCAGCTCTTGCTAATATACTATCTAATTGTATTGTACTGAGCGTCTAAAATAATGTAGACACTATCAAGATTATATTTTTCCTTGACGTTCTTAGTATTTTGTCTTGTTATTGTCTCACTATGGATGTAGGAGAATAAGTTAATTTGGATATGTAGAAGCAACAAACACAATTATATATTTATAAGGAACAAAGGAGCTGGTAATTTCTCATTACATAGAAAGGCAATTTGAAAAGAGAGGATTAGGAACTTTATTTGACCTAGTGTCCAACGTGAGAAGCAGAGAATTAGTCAACCTATAAGAATTTGAATAGAGTTTTTAAAGGAAATTTTGACATGTGAAAACTGAAAATAACATATACATTTTTATTTGATAGTGATGTTTTCATCAGATTTGGCATCCTTAATTTTCTTGTTATACGTGATATATATATATATATATATATATATATATATATATATATACCATAACAATTAAAAAGTGAAGAAAACAAAAAACTAATTTTGTTTTCAAAGTGAAGTATATTGAGACGCGTATACTTCACTGTTTTCAAAGAGATATAAGTTCATTTTGAAAAATTTTTATTGATCCAAAAACAATATTCTTATTGACTTATCTATACAATAGCCGAACAGAAATTGTATAAATAATCAATAAACTTAGGAAACGAGTTGAAACCAAAGCTCTGATTAAAAAAAACTAATTTTTCTTCAATTAAATGCTCTCCTTTATAATAATTTTCATGTACTCTGTATTTTTCTTATACCTAGCTAATATAATATAATATACTCCTAAAACTTGTCACTATTTATAGACGAGATATTTTTTCATATACTCCCTCCTTTTACTTATTTGTCATGTTATATTTTTTAAAGTCAATTTAATTAATATTTAAAATTAAATTAAATTATATTAATTTTATATTTAAATAAAAAACTTAAATAATTAAAATTATATGTAAAATTCTATAAATTATAATTTTTTTATATCAATATAATAAAAAAATACATCAGAAATAAATCAAAGTTCTTATAATTTAACTTTAAAAATAAAATTATGACAAATAATAATGAATGGAGAAAGTATTAAATAAATGAAGGTGGGATAGTAATGTGTGTAAATTAAAAAAAAATCCTTAAAAAGTTATATACATTATAAATATAGAGATAAAATAGTAATAAAATAAAAAGTTAAGAAATTATAAAAGTTTCATAAAATGCCACGTGTATTCTACCACTAACTTAAAAAAATGCGATAAATAAATGCATAACAAGTGCCACTAACGTGCAGCAGCACGTTTTGACATTGTAAAATGATGCACTTCAACACAATATGTGAATTATAATATTCAATCGTGAAACTTTTTTGACGGGAATGATCTAAGAGACTAATGCATCATTTGTTTCTGCTAAGACTAACTCGTTTGAATTTAAATATACATCTAAATATTAAGATATGTATTAAAATTTAAATAGATAAATTTGAAAAAATATCTTAATATTAAAATGTTATTTCTGAATTTGAATATTTAATTATTGGAATTATTTATTTCCAATATCTTAATGTGTGTGTGAATTTAAACACTATATCAACAAAATATTATAAAAAACCTCATTTTAGTAAAATAAATTTTTGTAATAAAAATAGTACTTTAAATATTTTATCGTAACAAAGTAATATAATTTATCTCTTAAAAATTTAATATTAAGTTACATCATTAATATGACTATTCTTTGCACTCATAAATTTTGAGAATTTAATATAATGCAATTAAAATAGTTGATATAGAGTAGTAATATAATGTTTATGAAAATATTTTATTATAATAGAAATTTGTTATTGTTATCAGTCAAATAATTAATACTTTTTTATTTTTTGTAATCGTGCTAAATATTATATCACGGATATTAATTAATTTATGAAAGTAAAAGATGTATAATAAGTTAATAAGAATAAAGGGAATTGTAAAGATAAGCATGTAATTAACATTAATTAAATAAGAAAATAACTTTTATGAATTGTTGTGATGTAGTTGAATTAATATAGAAGTCTTCTTTTTAAGTCTGAATGGTGTTAAGAGTGTTACAAATTTGATTTATTCAGATATACCCAACCCATTAAAAAGCTTATAAGAAAATAAATCAAACTTACTTAATGAAATAAATCTGAATAATTAAGATTCAATTTAAAAAAGTAAACACACATAATAAAGAGAATTAAATAATTAAAATTTTAACCCTCATTAACGTAAACAAATGAGAATATCATTAAAAGATATATAGTATATCGTTACAAATATGGGTGGTGAATGGTGACTATAATTTTAAATAAATATATAGGGCAAAAAAGATGCTAGTTTGAAAATTCATTTAATGTTTAGAACAAAAAAGTGTTGTCAACCCACTTTCTTATAGTTTTTTCTACAATACAATAATTTTAGTTGGTGTGCGTTTAATATTGAATATCAAATGGGATGTTTATCTAATTTAACATTACATTAATAGTGGGAGAGACACCAAATGAGACATTGACAGGATATTAATTAGGACTTTAAATTATTTTGTCGCCTCGCCGCCAATAATTCCGATTCAAGTCTTCTTGCAAATATCGTTATAATATATCAACTAATGGAGCAAGGTATAAATGAGTGAATTGGATTAAATTTGAGTTAATATGATTAATTAATTATATATATGATATATAAAAAATAAAATATACTTTCAAAAGATATCTCATTGATCAATTTAAATTTCATAACAACTAAATTTTCAGTTAGACTTAATTAGACAAGTTCAATTGAATTGAAAACGAAAGTTCACAGTTATTAAAAAAGAATGTGATGCTTTTAAAATCGACTATTATCTGAGCTTAATTAGAGATTTATATTTATAGCTTGATTGATTATGATTCAGAGCTACATGTTAAAAGAAGGAGAAAAATGAGCAAAATACAATTGATATAATTGATCTGTATCAGAAACTAACTATTAAAATGAGTGCGGCGAACGAGATCTAGGAGCGGGTGTAATGACCCGGACGATCACTTTTAGAAATTTTCATAAAATTATCTTTTTAC
This sequence comes from Solanum peruvianum, assembly GCA_027705065.1. NCBI lineage: Eukaryota > Viridiplantae > Streptophyta > Magnoliopsida > Solanales > Solanaceae > Solanum > Solanum peruvianum. Next base: position 50,556,394 of record JAKWJD010001757.1, read on the forward strand.
CCCTCTCGATAGTGGTTTGAAGTTATTTTTGAATGAGTTTTGTAATTGGCATTAAATTTTGAGTTACCAAATAGGAATTTTGAAAATTTGAAAGACTAAAGTTGTTAAAAATGGTTTCTAGTATCTTTTGAAGTTTCACTGTCGATTCCATCGGTCTCGAATGTAGAAATAGGTCCAAAGAGTCGTCAATTTCAGATTTGGATTTTTTTAAATAAAAGATTTGAGGTCTTAAGTTGGTAATTATTAAAATTTTAGCCTTAAGATTGACTTTGATCAATATTCAGGATCTGAATGCTTGGATCAAAATTCTAAGAGTTTCATCAAATTGTTCGAGGGACAAAGCCTAAAAGAGGTTGTGGTAAAATTTCTAAAAGGTCTCGAGCTTTCTTAGGGTTTATGTTAGTTTCTTATGACTTTCAGGGATGTCAGGATAAGGAGACCTCAAATTCGTGTTTCAATAGTTCCAATGAGTTCAGAACATTAGGAATAGTCAAATTGCATATATGGTTTGTGTATACAGAATTTCAAACGAATCCCACAGATACATTTTAATGATTTGAAAGTTGGTTGTGTTTGCAAGCCTCGCTTTCACGAAGGCCAGTCACTTAAGCGATCTTCGCAGAAATAAATAGATATGCTTAGTGAGAACCCTGTTTTCTTAATCGACATAGGAGTGGGTTTTTTGTTTGAAATTTTGGGGTTTAACTCCCATTTTCATTTTTGAGTTTTGAGAAATCAGTGGAGGCGATTGTAAAAGTGCAAAATCATTTGGGTAAGTTTTTGTGACCATTAAAGTTTATTTTTCTTTTATCATTGATGGATTTTAACATCAAAACTTGAGATTTTTATTGCAAAAATGACAAGGTTTTTCAAAAACTTGAGTTCTAAATTAAAATACTAATTGTGAACTGATTTAATTTTCTTGTTCAAATGGTTTTCACCAATGAGTTTCAAATGTCCTATATAATATTTTCAAGTAAAGATTTTTGGATTCAAACCACATTTTCAAAATGTATGATATGATATTTTTATTTCCAGAATCTTATTGTGATTACATAATTGAATTAGATTGTGTGGCTCTAGACATTGTTTAAAAGAGAAAGACTGTTTTCTTGGATTGACTTTTATTGAATTGAGGGAAGTGATCTCCTAAATCTTATAAAATTAGTAAAATTGTGTGTATTTTCCTTCATTGTATGTGTTGGGGAGTGATGATAATAAAGTGATGGCATCATTGTTCCGCTTGAGTAATCTTAATGAAAAAAGTAACGTGTTGATTATAATGTTTTGTGAATTGCCTTGTTGTGGACTCTGTTTGGTTGATGGATGAAATACTTTGATGACATTTTTGTGGACTTCAATTGCTTGAAGAATTGGTGTCTCTTCCTTATAATGTGAAATTGCTTAGTTGCATTTATTTTTGTGCTTCACGATGAGACATGTGATATCAAGCCGAAGGAAAATAATTTCGACAAATAATGTGATATGAAGCCGAAATGAAATGGTACCGACTATAGATGTGATATAAAGTCGAAAGAAAATGACTTCGGCTAGTGACTATTATGTTTTGATGAACTTGATACTTGAGATTGTTATACTTGATGCTTGTTTGTTGTTGATTTGTGACTGTTGGACTATGATTGTTAAGCCTTGTGAACCTTACATTGTGAAGCTTTTATGCGGGGATGATTTCAATGCAGGTTGTAGTTTGAGAAGGTTCGTTGGGATGAAAGCAATCCTCATTTTTAGTTAGTTTTGCCTTATTTGATAGGTTGCTTGCTGAATACCATGTTGGTTGATACTCACTCCTTACTTCGAAACTTGTGTATGTCTTGAGCCTAGATTCGGACCCGTGTTATCTTCTTCTTCTTTTTCTTGTATATCTGAGACTTCCAGAGGACTATGAGAGGTAATTGTTGTCATTCGGGCACCCTCTTGTTTCTTATTTTATGTTTTGTTGATCAATTTGAGAAAAAAAGACACTGAGACTTGTGATTGATTATCTTTCGACTCCGCACTTTATACATTAATGACTTTTACACGTGACAATCAAGTTTTGGGGTTATGTTTTAGAATGAATAAGTTTTCCACTCTAATGTCATTCTTATTTTACTTATCACATTTATTTTGTATTGAGAAACTTTAGCATATAGTCACTCAAAATAACTTAATTACGCCTTATAACTATAGTTTGTTGATCACAATTCGTAGCTACACGTTATAGTGAAGAGATTGACGAGCGAGATTGGAAGAGGGAGAAGAGAGGCAAGCAAGAGAGTGGGAGAGAAGCGAATTATAAATGTATATATGTCAAAATACTGGTATATATTTGTGCAAAGTTTGAACCAACTTTCAAAACTCAAACAAAAAAACTCGGGGTCAATATGAAGAGGGACAAAATGATAGTTTTATAAAAATTTCCGAAAATGACCAATTGGGTCATTACAAAGTCGTGACAATATAGATCCACATCAATTTGCTTCCATCGCCTTAGCCTTTGCTATGCCTCGTCTTCCCTTCTTCGGGCTAGGGCACCTAAGTGCAGACTCAAAAGGGTGATTATATGAACTTGTTGAAAAGATATACAGTAGTGGAATTGCTCCATCATTAACCAAAGATCTCGAATTTACACTCTTAATATGAAAAAATATACTAATAAGAGTATCACCCAAAATGGTTAAATGGAGCTCAAATATGTGGTAGACCAAAATAAAAAATAGTTCAAAAATAAACAAAAGTAAGGTAAGCAAACAAAGTCATCGCCATGGAAGACCAGCCAAAGGAGGTGGATGATGAGCTATTGCTGTGTCTATTGCTGTTGCTGCCGACCGTCGTCGGGCGAGCACGACCTGATGGGATCCATGTGGTGGTTACAGTTCCACTGCTACCAGACCCACCTCTAGCCTTGGTTCCACTACCACGAGATCCTCTACTTCCACCACTTCGGCCACTACTACCGCCCTTCGCAACGGTAGGTGTCAGGAGTATGCACACGATGATAGAAAGCACAATCACAACTTTCATAATGCTCTTCATCTTTTTTTCACAAACTCCCGCACCTTTTTATTATATACGCTGACAATGTAAAAGATATGAAAAGATTAAAAAAAAAACTTCTTAATAGTCAATACTATAAAGAATCTCGTTGTTTGAGCTTGTTATTGTCTCTCTTTGTGGGTAAGAAAAAAAAGTTTAGATATATATGCTGAAGCAAACAAGCATGATTGTACAATTTTTTATAAAAGAAGAAGAGAAGTCAATAAAACTTTCTTCAACACGGTTTGAATGATTTGCCAACTTGAGAAGTATGAGAAGTCAACTGGAATTTGTAATTATATGATGTTTTCATCCAATTTTATATCCTTAATTTTCTGTCATTACATGTGTTACAAGACTCAAGGTGGAAGCATTTAATGGTAATGATCTTCTACAACTAATATACTATATATATTATTATAATGGTAATGATCTTCTACAACTAATATACTATATATATTATTATAATGGTAATGATCTTCTACAACTAATATACTATATATATTATTATAAATTTCAGCTTTAGATCGTTATATAAGAATAAAAAAAATATTTAAATTTGTTTGTCTCTATATGAATGGTTAGATAGTATTTTTTTATTATATTTAAATAATATCTTAACTATATAGCTATCGTTATTTATATAATATATTTTTATATAATTTTTAAATATATAAATTTTATTTTTGACTCTTCTTATTTCGAATCAAAACAAACGAACTAACATGGAGGTGTACCGTGGTTTGAGAACTCGTCCAACAAATTGTTGTGTGACCCACATCCAAACTTTGTCAAATGCTGATATTTTGGTCAAATAGTGTTTTTGACTTTGCGTTCAACAAATATTGGCTGGCACTTTGTATTATTTTGTCACGTGGGATTGGGCCTTGTCGATAAAGAGGGTTGGAGTTTATTTGGGTGTTAAATATTTTTTAATTTTTATTTTAAGATTATAAATTTGAGTTATCGAAAAAGTAAAAATTGAATAAGCTATGACTAAACATCTGAAGGTATGAGAATGAGGGCTAATGAACAAGTCAAAATTCAAATCACATTATCAAAAATTAAATTTTAATGTGTTAATAATGTGGAACAAAGAAATTTTCTTTTGTTTAGTTAAACGGCCAAAATAAGCAATGTCGATAAGGTAAAAATCAGTGTAGCCTTAGTTAATCCTTCCTGCAAAGTAAAGTATATATAATAAATAACCTTACATCAAAATAATAACCATTTGATAATGTTGGCAAATCAACACCAAAAGTATTACTTGGAATTAACAAAGAAAAAGAAAGAAATGCATTTGAGACTACATGAACAAATGGAAAGAAAAAAAAGAAAGAGAACCTTTATCTGATGTGTATGTGCCAAGAGTTAGAGTGAAGTTTAGTTAAATACACTTATATAATTATAGAAATTGGAAGTTATTTGAATATTAGTCATTAATTGATGTTAAGATTTTAATATGTTAATGCTAAATAAGGAATGATTCCTAGCCTTCTGATTATGGGCCTATTGTTCGGTTATTGAGGTAGCCTCAAAGGTCGTTGTTTACAATCATAATTCAGGTGCCTATTCTGAGTTGTTCAAAATCTATCTTGAATCACTCTTACCTGCTCCAAAGTCTCCTAAATCAAGTTTGTGTGTCACATGGTTTAGGCTTTGTAGACTCAAATCAACCAATTAGAGAGCGATAATGCCTATCATATAAGGCCTCAAATGGGGCCATATGGATGCTGAAATGGCAGATGCTATTATATGCAACTTCAACATATGTTGTAAAAATATGTGGACAATTCATCCAACTAGTTCAACAATTTTTCACATATTTTTACATTTCCTTCGATTTTATTCCTTAGACAATTTCAAATACACATTAAGTGGGTCATGAACATTCGAGTTCTGGTTCATCCCTTGAATATTCCGCCGACAACTCAAAAATAATCGCAGATGAGAAGACCAATTTGAGTAACATCTCTCTCTTTTCCCCGTTCTTTATTATTTCTCCCTCTAAAATTCTCATGTTTAATTTATAATTTGAATTTTTATTTTGATTATTCTTTTAAAATGTAGAAGAAATTGGTTTGTTTTAGTTTCTTTTATTAAGTTTGAAAATATTTTTAAGTATACACTTCACTTTGATTTTATTATTCTTGAATCCATCACTTTTAAAAAATTAATCAATGGGTATTTTTAAAAAAGAACAAATTTAATTTATTAGATATGTTCTAAATAAGTTTGTTGAAAAATTATTTATTCATTAGATGCACTTGTTGTTCATAATTTTTATTCCAAACATCCATTGAAAAAACTTTAACAATGATAACGGTAAAAAATGTTGTATAGATAAACAAGAAGAAAGAGAGAGAAAAAAGAAAATTAAAAAAAATGGAAATTTAAATATAAATAGGCAACTCACTCATTTAAAGAGAGTGAAATACACTATATGCCAACTCAACATTTAAGGGGTTATTATTTCATTTTAAAGTAGATTAGGGGGTAATAGGACTCCCGCGGAGGATAGGTGTGTAGTTGGATATTCCGTAATAGATAGGGGTCATAAAGATTGTTTCGAAGCAGAAGGTAAACCCCTTAGTTTCTCTTTGAAGTTCATAAAGATTATCAAGTTTTTGCTTTAAGCTCTAAATATGCATTTATAGTGACTTTTAGTTCTAGATGTCCATCCTTGAGTTGATAACTCCAAAATATTAAAATTTGTCAAGCCAATTATAAATACATAAAATATTTTTGTTGATATTAGTAATATAATTGAACTTCTATGCTTTGTCCAAAGTAATCACAATTATCAAATTATTTTGTTAGATCGACTTGTCTATATAAATCAAAAAGACATATTATCCGAACCAAAGCTCAAAATAAATCAAATCGAAAAATAGTGTGGCACCCAAAATCTCAAAATCTTAGATCCGCTTGTTCAAGCCGTGGAAGAAACCACTAAAGCTTGCATTTGATTAGGTTGTCCACCTCGCTCCCTTTGTAGTGTAGAACTTCCCCAGACCGTGCTAACTTGTGATGTTTTGTACACCGAACTGCTTAGATTGATATTTCTTGTTCACCATTTAAAGAAATGTATGCATATGTATTATTAACATTGAGCAATCAATTTACAGAGTATTATTTTTACTAAATGCCAATAGACAGTAATAAAAACTTACGTTCAAAGGGACCAGGCGTCAAAACATGAATTCTCTAGGGAACTTTCGGGCTGAAATAATGAAGTTATCTTATCGAAATCTACAAGGAAACTGGACAGCCACTAATGTTGATGTCAAAATCGACTTAACATTCATTTAGCCCTTAAGAAATGCACACCATAACACATTAGCAGGAGATAAGAATTCGAAACGTTCTTTCTAAAAAAATATTTCAACATGACCTAGATCTAGATTTTATTTTTCGAAATACAAACGAGCTTAAATAATTAGTGGTCGATAAAAAAAATCGATTACAGTCAGAAGACACTAGACAACTTAGTTTGATACAACAAGGTAGGCACATTACGATAGCACGGGACATGAACACAATATCATGGATATAGAAACCGAAGAGATATAGACATCATTCAAACTTTTCAAGAAACAAGGGTAAGCCATACACGACTAAGCTAACCTTGATGCAAATCTACAATAATAAATCGAAATAGCTTAAAAATATGAGAAAGAGAACAAGAGTAGTAAAGAAAATAAAATAACATAGCTAACATATTTAAAGTATAACCACATGAACCTTCAAACTATTTCAACAAAGGAGGAAGGGGCTCAACCGACATTAGAGAATCAAAGACCAATTTAGTTTAGAGAATCAAAGAAAAATCAATGACTCCAAATATCAACATACGAAACAAAGTAAAATTCATTGATGCTTGGGAACACAATAGGCATAAGAATTGAGGCAAGAAGAGCATGTGATTCAAAACGGCACGAAAATCTAAAACTTAAAATAACAACCACTTGATTTGAACTTATAATAAAAATGAAACATGACAATATAATAATCAATCGGAGATTCCAACAGTACAATGAGTCATGAATAATCATTTAAACCTAGCAAGAAAAAAGCGAAATGAAACCCAACAGAGATGGGTTCATCACATAACGCTTGAAATCGAAATAGAATGTGAGTGAAGGAGGAACTATTAACTTTTTCTTGGCAGCTAACTTAGACCAAAACGAAATGAAAACAACTGACTTCCACCACCACACAAAAAATCAGAGGATTTCAAACTCGAATGACAAATAAGAATGTCCGCACTGACTTCGAATAAAGACCCTTTCAAAACCTTGAGACAAGAGAATTGTATTCGAATTTCTTAAGTATAAAACCTCAATGTATTTTGCATTCGAAATCACATATTCATCGAAAGAAGATGAATCACGCTCCTTTCACATTTTAAATAAAAATAAGGGAAACATATCCCTTTTACATTTTAAAAAAAATAATAAATTACTCCTCTTTCGCATTAAAAAAATAAATCACACCTTCGATATTGATAATATAACGTAAAACACATTTCTTACATGTTACATCCGCAAAATACATAAGTTTGAGATAATCTATTCTTTATCTATTGATGATTTTCAATTATAAGTAAATATTTTTTATATGGAACTCCAAAATTAAAGTGATATATATTTTTATTTTGTTAGTTTGTTTATTAAAAAGAGAAATCATACATTAAAATTATCTTAAGAAAGATATTATTGAAACTTGAAACTTGAAAAGTGGGAGGGGAAGAAAACTTCTGAAGTCTTTGCCTTTTAATTCCAGAACTTTTTTTATGCAAAACGCGATATTTCTTAATGAAAATAAATTCAAGTAAATTGGGGTTGCGTGGGATTAAACTTGCGATCTTCATGTTGAAATCTTTCAAGTTATACCAATGAACCATCCAATCATTTTAAGAACGGATTTTACAAGTTTTAATTTAATAATATTCTTTAATAATTATAAAGTAATATATCGAGTTTAGTCAAATGACCACGATTTTGGTGATCCAATTTTTTGTACATAAATTCATCCATGACTGGCTCTGATACCATGTTAGAAAATGAGACAGAGAAGAACACAAGAAAACCGAGAAAATTAATAATTTTATTCATTGTGAGTAAAAGAGACTAGAACCATATTTGTACACAAGAAGTTAAAAAGCAAAAGCAAATAAAATACATGTACTATCTAAATATATATATTACCATACTTAATATATTTAAATATATACTCTTACCCATCTTTAGAATGTTTATACAATATTTGCTAAATTTTGACAAGAGGATTGGACCATGATTTTTTCTTAATCAACTCACCAATTTCATCCCTTTTATCAATTTTACTGAACCACTTAAAGACGTTTCATTCATCTACTCCTTTGCCTTGTGCTTATTGTATTGACGAAACATTAGTTTAAGTACACCGGTACTTCTTTTAAAGTTTTTCGTGCTTAAATATATGAGATACATACTTAGGCGTGGGAAATTTTAGTCCTATGTTTAAGTTGATATTACATGGAATATCTGCATGATAAAAAATAATGTTACTTTAGAAGATTGACTATATTAGTAATCCACAATGTCACCTTAGAATTTTAAGCCTAATTTACATGGTGAAAAATTGAACATGCTACAATTTTGTACTCCGGAAAGATACATCAAAAGCTATTAATGAGCGCAATTGTTAACTTGCTACAATTGGATGTCGAAATCAATCACGGGAGAGAAGGTTTTTTTATTATTTCTTTTGTTTACATTTCAAGATTTCCTTTTCGACAGTACTATATGACTTGTAAGATGTACTAGCATAAGTCAATTTAAGGTAAGTTTGTCAGTAGAAATTCTTCATGACATATTATGTTATTTTCATTAGTGTACCACGATCTTTGTATTACTATTTTATCTTCTTACGTTTATTGCCAAATTTATAGATGTCCTTTTTAATTTTTTAATTTAGTTTCTTGTTTGATTCGCTTCCCCTTGCGCTATTAATATATAGACCTTCAGACACAAGTCCCAAATCAGTAAGTGAAATGTGTCATTCTCCTGAAAAGGAAGATCGAAAATCAAGAAAAGCATTGTGACTTCAGTATACAATCTTAGTTAGAGATGGAAAATTGAAGCGCAATTGTTAATTCTAAGGATAACTATAAGAATGCCACATAATCATATATACATACATTACTGGATGGATCGACTATTGAGGCGACGGTGAAGGAAAAAATGATGGGAAAGTACCTTCTCCAAAAAAAACATGTCATTCTATTTTAAAATACAGATAAGATGGTGCAAACGTAATACTGTTGAATGATCCTTTCTTTTGTTAGATTAGAATTCATTTCATCGCCAAATTAAGAGATACAGGATTTAATTTTGGTTCAACCATCGGTGCAACTCCTCATCAATTTTATCTAGGTTTTTCTCTCTACTCTCGAACGCCATCACTGCTTTGTGAGTTGTCTGGATGAATAATGTTTCTTGAATTATTATAGTTTTTCCTATGTTTTCCTAGAAAGATCTCCTTACTCTTTCTATGATAAAAGTTATTTTGCTCAACTATTAACTTAGCTAATGATTACTCATTTATATTCTTATTTTGATGTCTTTGATCAGGTTTCGAAAAAGTGTTTAAGAGATTGAAAATTACATTGAAGTTAATCATTTCGTCGACTGAAATTATTTTCTTGTGGATTAAACTATTTTTTTATTTCTTAAATATTTTATAATGTTTGTCTAAACCAAAACGTTATAGGCATGTATATTGGTGAAAAGATAAGACTCATTATTTCACCATCTTTGGGGTATAAACAAATTATTGCTCGAATGATCTTTTTAAAATTCCAATATTTAAATATTTCTCTGCTCTCGTTCCTTTTAAAAGAAATGTGTTCATTTTAATAGTTTTAAAAATAATACGCATAAATTATTATTATTTTTAAAAAAGTTAAATACTTTTTTCAAAATCTATGGTTAAACATATGGTGAAACTTTACCCAAAAATAATTTGTTAAAAATGCTCCTCCATCCCATTATATGTCGCACCATTTTCTTTTTTTAGTTCCAAAAAAAAGTCGCATTTCATTTATACAATAGCAAGTATTTAAAGATATCATTCTTTTTTTATCTATGTTGATTCCACTTTATTTTAAAAATAACAATTTAGTGCATTTATAAGAAGAGAGAAAAGTGAGTTTACTATTTTGAAGAACAAGTTGGTAACATTTCAAAGTCTTCATTAATTTTTAAACTCTGTGTTTGGTCAAATGTTGCCACATAAAATGGGACGAAGAAAGTATTTGATAAAAAAATAGACTAATTTTTATGATGTGACTTGTGTGATAGAGTAAATCTAGACCAATAGAGTCTCTTTATCTTCTTCTACCAAAAAAAAGTTACATAATGTCAAATTTTTTATTTATATTGTATATGAAACTATTTTGATCTTAAAACAAGAAATCTATCAAATTGCAAAAACTTAATTTTTAGAGATTGTTGGTCACACTTCTGATTGTAGAAATAAATGAAAACATCAACACTATCATCTTGGATAAGTTTTCAAGGTTTATTTTGAAAATCGTGTGCAACCACAAATTTTTCATGATGGATCTCAACGAGTAGGATTCATTTACTGAAACATTTTCTCGTCTTCTACGATTAGATGATTCCATCATATCAGCTGTTTCATTCATTAGGATCATTTTCTCATGTTTATGGTCCAACTATTCGTTCCTCTAAAGATGAGAGAATAATTCAGGTGTTGTTCTGTTTCCATCTCCTAAAAAAAAGAACATAATGACTTATTTTTTTATGTATGTATAGTCTCATGTGAAGAAAATGTTGAAACTTTCTAATAAAAATGAACAAGATATCGTATATTTTACATATGTTTCATCTACAAATAGAGGCCAAAGGTTGTAATCAATTGTTTTGATTACCAACCTTATTTGAAGATGTGTCCAAGTGTCTTTTTGTTTTCGCCTGTAAGTTAATCATATATTATATACAGCAATTCATATAACTTTAACTTTGAAATAAACTAAGATATGTAGATTAAATGAATCAGGTGGAAGACATTTATGGATCTGGGAAAGGCTCTTTTAGTGATGTACAACTAAAAAAAGTCAGAATATCAAAAAGAAAGAGAAAATTTTGGATATAGAACAGGGAACTTGATTGAGTTGGCTAAACAAGTTGTTAATGAAAAAAGTTAAGTTAGATGGTGTTTAATAACAGATAATATTAAATAAATAGTATTAAATAATATTAGTATTTACTGTGTACTAATCCTAGTCCTATTAGGATTAGTACTCCTTCCTAAATCTCCTATATATATCTCCAATGTATTTCCTTATTAGGTTAACACTTCAATATAATCAATATTCCTTCAGTGTTGATAAAGGTTACTACTCTAAGTTGAAGATAAATGGTGTTTCACCTTTTACTACAAATACTATCATAATGTTTATTGAGCACTATCATAATATTCAATTGATTTTAAGATGTTTTGTCATATGAAAGAGGTAACAAATTTATTGTTTGCTTATATTATCAAAAATAAAAAATATTACTCATGGATCATTTGTTGATGGAGGTAATAATATCTCTTAAGTCCTATATATATTTACAATTTACTTGTCATGATTTCAACTTCATCGATTTAATATGAAAAGGCGTAAAAAGGGATCAATAAGTGTAGAAACAAAAGCAAAAATACAAGAATTCTACAAGATTTATCATCCATTTGACTCTTTGACTTTATGGTAAGTTACGTTAGGGATATCTCTATTTTGATTGATTAATATGTAATAATCATATACTTGATAATTTGTTCTTTAGATTTGAATTTGTCAATTCTTATAAAATAAAACTTGGCAAGAAATTAGATGAGTTATTACCATCAGAACAATATCATGCTATCGGAAGCAAAAAATATAAGTCTTTATATAACATTATTAATGTGTGTCTTATACCTTTTAGCAGTTTCAAATTTAAATTAGTAATAATTAGCAAATGTATCAATTATTTAAAAGGGAAAATGAAGTAAAAGTATATTATAGGTTTCTAATTATTTAATAAAGGAATAAGCTGGCCACATTATTTTCTGTACTTTTTTATCTTTAATATTAATTAAAAAAAAATAACTAATAACGTCATCTTAGGTCACTTAAATTTAATTTTTAACTCATATATATTATAGGTCACTTAAATTTAATTTTTAATATTTAAACGACTTTCACCTAATTGATTAACAAATTTATCCCTAATAATGGACCAATATAAATATAAAAGACAATAAATGAGCATCAAATATTACATTAGGCCATCAAAAACAATATATTCAATAAAATAAAATCAATTAAAAATCAATATAATAAAACTCAAATTTTGATCATTCCCCAGCGAACTCGCCAAAGATGTCACACCTCTTTTCGCGATCATTCGAAAGGGTTTTTCCTACTAAAGTGATTAGGTCATCAAACACTATATATCCAACAAGTAAAATTTTGATCATTTATTTCTACAATCTAAATTCAATATAACAAAGCTTAAATTTTGATTATTCTTAAGGAGAGTCTTCAAAAATGTCAGACCTTTTTTTGTGCCTCAAAAATAGTACTCTAATATACTTTTAAGAAGGAAAAAAGTGAGTTTACTTGTTTGTAGGTCAATTTGTTTAACATTTTAAAGTCTTCATTATTTTTTAATCTCCGTGTTCGATCAAATGAGATGAATGGAGCATTTGACAAATAGATTAATTTTAATGATGTGACTTGTGTAATAGAATTAATCTAGACCACTAGGGTCTCTTCATCTTCTTTTAAAAAAGGTACATTATGTAAAACTTTTTATTTATATTGTATATTAAACTATTTTGAACTTAACACAAGATATCTATAAAATGCATAAACTTAGTTTTTAGAAATTGTCGGTGACACTTTAGATTGTAGAAATAAATGAAAACATCAACACTAGCATCTTAAAAATTCACTATAATCGTGAATAAATTTTCAAGATTCTAATTGGGAAAAATCATGTGCACCCACCCCAACCTATGCCTAAATTTTAGAAACAATTTTTTCAGCATTACAAATGCATCATTCCAAAAAAAATTGAGCCAATACTCGAACCATACTTTATAGTGAGTTTGATTTCGAAAAGGAATTTAAAATTATTTTAGTGGTAAAGTCATTAGAGTATTGTGACTAAGGAGAAAAAAAAATAGACTAATTTAATGATGTGACTTGTGTAATAGAATTAATCTAGACCACTAGGGTCTCTTCATCTTCTTCTAAAAGAGGGACATTATGTAAAACTTTTTATTTATATTGTATATTAAACTATTTTGATCTTAACACAAGATGTCTATAAAATGCATAAACTTAGTTTTTAGAGATTGTCGGTCACACTTTAGATTGTAGAAATAAATGAAAACATCAACACTACCATCTTAAAAATTCAGTATAATCGTGTATAAATTTTCAAGATTCTAATTGGGAAAAATCATGTGCACTCACCCCAACCTATGCCTAAAATTCAGAAACAATTTTTTCAGCATTACAAATGTAACATTCCAAAAAATTTTGAGTCAAGACTCAAACCATCCTTTACAGTGAGTTCGATTTTGGAAATGAATTTAAAATTATTTTAGTGGTAAAGTCATTAGAGATAACTCCTTAAATTCCAAGGAGAGAAAAAGAGAAAAATAGACTAATTTAATGATGTGACTTGTGTAATAGAATTAATCTATACCACTAGGGTCTCTTCATCTTCTTCTATAAAAGGGACATTATGTAAAACTTTTTATTTATATTGTATATTAAACTATTTTGAGCTTAACACAAGATATCTATAAAATGCATAAACTTAGTTTTTAGAGATTGTCGGTCACACTTTAGATTGTAGAAATAAATGAAAACATCAACACTACCATCTTAAAAATTTAGTATAATCGTGGATAAATTTTCAAGATTCTAATTGGGAACAATCATGTGCACTCACCCCAACCTATGCCTAAAATTCAGAAACAATTTTTTCTACATTACAAATGTAACATTCCAAAAAATTTTGAGTCAAGACTCAAACCATCCTTTATAGTGAGTTTGATTTTGGAAAGGAATTTAAAATTATTTTAGTGGTAAAGTCATTAGAGATAACTCCTTAAGTTCCAAGGAGAGAAAAAAGAGAAAATTAGATTAATTTTAATGATGTGACTTGTGTAATAGAATTAATCTAGACCACTAGGGTCTCTTCATCTTCTTCTAAAAAAGCGACAATATGTAAAACTTTTTATTTATATTGTATATTAAACTATTTTGAGCTTAACACAAGATATCTATAAAATGCATAAACTTAGTTTTTAGAGATTGTCGGTCACACTTTAGATTGTAGAAATAAATGAAAACATCAATACTACCATCTTAAAAATTCAGTACAATCGTGGATAAATTTTCAAGATTTTAATTGGAAAAAATCACGTGTACCCATCCCAACCTATGCCTAAAATTCAGAAACAATTTTTTCAGCACTATAACTGTAACATTCCAAAAAAAAATTGAGCGAAGACTCGAACCATCCTTTATAGTGAGTTTGTTTTTGGAAAGGAATTTAAAATTATTTTAGTGGTAAAGTCATTAGAGATAACTCCTTAAGTTCCAAGGAGAGAAAAGGAGAACAACGTTCAAGTCATTCCTAAGATTTTTTGAATTTTGGGTCAAATTCAAATGATCATTATTAGTACAGAAAGAGTTAGGAGCCCCATAAGATATTAAGTTAAAGCCCTTTGATTCCTATTTCCAATGTTGTCGAGTTTGCTTAATTCTGATCTCTAAGTAAAAATTTATGAGTTGTTTAATAACGATGCCTAAAAGATGATTTCGCGAAACGGAGTCAATACAGGCTTCACTGCCTTGTGAAAGATGATTTCGACTCCCAGATCATTTTAATTAATTTTGTAGGGTATTCTAGTCCTAAAACTCCTTAGAAGGTCATCTATCTTGCCATAAACGTGTAGAAAAACAGTTTTTACAAATCAAACTCTCTCATTCACCCCAAAGATTCTACGCTCACATAAATGATATGCTAAGGCTAAGTTTATCTTTCAAGATTTTCTTTCAAGTTCTTCAAGTAGATGATTCCTTCTGTAAGTTTCCATAGTGTTCGTTTGTTCACCCACACGCCAATCATGTTAAATTTCAGCTTTAAAGTCATTCTACAAGTTGAAGCATTGAGTTTCTTGAGGAAATCAAGTTATTCTAGAGTTTTGTTTGATTAGATCCTTTAGTACATGTATTGGGTATTTAAATTTAAAGAAAAATTGAGCAAAAAAATTAAATTTAGGCAAATTAGGTAAGAAAACGAGGAAGAAAAAAATCAGACAAGGAACAAGTAGCAGGTCTGCGTCCTATTCTTCCAGTGTGTATATTTTTCCTTCACGTCCCGGAGTTGTTATGATCATACTATTTCAAAAATTGTTTCGAAGAAACATTTTAAATCATCTCCGCGTCGCGCACTTGCTCCCCAAATGGTGTTTTTCAACCATTTCTCATTCTTAACTATCTAAAACACTCCTGAATATTAGAGCCGTTATTAGACCTCCCACGACCTCTTCCACGGCCTCTTGCCACTGCTCTTCCTCGAGCCACAGCCCCAGTGGCTGGCTCAGACGTTTCTTGCCTTGCCGGTGTCGGTGTTGATGTTGGCGCAGTCGTTGCTCTAGTTCTAACCATCTGCGAAATAGAGTGAAGATGGTCAGATACCAATTTGTATCACCTAGATACCAATTGGATTCAAGTAGTTGCACGAAAGAAAGAAAGAAGGAATGGAGTTTTCCTAAAGTCTTATAGCCTCTCAAAGAAAAGTAAAGGCGTCCCCCTACCGTTCCCTAAGACTCTACTAGACCTGTTCTTGTGTGATGAGACCAATGAACCTAATGCTCTGATACCAAGTTTGTCACGACCCAAAACCGAGCCGCGACTGGCACCCACATTTACCCTCCTATGTGAGCGAACCAACCAATCTAACCCTTAATATTTCAATGTATATCAACAGAAAATAATGCGGAAGACTTAAACTCATTAATAAAAACAATTCAAAAACTATTATTATTATCCCCAAAATCTGGAAGTCATCACCACAAGAACATCTATGATCAAAATTACTAAACTAAGAGTATCTAAGAAAACAAAACAAGTACAAAGCTAGTCCATGCCGGAAGTTCAAGGCATCAAGACTTGAAGAAGAAGATCCAGTCCAAGCTAGAAGCATTAGCTCACCCTGAAGATCCGGTGTGACGAAGACTGGCTAGAATTACTGTTGGGTTGAAGACGACGGCACGTTTGCTGCACTCCACAAATAACAAAGAAGAAAACATAAAAGTAGGGGGGGTCAGTACAACCACAAGTATTGAGTAGATATCATCGGCCAACTCAAAATAGAAAACAATATATATCAAGTAATAGTATAAAATCAACTATGATACTTAACATGTAGCAGCAACAAGTACTATATCATTATCAATTACCGTTAAGTTCACACATGAGGACTCAAGCCTCAATACCATACTCATTTGGGAATTGGGTTCATTAGATTGAGCATATTTATCATCTTTCGAGATTCATTATCTTTCTTCCTCTTGTGTCGGTACGTGACACTCCGATCCCCTATTACTATGTGTCGGAACGTGACACTCCGATCCCCTAAATCTACGTTTCGGTTCGTGACACCCGATCCCCTAAATCTACGTGTCGATTCGTGACACCCGATCCCCTAAATCTATGTGTCGGTTCGTGACACCCGATCCCTTAATTCTATGTGTCGGAACGTGACACTCCAATCCCCTAATCTCATTCTATCAATTCATCAAGCCTTCTCTTATACCAAGGCATCATCATTCTCATTACTTTAGTTCATCAAGCCTTTTCTTATACTAAGGCATCATCAATCTCATTACTTTAGTTTATCAAGCCTTCTTTATTACCAAGGCATCATCATTAACAAAGAGATTAGGGTTTTTCAAGATTTGGGAATCAATAACTTCATCATGCTCATATAATCACAATTATATAATCACATTCATATAAGCATACAATTTAAGCACATAGCAGGGTTTACAATACTATCAATACATATCATTCGCTATTAAGAGTTCACTACGAATATCGTAAAAACCATAACCTACCTCCACCGAAGACTAGTGATCAAGCAAGAAGATTCCCAAAGCTGTGTTTTTCCTCCCTCTCGATCGTTCTCTTTCCCTCTTATTTGTTCTTTCTCTTTTCTTTATTCAAACCCTCTTTCTTTTACCCTAATTAGTATATAATTAAGTATAAAAGATGACAATAATAACCCACTAATTTACTTAAGGTTACCTCTTTTAACCCCCAAGTAATTAGACTTATTAATATTATCTCTCTAACTTTATAATTAAGGAAGGAATAGTCCAAAACGTCCCTTAAAACGTGTAAAGAAATCTGATTCTGACTGGGATTACGCAACCTGTGACGGCCCGTCGTGCCTGCGACGGTCCGTCATGCAGGTTCGTCATAGACTCATTTTACTTAGGGAGTCTGTGACGGCCCGTCGTACATACGACGGTCCGTCCTGCACTTCCGTCATGACGTTCAGAGACTCGTTCCCCGTACCAAATTCTCAAGAGTTGAAGTGTTTTGAAACGGGGGCTCACGACGGTTCGTCGTACCTGTGACAGTCCGTCCTGCAGGTTCGTCACAAAGTTCAGAGAGTCGATTTCAGTACTCAGATTTCAGAATTCCCAAGTGTTTTGAAACGAGACCCCCTCGACGGTCCGTCGTGCCCATGACGGTCCGTCGTGGTGTCCGTCGTCCCAGCCAATTTTTCCAGAAATAAAATCTGCTGCTCAAACGACTAAACAGGTCGTTACACTAACCCAGCCTGGCCCATAAAATGTAGAATCCTGTATGGGTGAAATAGCTCATATTGACAACTCTACTAAGCATCAAGATATATTTTCTACCTCAAATCATAACCTTAAATTCATAATTCAAATTCAAGGTAAAGCGAGTTAACTTTAAGAGTTTTTTCGAACATTTTGAAAAAAATCATTTTAATCATTTTGAGAGGTCTTCTACAATTTCTAGTAATTTATTTCAAGACTCGAGCAAGTGAATATAAGAGTGATGAGAAAGTATTCATGAGTCTATTTCATCATCATGAGATCTTTTATATCATGAACCCTAACTCTTAAATTCATAATTCACATTCAAGAGAGATTTAAAAATCGAGTTCAAGAAAGCTTTTGAATTCAATTGTGAAGCCTTTGAGGTAAACTATTAATTTGAACTAAGTTTTGAGAAAAAATATGTAAGAGAAAGAGAAGAGTCGTATTAATGAGTTTCATATTATTATGTAGACCATCGAGTCGAGTTGCGTCATGCCCATTTTCGCATGAACTAATTCACCAATTGAGTATCTTTGAGAGGAGTAGCATCTACAAGTTTTAAGTCATGAGTAATAAGTTTCTAACATATTTGAGTTTATATATCTAATCATGGCACTATAATATGTTATCCATGGATTCCTTGAGTTGAATTATTCATGAATTTGCATGAACCCTAAAAGTCGAACAGTCTTGAGATGATAAGTGTCTTTGAGCCCTTGAGTTGAGTAATTCATACTCATAATTCTGCATGAACCCTCCAAGTTGACATAATGAAATCATCCATGAACATGAGATCATGAGCCTTAAATCCATAAGAAAATATGAAAGTGATAAAATAAAGAGAGAGTTTTGGACCCAAGTCTGGTTTCTGTTCGCCTGGACTAGTATTTGGGCCTAATTTCTTTTGTGGGCCTTTTGCCCACTTTCCCTGTCCTAAACTATTTTTGAATTTTGTCTTATCTTGGACCCAATTCCACATGTCCTAAAGTAACAAAATAAAGATCAACAAATAGGCTTAGACCCAATAATAACAAAATACAAGGACTTTTAGGGCTCATTTCTCTACATTTACAACATATACAATGAGGGTATATCACTATATATTACTATATATCTCATGTATACTATTGTATATAACATGTATACAAACCTTCTTAGACTCTTGAACACTTGTACATCGACTTTCGAAGACCTGCTTTTTGATTCTTCAACTTGAAAAAGAGGTTGATTCGATAAAGGCAAATTTGGGCCTTCATGACTCAATTAAAATGCAAGGGGAGGAGGTGGACTCCAATAGAACCCTCCGCAGTTTCTCACAATAAACAAGAGAAAATAAAACTAGTTAGCAAGCGAAGAATAAATCTGTAATAGTAAAGAAATTATTAGCTCTCGAAATTAATTCATAGGAGACAAATATGAGAACATAACCAACTTTACACATACTTTCAAAATAAAAGAATAAAGTATCAATAAGGTACCATCTAATAAATACATGCATATTACAGACCCACATTAAGTAGAATAAATCTTCATTCTCAAACCAAGTAACACAATCTCAAGAGCAATTAACATTGAGCAATCAATTCATAGAGTGTTATTATGGACTAAATACCAATAGACAGTAGTAGTCATATAGCAAACAACTATTAATCAATATAAACTTAGGACCAAAGGGACTATGCGTCAAAGCACAGTTTATCCAGGGAACTTTCAACCTGAAATAATAAAGATATCTTACCGAAATCTATAAGGAAACTGGACAACAACTAATCCTTTGATGTCAAAATCGACTTAACACTTATTTAGCCCTAAATAAATGCACACCATAACACACTAGCAGGAGATAAGAATTCGAAACATTCTAAAAAATATTTCAACATGACCTAGATCTGGATTCTATCTATATAAATACAAACGAGCTTAAATAATTAGTGGTTGATAAAAAAAATTATTACAGTCAAAATACCCTAGACAACTTAATTTGACGCAACTAGGCAATCACATTATGATAGCACGGACATGAATATAATATCATGGATATAAAAATCGAAGAGATATAGACACCATTCAAACTTTTCAAGGAAACAAGGGTAAGCCATACATGAATAAGCTAACCTTGATGGAAATCTACAACAATAAATCGAAATAGCTTAAGAATATGAAAGAGAACAAAAGAGTAGTAAAGAAAATAGAAGAACATAGCTAACACATTCCAAGTAAAAACCACATGAACCTCCAAACTATTTCGGCAAAGAAGGCATAGGCTCAACCGACTTTAGAGAATCAAAGACAAATTAGTTTAGAGAATCAAAGAAAAATCAATGACTCCAAAATATCAACATATAAAACCATGTGAACTTCATTAATGCTTGGGAACACAATAAGTATAAGAGCTGAGGTAAGAAGAGCAAGTGATTCAAGACGGCACAAAAAGCTAAAACTTAAAATAACAACTTGATTTGAACCTCTAATTAAAATGAAACATGAATAATATAATAATCAACCTGAAATTCCAATAGACAGACAATGAGCCATGAATAATCATCTTTGAACCTAAAAAGAAAGAAGCGAAATGGAACCCAACAGAGATGGGTTCATCACATAACGCTTGAAATCAAAATAGAAGGTGATTGAAGTAGGAACTATTAACTTTTTCCTGGCAGCTGAACTGAGACCGAAACGAGTTGGAGACAACTGACTTACACCACCACATGAAAAATCTGAGGACTTCAAACTCGAAGGACAGATAAGAATGTTAGACCAACTTTGAATAAAAATCCCTTCAAGACCTTGACACTAGAGAATTAGTTTTGAATTTCTTAAGTATAAAACTTCAATTTTTGTTTTGCTTTCTCGCTATTTTTCTTTAGTATTTTTTCTCCAACCCCCAAAGGATTGACAAGAAGAGAGTATATATAGAAGAACTCTAGGGTTCACAATTTTTTAGGAAAAACAGTACAATAGGAATTTGGATTCAATCCCAAATTTTGAATTTTCTCCCAAGGATGAGGGATAGCTCACTTTGATACGAGAATTTCAACCAAAATCTGGATGAGCTAATCAAGGTGGATGGCTTGGATCGATTGATCGTACTTGCTGCTTGACGTGGCTCCATCTCGTAGCCACAAGGACGATCAGACCGACTACTTTATGCTAAAGTTGTATGAGCGGAGAGAGACGCAACTAAAAGTTGTAATCGACAAAAAAGGAGGAGGAAACGTGAGTGTGAACTTACCGTCTGCTACAGTTGTTGCTGCTTCTATGAGCTCGCCCTCACATGAAGGAGGTGAGGTGCGTACAGGGGTTGTTGGTGCCGTTCACGCATTGCTGTGTTGAATCGCTAGTGTTTCTTTCGTCTATTCATGTTGTTGGGTCTTTCCTTGTAGATGAGAAAAAGAGTTGGGCCGGGTCGGAGCTAAGGATATGAGTCGGCTATTAAGCTGGTTTGCTGGATTGAAAAGGTGTTGGTTTGACTGAGAATTGAAGATAGTGGGCTGGAGAAAGGCATGGGGCTGCTAGAAGTAAAGGGATTGGTTGGGTCTGCTAAGAATTGGGAATTGGATTGGCTTAAAAAAGAGTTGGTATGCTAGCCCAAAATTGGTCCTTGCAAAGCCTTGAACTAAATTAATTAGGAGTAATAGCCTAAATAAATTTCAATTGTGACCAAATCGAATTCAATCGATAAATTTGGCCAAAAATGAAACAAGACGAATTAATACAAATTAATTAACGGACTTCTTAGTTTTAACAAAATAAAAATAATTAACCTAATTAGGAACTTATAATTCAAATAAGTATTAATTACTACACTAAATAACCAACTAATTAAGTAAAATTAAAAAAAATTGAGACGATTTTTGAATAATTATAATATTTAATAATTATAAACATAATTTTCTAAAAACATATATATTACTGAAAAATCGTAAAAAGTGATAAAACTATTCAAAATAACTTGATTTTTTTTTATTTTTATAAAGTCAGCTATTTTAAATAATTTAAAATTTAAGAAGCTCGATGATTAATTTATATTGTGGAGGTCCACAATTGGGTGTCAACAACAATCACATTCAATTGACTTGTATTTTGTGACGGAGCATAACTCATATAATACTATATCCTTCAAGTTTATTTTCATCATAATGAATCGACTTATAATAATGAAAAATCTTCATCGTTTGTGAAAAAAAATCCAAATATAAACTTTTACAATGTTATTTACCTAAAAAATAAGAAATCAAAAATTATTTAACTCCAAAAAGCTTCAAAGAGTCTAACTTTTTATTTAAAAAAATTCTTAAAAATCGGACCTAACCTAGATTCAAACTCATGACCTATTGACTAATTGTTTAATCTTTAACTATTCGCACTGCAATATCATTCGTTCATATTAACCAGAGGAAATATATTTAGTTTGTTTCATCAGTTGTTTAATGAAAATCATTGGGGAATCTTTTTAAATGAAATGTCATCAATAAATATGGTCTAACCAATTCAGAAATGTGAAGATAAATTGATCCAAGGTTGACATGTACCATACCTAATTGTATTACCCAAATATAATTTGATCATGCATATACAATCACATTCAATTGACTTGTATTTGTGACGAAACATAACTCATATAATACTATATCATTTAAGTTTATTTTCATTATAATGAATCGGCTTATAATAAAAAAAAATCTTCATTTTTTATGAAAATAATCCAAATATAAACTTTTACAATGTTATTTACCAAAAAATAAGAAATTAAAAAATATTTAAATTTAATAAGCTTCAAAGAGTCTATTTTTTTTAATTACTAAAAATTGGGACCTAACCTGGATTCAAACTCGTGACCTATAGACTAATCATTTAACCCTTGACTATTTGCACTACAATAACATTCATCCATATTTACCAAAGGAAATGTTTCTAGTTTGTTTAATGATAATCACTAGGGAATCTTTTTAAATTAGATATTATCAATAAATATGGTCTAATCAATCTTATAATGTGAAGATAAATTGTAGAACATCATTATTATATATCTTTTATAATTATAGAACATCATAATGATTCGACTTATATTAATGAAGAATCATCAATTCCTGTTTTAAAAAAAGGATTCAAATAAAGATTCTACAATCTTTTTTAAAAAAAAAATAACATAAGAAAATTAATTTAATTTTAAACCCCAAAACTACAAAGTTGTTTTAAAATAGATAACTACAATGGGATACTTATAACCTAGCCTCAAACTCGTGACATATGGACTAATTGTTTAAGCTATAACATTTCGCACTTCAATTGCATTCGTTTATAATCACAAACAATATATTATTTATTCTACCTTAATTATTTTAAATTAGTAAATAAAATTAATTAAGCTTACAGGCACTATCCACAATATAAAGACAGATCGAAAATAAAGGCCTAAAATAATGATTTGACTTATATTAATGAACAATCATCAATTCCTGTTAAAAAAAAAGATTCAAATAAAGACATTTACAATCTTCTCTAAAAAAATATAAGAAAATTAATTTAATTTAAAACCCCAAAACTACAAAGTTGTTTTAAAATAGATAACTAGAATGGAGTACTTATAACCTAGCCTCAAACTCGTGACATATGAACTAATTGTTTAAGCTTTAACATTTTACACTTCAAGAACATTCCTTTATAATCATAAACAATATATTATTTATTCTACTTTAATTATTTTAAAGTAATAAATAAAATTAATTAAATTTACAGGCACAATCCACAATATAAAGACAAATAAAAAATAAAGGCCCAAAGAAAAAGACAAATGCTCAATCCCAAAACACATAAATGCCTAAATGAAAATAATATCACAAAATCATCTTAACAAATTAATGTTTTGTTGTTTTTCAAAAAACATTGATAACATAAGTATATATTGTTATTTAAATAACACAACAAAAATTATTTTACACCCATAAACACTTAACAATAACATGATTCCAGAGTACTTTCATAGCTTTATTTCACTGTTCCTTTGAATATTTCAATCTTCTAACATTCTTATATTTTCGGTAAAAACTACGCTAAGTCGAATTGTCAATTTTTCACATTCTTGTCAATTTGAATATATAGATGATTGAAATATTTTAATTTTATACATACACGTACTTGACAAGTATAAAAGAAAAAAAAAATTGTTGTGGATGACGAAAAAATTGATAAAGACCAAAAGTTTGGAACAAATATAGTTTACTCAGAATTGTTGTTGATTTGTTATCTCAAATGACAATTATGAATGAAAACAAAATTTAAAAAAACGCATTTAAAAATGAAGAACGTATAAAGACCACGAAATTGGTATAAATAGAAAAAGCAAACCTTAAAAAGAAAAGCTCTAAATCTCAATCAAGTATAACATTAAATATAAATTTCTTGGAATGTGTGAACTAAAAAATAATGATTATAAGTTTGACTTTTCAAAAGTGATTTTATTTTTAAATAGTAGTGATTTTTATTAGTATTGAAAGTGATTTTACTTTTTAAGGTATTTTGGATAAAAAATAAATGAATTTACTCGATGATTTTTTATTTTTCATCTAAATTCGAAATTGCGAAAAAACTTAAATTTGTTGGTCGTGTCAATTTATGTCTTAGCCTAATAACTTCCATTTTACTTATTGTAAAAGATAAAAGAGTTTGTGGTTTCAATAGAATTGAACCCTACATCTCTTCTCACCTCTTCTAGCTTAGAACTCAGCTAAATCAATGGCAAAATGTATACTTTCTTTTTCTTTAATTTAATTGACTTATTTTTATTTAACATAGAGTTTTAAAAAATATAGGGAATATTTAAAATCTTATAGCCTATAAATATATGTCAGAAATAGTAAGGGTCTAGGCTTAATAAAAGCAGCTTTAAAAAAGTACTTTTAAAAGTGCTGAAACTTATTGTTAAAATAAGCAGTTATGCGTTTGGATAAAAGTACTGAAATTGTTATGTCAAACGTGAAAAGGAAAAAATGGAAGAAAGAAATGTTAGGATTATATGGGTAATTTGGAGATTGTATAAAAATATTAAGGGCAAAAAGATAAAAATGTGGTCAACTTAAAACAGCTTATAAACTAAAAAAAAAGCACCATACCCCAACTTTTAACTTTTGGCTTAAAATAAATTTTTTTAACTTAAAATAAGTTATTTTGAAATTGTCAAACAGCTAAATAAGTCAAAAACTAGCTTTTAAGTCAATTTGACCAACTTTTAAGCTGAGCCAAACAGGCTCTAAAAGTCTTTTAATTTTGTGATATTAAATGTATCATATGAAAATTAAAATAAAAAATCTCCAAAAAAAAGTCACTATTTTTATAAAAGAAAAAGTAAATTAAATAAATTAAAATTGAGTACCAGACACGGCCATTTGGAGAATTTCTTTAAACGTTTGATTATTGTACACCACATCTTCCTTATCCATATTGCTAAAAGTTAGCACATATTAGGTTGGCACTTGGCACAAATAAATCAGTGGCGAATTTTCTTTTTTTAGGGTATTCAAGATTTAGTTGTGGTATTATTTTTGCAGATTTTAAAATTATCAATACCGCTAATAAGCTTTGCACAAAATAATATTAACATTTTCTTTTGTGAATAGATCATCATCATATATATATATATATTGAAAATGGCCAATGAAATGTTTTATTAGTTAAATGTAATAATTTATAATATATTTATTTTAATTTGATGAGGTTCAATCATATAATTAGTCATTTTTAAATTAAATTACCATATTAACGATATTCGTTGTGTATTTTTCTTTCATCTAACTGGATGTGCTTTACACGTGTATTTCACGTTAAAATTTTTAGATGTCATATGACCATGCGAAGAGAACAACTATATTTTTATCTTTCAAAACTATTTTTTGTATATTAATTTATATTTTATAAGTTATAACATAATAGATGGCGTTCTTGTTGTTGGCTCTAATGTTTGACTTCTCAATTGTCTGTGTACATAAATCAAAGATAGTTACTTACTTTCACAGTTAACCGAGAAAGGTTTTCTATTTTTCAACCGAAAAAAATAAAAATTTAAATTTAAGAATATGTTCTATCTCTGAAATCAAATATGTATCACTTGCTTTATTGCACTAAACAAAGATATTGTCCATATACTTGTAAACGATTTTTAAATTATTCATACCAAGCATGATTTGTATATTGTACGAAAAGAATAACAACATTATGTTATTACATATATAAGAGCAGTACAATAATGTGAAAAACTATTGGTCAAAAATTAATATAAGAAAAGATGAAAGATATAAATAATTAATAAAATAATTATAGAATTCATAATACTATAACAAAGAATATAAAAGACTGTGAATAACGTTTACAATAATTAGTAATAAAAAGAAAATTTATATGTTATAACTAAAAAATTAATGTGCAATATTTAATTTCTAAGTTTTATACTTACATAAATATATAGGACTTTTAATTAATGTTCATATATATTCATTAGCAGATTTACACATATATTGTGATTTTTTTAGAAGATTTTGTTGATGTTAGAAAATTATGTTAACTTGATAAATACATTCATGATATATATAATGTTTTA
This sequence comes from Solanum peruvianum, assembly GCA_027705065.1. NCBI lineage: Eukaryota > Viridiplantae > Streptophyta > Magnoliopsida > Solanales > Solanaceae > Solanum > Solanum peruvianum. Next base: position 50,582,945 of record JAKWJD010001757.1, read on the forward strand.
TTTTAAATACAATACCTACCCAAATATAAATATAGATTTGCATTTTTGAAATATTTTCTCATAAAAGTTAGCTATATTAAATGAATAATAAAAATTAAATTAATTAAAACTTCAACTGACGTTATTACAAGTCATATGAATTTTTCTTCATAAATTACTAAAATATTAAGAAATAGTAAATAACTAAAACAAAAGGATAATGCTTATATAGTAATACATTTTTCAAGCAAACTTTATGACAATCTAAATCACATAATTAAGTATCATTGATAAATAAAGTCATTCTTTTGTCTTGAGCATCAAAATATGAACCGTGACAATTCTCTAAATTTTGAAAAAATATATTCATAAGCATATATATATCTACATCACAAAAAATTGTTAACAAAAATAAATGAATTTATACTATATCATGTTAACTTTATATATTAGAATATTACATAGTAATGTATATATTACCAAATAAATAACTATTTATCACTAAAATTATTTTCCTCAAGTACTCAAGGTTATGGAATATACCCTTTTAGAATATAACGATTTACTTCATCAAAGTAGTGGTACCTCATATTCCGCTAATCTTCGAACTCACAGAACGACAATAAATTACACAAAAAATTTGAAAATGCAAGAAGAAAAGTAAAAGATTAAAAAAGTTGTGGTCGAAAAATGAGGGGAAATCCCTCTATTTATAATTAACAAAGGGTAGTATGAATAAGTTTTTTTTTGTGCCCTAAAAAGTCATGACCTTTCGGAGAAGTCACTACCCTTTGAAAAAGTTACAACTTATTTAAAGTCACAACTCTTTGGAAAAGTCACAACCCTTTGAAAAAAGTCGCAACTCATATTAAATGTCACAACTTTTCCGAGAAGTCACAATGTTTGGAAAATTCACAACTTCTTTGAAAAAGTCACAATTCTTTGAAAAATTCACAACCCTTGAAAAAAAATCACAACATATCGGAAAAGTCACAGCTCATCAAAAAAGCCACAACCTTAGTAAGACATATTATAGTAATCAACATTCAAGTTAGGAGTTTATACTTTTAAGATATATATATAAACATCGAATTAAGAAAAAAAAAAGGTAAGCAATAAAATCCGGGACCGTCCTCTATTTTCCGTTTATGACTTTCATATGATATCAAAGCAAATAATTATGATGATTTTCAAATACATGAATAATTATTTATTTAAAGTATCATTTATATTAATACTAACTTCATTTTTAAATAAAACCGAATATATATTACATGAATAAATCCTTTGGGAACTCAATGCCAAGTACAATGCGGACGGTAACAATACATATTTACATCAATTGCACTAATTAAATGAACTATAGTTCAAAAGTAAGCAAAATTAAGGTAAGAAAAGAAAGCCATTGCTATGGAGTACCAGCCAACGGAGGTGGCGGTTGATGATGAGCTATTTTTGTTTCTGCTTGTCCTAGCATGATCATGAGCACGATCTGATGGGATGGATCCATACCCCTTCGTTCCACGACGACGCCACGCAACAGTAGGTGTCAAGAGTATGCATATGATGATAGAAAGTACAAGCACAACCTTGGCAACACTCTTCATCTTTTTTGTTAGCTCTCAGTACTGGTTATGAGTGACTAGAGGTCTGAAGGGATAAGAAATGTGTGAGGTATGACAAACAAACAAACTTCATTTATTGTTAAAGAAAAGGAAACAAGGTGTGCCAAATCAGCACCTAAATGATTATTCTTACTTGTTAAAGAAAAATAAGAAATGTTTTTTACAATTATAATAGAGGGAGAAGGACATGATATATCCCTTAACTATACTATTTAGAGTTGATATCTCCCTTGTAAAGTGAGTCATATATATTTTTATCGTCATACAAATGACTTATATATATCCTTATTGTTATAAAAGGAGTTACATATATCCTTTGTATAACGGAAATAAAAGTTCAATATAAATCTTGAATTTACTTTTTTTACTCTAATTTTTTTTAAGAAAATCATGTGGGGTATATATATGATTCTTATCGTAAACTTTAAGGTATATTTTATTTTCATACGAAAATTGTTTTTTGACTTCTTGGATTATCATTATTCGAGTTTTTTGTTCCTTTTTCTTTCTTTCATTCTTTAGTGTAAACAAAAGTTTTAAAACTAATTTTCTTGCGGCTACATTGTACAATTTAGTTTTTGTATTTGTAAAAATTATGGGATATCTATAATAAATTTTACAAGAAAAATAGTGAAATATAAATAAATTTAACAATCAAAGTAATAAATTTAAATTACTCGTTGAAATAAAAAAGCAAAAAGATACGTGTGAGCACGATCAAATATACCTCATATGGATTATATTTTTAAAAATAATTAAAAATTAAATTAAAATTAAATTTTCCACTCTCGTTAATAAAAAATGATATTTATGAATCATTTGTATAATAGTAAGATATATATAAAGCACTTTCATAACAAGACGTATATCAACTCTAAAGAGCAAAATTGAAGAATATATCAAACTTTTTTCCCTATGATCAATTATATCACTAGTGCACCCACAACACCCATAACTATCATCTTTGCCCTCACCATCACTGTCACTAGCCATTATTTATAATTATTATTACCAATCACTATTACATGATTGACAATCATCCTCACTATCTACTCTATAAGGATCAGATATCATTCGTAGTTTGTCATTGTTATCATTAATTATCACTATCATACATGCAATTACCATCAACTACCTAAAGACAGTGATGGATCCAAGCCAAAAATTTTATCAAAGGTATTCAAGAATAATAGTATGTGACTGTCAAAATAAGACAAAAAACTATTGTGTTATTTGGGTTCAAACCTGAAACTCCTTCATTCAAATGGACAACCATTATCATTGCGCCAAAGGCATAGCTTTTATTGTCAAAGGTGTCCAACTTAAAAATATATTCTTTAAATGTAGAATTTAATATATATATATATATATATATATATATATATATATATACATACACACAACCTAATTTTTCAACGAAGAGTATCCGAGTAGACACCCTGAGGTGGTTGTAGCTATGTCACTACTACAAAAGATTATGAATAAATTATTGAAAATGTGTATTTCAAACCTAAAACCACTTTTAAGAACAAATTTATGATACAACACAAATTTCCTTACTATTTTCTATATGTTTCAATTTATGTGACACATTTCGAATTTTAAAATTCTAACAAGTCTGTTTTTAATCGTAAATTTTTCATAATTTTTTTTAATATTTTGGATTGTTAACTATTAATGTGAATAAGGGGTGTCAAATAGGCGGCTTGAGTTGAAATTGGAGATATTAAAATGTGTTGATATAAAAATTGAGTCGGGTCTTGACCTGCACAAGTTTACTTTGGGATCAAACGGGTTAGATCATGACCCGCTTAATCTCAATAAACTTGACATATTGTTATTTAACTTCTATAGCCACAATTTTGAATTTCAACTCAAGAAGTTCTTTTTTATAAAAAAGTTACAAATGGATAGAAATCACAAAACATATAAAATAGATAGTAATTCATATATTTAATAGTAACATATATATTATAGAATACCTCTAAAATCTTTTATTTCTCTCCTGATGTATTTAATGTACCTGAGGTACATATTAATGTATTCGAGCTAGTATTTAATGTATCCGGCTACATGTCATGTATCCGATTTATTTTATAATGTATCCGAGCTAGTTTTTAATGTATGTGAGTTACATATTATGTATTCGGTTTATGTTATAATGTATCTGAGATATTCTTTAATGTATCCGAAAGATACAAATTTTAAGAGATTATTGTAATTAGAAAAAAATAGAGATAAAATGTAATTTACTCTTTACACTATAAGATTTTTTATGTAAATTATACATTATTATATCAAAACAAATAAAGAGTCTTAAAATAACTTGAAATTAGACATTAAATTGGGTTCAAATTGAGAATTCTCTTAAAATGGGTGTAGGCTTAAATAGTTGAGATAGAACCCAATTCAAACTATTTTGAGTCCAATCCATATAATTTTGGGTGATTTATCTATATTTGTGCTCATTTGACAACCTCTAATTGTGACTTACATTTTATGGAGTTTACAAATATATAAATTTTGTTTTAAGAAATTAAAGATTTCATCCGCAAATTTATGATAAAATTTTAACTGTGTGGGGCATGGATAAGTTGGACCAGATGAAAGTAGTATATTGGTAAATTAAAGTGACTCCAAAATTTTGCTATAAAACCGCCTCCAAAGAAAGAAGTAGCTATAACGTGCATGCATTTTCAATAAAATATTAATATGTTTGAATCACTAATTCACTATGAATAATATTTAGAAACCCACGCAAAATAATCTCATGAAAACGTGTATTTTCTCTTGCGTAAGGCACAAATATTATTAAATTTCATAAATAATATACCATAATATATAATAATCGAAAGCACAAATGGTGAATTAAGGCACAAATATTATTAAAGTTCATAAATCATATACCATAATATATAATAATAGAAAGCACAAATGGTGAATTAAGGCACAAATATTATTGAAGTTCATTAATCATATACCATAATATATATAATAATAGAAAGCAGAAATGGTGAATTAAGGTGCTTAGACTTATACCCCGTATCTTAGCCACATGGGTGAATATATAAATATATTTCCTCCACTTCCGCAGCGTTACGTGCTATCATTTTTATTTTTCATTTTCTGGCCACGTTCAACAACTCCTATGCTCAACATAATGCTCTTCTAGTCTAGAGAATAAATATGAATTGGCCAGCAAAGATATATATTTTTTTATCTCTTAAAGAATGTCAAAAATCTCACTTTTTTGGTTAATAAGATGGGTGAACTCCTTTTAAGGCTTGGACAATACTCCTCCTTTTGATCTAGCTTTTGGAGTTTGAGTTAGGCTTAAGACCTAATTTCAACATTATCTTTCGACCTGTATGTGCAATTAGGCCAGCCATTTAGGTCCCAAAATTTTGGGAGCCTCATTATTTTATTTTATTGACTTTCTGATAATTCAATTTTGAGACCAATGGCTCAAACTAAAAATTTCTAACTAAGAGAAGACGAAACTCAAATTTTACTTCTTCTCTTTTTTGTTATATAAATTTTTCTAGGTCATTTGGGGTGTTACAAATCAGGAAGAAAGTTACAAGAAGACTTGACCATAGCCTCTGATTAAAACATAAAACCTCTTATTACAAATCATTTTTAGACCATTAACTTTATTCAGCGGCCCGTTACTTATGAAAGTTCAAATATATATGTAAAGTATAGTATTTGATTTAGATACATAGGTGTGTTAAATGCATATAGACACACGTAAATTAGAAGACATATCTAGGATTTTGCATGTGACTTTAATTGTAGCTGCTACCGTCTGTGACGGCGAGATAATTTGATACCCCACATTTCACAACTCATTTTTTGTGTATCTTACACTAATTTTATTCTCACAATCAGATAATACAACACATTGCCAAATTCATTTCTCTCTCTCTCACTATAAATATATATATTCACGTCTTTTTCTCTATTTCCAACACATTCAAATAAAATGGAGATGTCTATTTGCAAAACCTTGCTATTTCCCCTTTTAACAATTGCTTTATTCATCTCACTACCACAAACATCCACAGCTGCTAATAACGAAGCCTACACAAACTTCGTCAAAACTAAATGCAACGTCACCACATACATTTCCCTTTGCGAAAAAACACTAATTCCGTATGCGTCTTCAGTGAAAACCAACTCCACAAGGCTATGCAAAGCAGCTCTTGATGTAACCATAAAAGCCGCAAAAAACGCCTCTAGCACTGTCTCAACACTGAAAAAACAAAAGGGAATAACCCGAATTGAAGCATCCATAATTAAAGACTGCATAGAAGATGTGAAGGATGCAGTGTACGAACTAAAGCAGGCTGTTGAAGCAATGAGACATTTAGGTGATAAAGATAAGGCATTTCAGTTGTCTAATGCTAAAACGTATGCGAGTGCAGTAATAACAGACGCCGATTCGTGTACCGAGGGGTTTTCTGGACGGGAGGTAAATCCAACTGTCAAGGAAATGATAAATAGCAGCATGGCAAATATTACCAAACTTGCCAGCAACGCCTTGGCGCTCATTAACCATCTTTATTGAAGAAATTTTATTTAAATGTGTATTCAGACGTCTAAATTTTAATAAATAAGGCCTAATATAGGCTATTGTGTGATGATGGAGTATGATCTTATAATCAAATTGACTTCTGAATGCCCACCAGACATATAGAACGGGAATTTTAATTATCTCATCATGCTTTCGGAAACTAAAAAATTCACAGGAAATAATAATCAAGATTGAAATTAATATGAATTTATGGATCTTGAACTTTTATTTAATTTTGGTTTGAAGCTTGATCTTGAGTCTTTGTGTTGATTTCTGAAACTTGTAAACAAATATACTTGAATGCTTGTAGATAAAGTTATGGCGTTTGATCCATAATATCTCTGACTTCTTGTTAGAATTTTGGTCATTTTCTAAGTTATGAAGAGCTCGATTCATCGTAGTATGTAGGATGAAAGAGTTTAGATAAGGACAAGTACATTTTTGAGCCAATATATAAAATTAACTGAGATGATGATATTTGATTGATCGAAAATATAATATGTTGCAAAGACACATTTTTATTGGTTTTTTATTTAATTTAGTATCATATGTCACCTTGAACACGTAAAATATCATATTGACTCTTTCACTTGACTTGATTTTTTTATGTCATGTCATTATTTGACTAGCACCAATTTAGGCCTCTGGAATAAGATGACATTTCAGACTTTGCATAATGAACTTATCATTTGTAGCCGATAAATAGTACTTCAATTAAAATTTTATGGACTAATTTGATAAAATTTAAACGTCCACAGCTTTTGTGTAGTGTATGAATGAATAAGTATATCCTGATTTGAGATCCATTAAATGGATTAATTTATCGTAAACTAACTTTAAGACTTGCTGAAATTGATCAATCCCCGTTATAAATGGATACTTTTATCTGCTCACACAGGCTGGAAAAAAGCTCCACTTGATTTTATATATATATATATATATATATATATATATATATCCCTTTCATATGAGTTAAACGATATATACATATATAATCTGTACAATTTTCTAAAAAGCCATGCCAGGCTTGCGAATTTTTATTGAAAGGGTGTTTGGTTAATCTTATAATTTCATCAAATTTACTTAATTCTAAGTATTAATTGATTTCTTTTCATTTTTGTAAACATCAAAAAATGTTTATAAGTTGAAATCAAAGAGTCCTTTAGGAATAACTTTTGTGATTATACTCCCTCTGTCCTATTTACTGTCCACATTTTTCTTTAGTGGTCTCTATTTACTTATTCATTTTGACAAATCATGAAACGATAAATATTTTTTTCCCTATTATACTCTCACTTAAACTTCTTGAAAATTTTTAAGTTTTGATTCATCCTTTTTAAAACCATAATTAATAAGGTAAAATTGTAACTTATTATTGTTATCTTAATACGTGTGTCATTTCTAAAGTGGACAACTAAATAGAAATAGAGGAAATACTATTACTATAAAGTTTTCTTTGTTTGTGTGTCAAAACCTTAAATAAGAGAAGGTGAAGAAGGACCGTAGGACCACCAACAAATGTGGTGTAGCATATGAGACCGTTCTTTCGATTTAATGATCTTAAATTTAAGTTTGGATATGAACATATTCTTGGTAAGAGCGTTTCTCTCAAAAAGACCTTTTATAGAGCTCTAATACGAATATTTGATATCAAGTATGATAAAATAAAATAAATAAAATGAAATGACAAAAATAATAGGCCAACTGGCATAAATTTTTATCGACTCCCTTTTCTAATTCATGTTTGATTTGACACACTGTTTTAAATAATAAATCAAATAATATCTTTTTATTATACTATTCTTAGTTATTATAAGTCATAAAACATTGATAACAAGGTAAAATAAATACAAAATATAAACCTTTTTTAATTTAAAAATTAAATAAAAATAAAAAATCATTTTAAATATAATAAACCAGTCAAAATAAAGAGTACATACGTAACAAATGTATATCCTGATTTGCAGTCAATTTCCTATATGGTCATCCAAGTTTAAGGAATTGCCTAGAAATATCATATATGTTATATTTAGGATGAAAATATCATTCAACTATCATTATTTTCTTCCAAATATATACTTGACACTCCAAGAGTTCCACTCTCTCATAATTGGCATAACACGTCATTAAAGTCTTTTTTAAAATAATAAACTATTTTAATTCATTAAACTCATTTAACTAAAATAATGATCATATTATTTTTTTAAAAAGATATACTAGTTTATTAAAAAAAATACTTAAGAATCTTTTATCATAATTAAAATAGTTTTTTCAAAGTTACCATAATGTCATCAATTTTGAATAATTATAAACACATATATTCAAAAAAAATATTGATATATAAAGCACTTATGTATGTCAACTTACATCAATTAATCATATATTATATGTATCATAATATTAAAGGTCAATTAATTAGGTGTTTGAAATTCATATATACTTACGATATCCTTTTTTTAAAAAAATAAAATAGAAAGTAAAAAATATTTATATTAAAAAATAAATTTTGATATTTATTTATCAATATTAATCTTATATAATATGTATATTATTGAATTAAATAGGCAATTCAATTAATTATTGTATTTTATAAATTTGGCATGAGATAAGAATATATATTGGTGTTTAATTGAATAAGAAGTTAAAATAAAATATAATATAATATAATATAATATAATGTAGAATAAAAGATTAAAATAAAATAAAATTTTAAAAAAGTTAATAATAATTTTCTCTTTCATAACAACCTTTTTGTTGATCTTACAAATTTATTTGAATACTTTTATGAAAAAATTGCTTAAATTTTCAAATAATTTATTTAAAAATTTTAAAACTTACCAAGTAATAATTGTACACGGAGGTTTTTTATTGAATTTTGTTTGGTAAGATATGTAAAGAAATTAGATTCTTTTAATTCTTTTACAATCTTCAAAAATTTTCATGTAATTTGTATATTCATTTTGTAGAGACATAAATTTGATGAATTAAATAGTCTATTATTTTTTAAAATGATAATTTATTGACATGACGTATCAACTAGAATAGAAAGAGACTTTTGATGAATTTATTATTGTTTTTTGAATAAAAAAATATAATATTTTTCACTTTCTATTTTTTCAGAAAAAAAATATTGTAAGCATTAATTTCAAAATACACTATTAGCATTACTGTAATAATTGATTGACGTTTAATATTATTAATTCATTATACAATTTATGATTAATTGATGTAAGTTAGCAGTTATCTGTACATCAAAATTGTTTTGATTGTGTATGTTTATAAGTATTCAAAATTGATGATATTATAATACGTTTTAAAAACTTATTCTCCAAAATATAAAAAAAATTAAAAGTTTCATTATGATAAAAGATTCTCAAGTATGAAAATTTATTCTTAATAAACTAATATATATATTTTTTAAATATTATGATCATTATTTTAGTTAAATGAGTTTAATGAAATAAATTAATCTACTTTTTTTAAAAAAAGAATTTAATGCCATGTCATGCCAACTAGGAGAGAGTGAAACTTTTGGAATCTTAAGTATATTTTGAGAATAATAATAATAATTGAGTGATATTTTGATCCTAAATAAAACATATTGTTATGAAACTATATAAATCTAGAAGAAGAAGAAACTAGGGAGAAGAGAAAAGACTTCTTATTTCTCTTGAAGTATATTCAGGATTCATAGATCTTTTACAAATCTTATTTACAATGAAGGAAAACCCTTTATTTATAGGGAAAATCTTACTTGGTCCCCAAGTAGGATTCCTAACCATATCCTACTAGGACTCCACATAATTAGACATTCACTATAACACAAATTGTTTATAACACTCCCCTTGAATGTCGGTAGATTATGTGCCTCGTTAAAACCTTACTAGATAAAACCCAGTGGGAAAAAAATCTAGTGAAGGAAAAAGAGTACACATATCTAATAATACGCATTATGGATGCCTCATTAAAAACCTTACAAGGAAAACCCAGTGGGACAAAACCTTGTGAGGAAAAAAGAGTACATCGCGTATTAACTCCCCCTAATGACAACATCAATTCAGAGACTAGAATCTTCGTTTTCCAAGCTTTTGCATCATCTTCTTGAAAGTTGTAGTTGGTAGGGACATGGTGAACAAATCAATTATAGTATTACTTGAACATACCTCTTGCATGTTGATATCACCATTCTTGGGAGCTCATGAGTAGAAAACTTTGACGAAATATGCTTTCTTCTATCTGCTTTTATAAATCTTCCCTTCAGGGTCAAAGATTTCTGGAAGTTCCTTACTTCAACTTCTTTAAGCAAATAATCTATTGCCTTTTGAAAACTCTTCAAGAGTTTCAATTCTAGTTATCAACTTGCATAACAATATTTGTATATGCTTCATGCATTTTGAATCGATTTAATCCTTATGAGGAAGACAAACAATTTTTTCAAAAACTTGTATATGCTTTAGATTTTGAACCATTGGATATTTAATTTTGTCAAGCAATAACATTCAAGTTAGATGTATGACATCTTTTAGTGCTTAGATTGCAAGTCAAATAAGCTTTACGCTTACCAAGATGCATCATTCCACTTTTCACTTGATAATTATTTCTACACAAGCATGCTTTAATAGATGTAGAATTCATATCCTCATAATCTTTTACAAAATTGCGCGCTATTGTATCAAAGATATCGTCAACGATATATCATTTTGTATCGATTCACAATACGACAAACTTATTGAGATCTCATCACTTCATTATTTTAGGTAGCTACCCCTCTCATAAGGTTGCATAAAGTGTTATGTCGTAGGCTCTCCAAGAGCACATTGTCTCCTTATTATGATCATTTTGATTCTTTGATCCTCCCCCCTTTTTCAAGGATTATTTATTTAGAATTGATTAGTCTATCATGCTTCATTCATGTCATAGACTTTATCCTTAAGGGATATTCAATAGGAGTATTTACAACTTTTGTGTTGCTTCTAATCTCCCCCCTTATGTTAGACAAACTAACATATATCTCAATCTTTGGAGAATCTATCCTTGTGCATAATTGTATATTCATTGATTATATACCATATATCAAAATAATCAGATGAAAAATATTTGGTCCCCGACCATAAATCAATTGAAAGAAAATTTGATCATAATTTATCAGTCTGATGCGTACAATTACTTTTGTATGCAATATCGTACTTCATATCAACATATGAAACTTTATTTTCATAAACAATGATTTTACTATTTGAGACATTTAGTGTCACACCATCTTGAGTATTTATCAACATTATCAAGATAAATTGTCTTGATTACATATTCTCATATTGTGTTCTTAACTCGATTATTTTTGCACAAACAGTTTTGTGAATGTCAAACTACACGTTGACAACAAAAACACATGTGACTATCTTATAAATGCATCTTTTTATCATATCACATGATAGGTGAACGGGCCCATATTCACCTTTTATACTTTTCAGAATTTAGAAATTTAGTCCCAACTTTAGTTGATCCAATCAACTTTATCACGAGAACAAACAACGTAAAGAATTCTTAAAGAATCTTCTAGTTTTCAATGTATGTCCATTACTCAGTATGCACATCTTTGGGATGACTAAATTATTCATGCCAACTAATAAAATTAGTAGTACTCGTAAACTCCAAGTTTACTACGCCATGTGCCTTTTGCTTTAGTAAATTTCTGATTTACTATTATATGAGTAAATTTCAATTTTATTACTCTAAGAGTAATTTTCAGATTTATTTCTTCTCAATTACTTCACCCTTTAGGTGAGTCATGATCCCATCATTGAATGAACTAATCTGAAGAAAATTGTGCATGTAACATATTATTTGTGCCAATATTTTTGCAATCTTTTTCATGCCTAGCATGGTGGCTTACACCTCATTCCCTTTGGAGAATGGATCCATATTTTAGCATTTATCAGAAGTTCTCATTCTTCGTGAATGGAACACAAACATGTGAGCTTATCAAATTATGATAGCTTTAGTACCTTATTCCATATTTATGTGCATTATTCAATCACTTGTCTTCTTTCAGACATATTATGCACTACAACCACATTCACTTTACGTAATAAAGCAAATTCAGTAAAATTTCATGACTTCTTATCAAAAACACATTAGTTTTTCTTTAGTCATCATAATATCATCAATATGGTGCATTGAGACTCAAACCCAACGTCTTATGCCATAAATCAATGAGGGACTTGAATCCAACATCTTTCATCACAAAGCATCAACACTTCTGATGTCTTACCCTCTTGGTGCGATTGGACGTAAATCCATTCTTTTTGTGCGATATAATTTAAATTCATTGTCTTATCCACAATGAGGCTCAACCTCAAGGCTTTGAAAATAATTACAATTTTATCACTTTTGATGATCGTTAATATGATTATATATTATAATTACACAAAAAACTGAGACTATTGATTTATTATAATCAACATTAGTAGTTAACAAATATAGCTTAATAGATCACATACCTCGTATAAAGGTTGAAAACATACCTTGAAGATATAAGAACCTTATTGCAACCTTTTTACATAATGCAAGATCTCTTTTGCACTTTTCTCGTCTTCTATCACAATTCTTTAAGAATAGAGCAATCGTGCTGATAACGTGTTATGAAACTATATAAATCTAGAAGAAGAAGAAACTAGGGAGAAGAGAAAAGACTTCTTATTTCTCTTGAAGTATATTCAGGATTCATAGATCTTTTACAAATCTTATTACAATGAAGGAAAACCCTTTATTTATAGGGAAAATCTTACTTGGTCCCCAAGTAGGATTCCTAACCATATCCTACTAGGACTCCACATAATTAGACATTCACTATAACACAAATTGTTTATAACACATATATAATATTTTAAGGTAATATTAACAACTATTTTGGGAATTGACTCCCTGATTTGAGATACTTCCCTACTTTATATGGCTCTAATTTCTCGAAAATGCTAACTTAAAAAATTGCTAAAATGGATCAAATCTCGATATTAATAGATTGTTTTATTTGTTCACACAAGCTGGAATGAGCTCCACAAAAAATTAAATAAGGTCTCTTCATATAAGAAATATATATATGACCCTCTTTATTTAAAAAGAAAATAGTATTGTGTGAGTTAATAGAAATTTCTTTTAAGTCCCTATCAAGAGAGTAGTATTTACCAAAATATATATATATAATGAGGAGAAAGAAAGGTGGGAAAGGGAAATTAATTTCACCTACTCTCACAATAGGCATGGCAGAGACATCCATTACTCCTCATGTTCTCATCTTTCCTCTCCCTTTACAAAGCACAATAAACTCCAATCTACAATTAGCTGAGCTCTTATGTCTTGCTGGGCTTAGAGTCAGTTTTCTCAACACAAATCACAATCAACAACGTCTCGTTGGTAACTCAAACGTCGAATCTCGTTTCAAACAATATACTGGATTTCAATTCCTTACGATATCCGATGGCCTCCCTGAGGACAACCCGCGATCAGGCGAACAATTCGGAGACATTATCAGCTCCTTGCAGACCATGGCTGAGCCTTATCTTAAACAAATGCTTAGTGGCCTTGTTAAGGAGCCGATCACATGTGTTATACTTGATGGACTGTTTTATTATGGTGTGGATATTGGAAATGAGATGGGAGTTCCAGTTGTTATATTTGACACAATTAGTCCTTCCTGCTTTTGGATTTATCTCTCTCTCCCCAAACTAATTGAGGCTGGAGTTCTTCCCTTCAAAGGTATTTTTAAATCATTTTGTCTCCTATTGACAATGCCTTAATTGTATTTTCTCTCTTTCTATTTACATCTTGTACTTGTTTAAAATATAATACTTGTCTACTATATTAAAAAGGCGGAATGGTCTGATGGACCTTTATACTTGTATCAGCTTGTATTTTAAACCCTTCTACTTACCTTTTTGTCATCTGAACTCCTAAATTAAATAAAACATAATATATTAAATTCATCTGACCATTAACCATGCTTATGTGATATTATGATTGCTGACTTGATGAGAGAGTGTGACAACACGCATTTAAGGCGAGTGAGCATCATTTTTTAAACTTTTAAATTTTAAATTTTAAATTATTAATTATTAAAATTATATAATAAAAAATTTAAAAATAAAAATTATCTTCTTCCCCAAACCACTTTTTCTAAAAATAATCTAAAACTACTTGTTCAACTCAATTAACCCATCGCCGCCACAAACCCTTCTCTCTTCTTATTCTTCTTCAGCTCAGTCCAACCTTTTTCCTCTTCTTTTCAGCCCGAGATCCCCCACCCACCCCTGCCATTATCCATTTTATTCTCTTCTCTTTTGGCATATACACCATTAACATAATTATAATAAAAAGCTTTTGTTAAAATACATCTCATTCACCATTTTAAAACTTAATTTTTCAATATCTATTGCTTGAATTTACTTATGAACATATATTTTTTTAATTTGAAGTTTTCTTGATATATTTTTTTATCAAATATAAATAAATAGAACTGAAAGTATGTGTAAGAGCTAACTATAATCTTTCACATTTTGTCAATAAGAAAAATTTTGTGTGAGGAAGACGAAAATGGTGACTTTAATTTTTGGGGTGAAGGGTAGAGGGTGAGGAGGAAGAAGATGAAGTGAGAATATGAAAAATGAGTATAGAGAGAGAAAAATTTGTACTTCTTCAAAAAATATTATTTCTTTTTAAATATTTAATTTCTGATATGTCATTAAAAAATAATAATAATGATGTGTCATTTAATAATGACGAAGAATTTTATGTGTAAATTGAGTGTAATACACGGACACACAAATGATGAGAAAGAAGTTTGAAATATTGTGTTTGAATGAGTTTAAGAGTTCAATTGGCAAAATCAGAAATACAATGGTCCAACTTACAAACAAAGTCAAGTACGAGGGTCTATCAGGTCATTCCACCTATTAAAAATGTCTAACAATATTTATTCACTTTATGAAATTCATAAATTATTTTACACTTATTTAATAATTTATTCTTATCATTAATTATAGTCATTTCTCTTTTACATTTTCAAGACACTAATTTATTATATTTAAAACATACTATAATAAAATTTACACTTCTATTTTTACTTTTTAAGGATATACCAAGTAAATAGTGGACAACTATTATTGAACAAAACTAATTCATTTCGTTCTTCAAAATAATAAGCAGAGGAATAATGATGATTTCTTTATTAATTTAGCTTTCAGCTTCCCCAGTTTGGCATGCGCCCAAGTAGGGGCATTATTTTAGATATCGAGAAAATACTCCATGCTCCTTTTTAGAAAGGAAAAATCAGAAATACTCCATGCTCCTTTTTAGATGTCGAGAAAAATAATTTATTTTCTGAACTTTTATTTTTAGCGATAATTTTTCTGGAATTAAGAGGATGTAAATAGATTAAAATTTAAAAATTAATAAAAATATATTAATTAAATTATATTTTTTAATTAATTTTTTTCTTTAAAATTGAGCACACCCTTATCAAACTTTGAAAAAATAGAGTGGAATAGAAATTTGGAACACCACAACTATAAATTTAACTTCATATTTATCGTTGTAGGAAATGACATCGATGCATTGGTAACACATGTACCAGACATGGAAGGTTTTCTTAGACGACGAGATCTTCCACACTTTTGTCTTTTAGATTATAAAACCGATCAAAATTCTCAAGCTGTTTTTAAGGAAATTGAGCGTATCCCAAAAGCCCATGGACTCATATTAAATTCGTTTGAAGATTTAGATGGGCCTTTTCTTTACAATATTCGTTCTTACTTTCCTAAAACATATGCAATTGGACCATTGCCATTGAACTTGAAGACTAGACTTGCTGCTAAAGCTACTCCACTATTGTCATCCTCAAATAGCATGTGGGAAGAAGACCATACTTCCATTAAATGGCTCGACGCGCAATCCAAGGGATCTGTAATCTATGTAAGTTTTGGAAGCCTTGTTGTTGTTTCAGGAGATGAGATCATGGAATTTTGGCATGGACTAATGAATAGTAAAGTTAAATTTTTGTGGGTAATGAGGCCTAACATGTTGAAGGGAGATGCATCACATGATCAATTTATGAAGGAACTTGTTGAGGGTTGCAAAGGAATTGGTTACATTGTGAGTTGGGCTCCACAGGAGATGGTACTAGCCCATTCATCGGTTGGTGGGTTTTTAACCCATAGTGGATGGAACTCGACACTAGAAAGTATCATCGAGGGAAAGCCCATGATATGTTGGCCTCAATATGTGGACCAAAGAGTTACAAGTAGACTAGTAAATGAATTTTGGAAGATAGGGTTAGACATGAAAGATATTTGTGATAGATTCGTCGTAGAGAAAATGGTAAAAGATCTTATGGAAACAAAAAAGGATGAGTACACGAAATCAGTTGAGAAATTATCAAAACTTGCAAAATTAAGTGTTGAAGAAGGAGGTTTATCGTATAGTAACCTCGACTGTCTCATCAATGATATCAAAGGGTTAAGTAGAACTGTAGAGAATGGGAAAATGCATAACAACGTGACAAGCTACTAGAGTAAAGCTATGTATATTAGTGTTGTTTTTGTTTTCTTCTTCAACTTGCTACTTTGTTTCCTTCACATCTTATTAATGAAAAATTGGTTTGTAACCTTCTCTCAAAATTTAATAAACATTGGATGTGAAGCCTCAAAATAAAGTTTGTGAAATATTAAGGTTTGTGAAATAACATATCATGGGCTTTTAAAAAAATATTGAATGTTGTCGAGCCAGTATTTAATGTATACGAGCTACATATGATGTATTAGAGTTAATTTTTAATGTATTGGGGTTATATATTAATGTATTTGAGCCAACATTTAATGTATTCGAGCTACTTATCATATATTCGAGCTAGTTTTCAATGTATCCGAGCTACATATTAATGTATCCAAGATAAATTTTATGCATTTGAGCTTCAATTATTTTATCTGTTTTATTTTTGTTTTAAAAGAATTAATGTAATTAGAAACTTATTAGGAATAAATTATAACCTATGGAATTTATGTGGTATGCAACAGCCACAAGCCCACTTGTAAGCATCAAGATTTGAATTTTTTTTGTGTTGAATTGTTCAAAATTTAAGATAGGAAAAAGGGTTAAAAAATTTTATTTTATTAGTTAAATATATCATCGCTGTTAAAATGAATTTATTGTTACCCTTGCCGTCTACAAACTTTTCACATATACCCCTCAATTGAATGGAAAATTCTAAATTAACAAAAATAACTCCATTTAATTAGATTAACCAATTTAAACCCGATCCATTTATTTCTCTCCATTGGATGACTTTATAAGTTGAAGCGCTTATGCTTCAGTTCTTGATTCCTGGAAATGCCCCAACCTGGGTAAACAAGTCCACGCAGAAGCACTCAAAAATGGGTTTCATGGACACGAGTTTGTTGAGACTAAGTTGCTTGAGATGTACAGGAAATGTGATTGTTTTGATGATGCAGTTCAACTGTTTGAGAAAATGCGTGAAAGAAATTTGTATTCGTGGAACGCTATTATTAATGTTTATTTGAGTAATGGGGTTTTTGAGGAAGTTTTAGGCAGGTGCGGTTTGTGGAGATGGAATTTTTCTTGTTTCCGGTGGTCTTGAAGATTTGTTGTGGTTATGGTGGGCTTTGGTGACTGCAGTAAGAAAGGCCTTCAACATGTATGGACATGGAACATCCTCATTCTGCTTCTCATACTCGAGCTTAATCTTCATAAATTCAGCATTATTATTTGGATAGTAGTCCTAAGGGTCTTGTACAGCTCCATTATTTCTCCTCCAACCAAATTATATGTAATTGACTTGTTTTTCTCATCTACTGCTTCCACCAATTCCTTTGAATTTGTTGCCTTACCATCTTCATCAAAACATTTAAATCATTCTCAAATACCTAGAAATAATACTTAAAGCAAACAAGAAAAGAACATGAGAGTAACACAATTATTATACTAAAAGACTACAACTACTCTCGAGAATTAATAACAATGATATGGCAAGTCATGTAACACTTTTCGTCACCTAAACTTGCCAATTAAGATATCCACTAAAATATAAATCATTAATTTTGACCCAATTTATAATTCAAACTCTAACCTATTCTTATTAGACCCGACCCAATAAAATTAAGGGGCATACATCATCTTTTCATCTAATTTCAGCATTCAATTCAGTAGACCCCACCATCTTGGCTTTTGCACATGATTTAGGAGTTTGTTTCCTTTGAAAAAGATCCTTTTACATAATAACAACTTATTGATATCGCTCTTTAGTAGCATTTGTTTTGATGGGATGTCAAAAATGAGACCAATTACCCGTAATCTGTCAAACATGTTTAGAATTTTAAAGATTAAATTCAAGATAATTTAAATTTGGTATAAGTTTTACTCATTCAAGACTTAACTAATTTTAAGAGAATATTAAATTGAGCTTAATTTAATTTTAAATTTTAACTAGTTTTAAGATTTTTTAATGTATGTTTCAATATTGAAGATATAAATTGCTATCTATTTTATATCACTTAGGATTTATCTATTATTTGTAACTTCTTCTTTTTTTAAAAGAAAATCTTGAGTTGAAATTTAAAACTTAAATAACTATATATTAAATTTATTGAAATTAAACGGGTTAAATTGAGCGGGTCAAGACCCAGCCCATTTTGAAGTTTATTGGAGTCAATGGGCGAGTTAGGACCCAACCTAATTTCTATTTCAATCCATTTTAACATTATCAATTTCAACTCAATCCGTTCACTTGACACCTTTAAATAATATGTGTGTGTTTGTGAGAAGAATAAATAGAGTCATTCTAAATTGAGAATCCATAAAATCGAACGGTGAAAATATGGTGAAGAGATGATATTTGCCTCTTAATCTTTGTGGGTGGGGTCTAGTATGAACGGGTTAGGGTTGGGTTATAAATTTGGCCAAACTTAAAGACCCTTATTTTAGTGGGTATCTAGTCAATAGACGGTGAAATTAGTGTCATGTTATTTGCTAAATCATTTTTATTAACTTTTAATGATATTTATGATCTTTTAAAATAATGACGAAGAGTCTTTTTAATTCAAAAAAAATATAATAAAAAATATAAGTAGTCTACTCCAAATAGTTCAGAAGCAATTTTGTCGACCTTTTCTGGGTTGCAAATTTGATAGTGTCAAAAAATTCAAGTCATCTTAAAAGGGGCAATAACATTATTTTATTTTACCCAATTCAATATAATATCACTTTCTCATTATTATCTCTGCCAATACTCCTCTTTATAGCAAAAGAAGAAATATTTATAACTAATAAATCTAGCTAATTCAGACACATTACAAACTTGATTAGAAAGTTGATACATTCATACATTTGCAAAATTCAATTCAAATTTGTTAGTGTCAAAAAATTGCTAGACTTTTAAATAAGTAACGTTTCTTTATTTTACACAATTCACTATAATAATACGCTCATATCTCAGTCAATATTCCTATTTATAGCCCAACCTATAACCAATAAAAAAAATAGTTGATTCTTTTACAAACTTTGCAAATTGACAAATTGATACATCACAAATTGCAATGCAAATTGCTCTTCTTACAAAAATGTAGAAGCCAATAGTATACGTATATATTTGCGCCAATACACGTAAAATGTTAGAGAATATTTTTTTTAAATTTAATCTAGTTGGTCAGGTAGACATGTAATTTTTGATCGAATTTAAGTTTTATATCCTTTATAGAGTTTAAATATTTTTTATTAACATTTTACTTTTAACTTATTTTATTAAGTTTATTTTTAAAATATATGAAAACTACAAAAAATAAAATCACACTTTAAGGTACATTTTTATTTATGTATTCAAAATTTTAATAATAAATTAGTAATTTTAAGTTTTATAGTTTTTTCTAGCTATTTAATTTTTCTTAATTAATATTATTACTATTTTCATGTAGTAACAATAAAAAATTTAAAAAAAATTAACCCATTTACCTCACTACCCCAAACCCACCTACACTACCCTATATACACAAAAGTTCAGGGAAAAAAACAACAAAGAGGACAGACACTAAACACAGGAGAACAACAAAAAAGAAAAGAAGAAAAAATCAGCAAATTCAAAAAAAAAAAAAAAAAAAAAAGGAGAAAGCAACACACGACTAGGAAAAAAGAAAAGGCAGCAACATACAAAAAAAAAATCCTACAACCCCCTCTCAATTTTTATATTATATTTTTTTTTTATCACGAACAAAAGTGAGATTGAAATTCATTTTCGTGGTTTCTCATTAGGATTGTTTTCTTTTTGTAATATTAAATTTTCGCAAGAGGTAGCAATTTATTTTTATTGTATTTTTACTTTTATGATTATATAATACTTGATTCCAATGTTATGAAATTTGCTCGTAGGTGTGTTTAATTTTGATACAATAATATTAAAATATTTTCTATTTGTTCTATTGTACATTTTTTTCATTTGATACTATATGTTGTTATCAATTAAGTACGTCTTGTGTCTAATTTAAAATCAATTAATCATCCAAAAGAATTATGGATTAATAACGTAAGTGAATCCCTTTTATAAAATAATTACTTATTTTAAATATACTTTTCAATTATTATCATTTATATCAACTTTTTTAATTTTTTGTTTTCTCTATCTCGCAATTTCTTTCTTTCTCCTTTTCTCTGTTTCGCTCTCTTTTTCTTTCATTCTTTTTGTTGTCCTTTTTTGCTTGTTTTTTTTGGTTGCTCTTTCTTCTTTTACTATTGCTCTTTTTTCTTTCTTTTTATTTTATAGAATAGTCAATTATTCTAGACTGTATAAAATTTGGATCATAATGAATTAGACAAATAATATAATTGTAACACATGAAGAGGCATAAAAAACTACAAAATTAATTAAATTTTAATTAAAAATGTATTGCAAACATATCAAAGTTGAATTATTAGAAGAGAAGTAGTATAATCATAATAAATGAAAAGGCATAAGAAACTGCAACATAATTAAACTTGAATTAAAAATATATTACAAACATATTAAAATTGAATTATTAGAAGAGAATTAAATATGAATGCAGAATGTAGAAAACAAAGAACATTCTTTGATCTGCATCTAAATTGAATAAAATTTGTATCAATAATGAATTAAACAAGTAACCAATTGCAACAAATCAATCAATTAATTGCAAAATGAATTAAACTTGTATTTAAAAGTGTATTACACAAATATTAAATTTGAGGTAGAAGAGAAAATTAAGCATGAATAAAAATTGTAACAAATGAAATATTAGAAAGTGATTTATAGAGTGAATTACACTTGTATCAATAATGAATTAAACAAGTATCCAATATAGGAACAAACAAATAAATAAAAAACTGCAAAATGAATTAAATTTGTATTACACGATACTAAATTGAATAAGAAGACAGAATTAAGAACGAATGAAAAACGTAACTAATGACAAACAAGACAATGATCTGTAGAGTGAATTAAAGTTGTATCAATAATGAATTAAACAAGTAATCAATAGTAACAAATAAATCAAAAAACTGTGAAATGAATTAAATTTACATCAGAATTGTATTACACAGTTTTTAAAGTTGAATTAGAAAAGAAAATTAAGAATGAATGGAAACGTAACTAAAGAAAAACATGACAAAGATCTATAAAGTGATAAGTGATATCAATAATGAACTAAACAAGTATCCAATAGTATAAAATCAAAAAATTTCAAAATGAATTAAATTTGCATTAAAATTGTATTATCTAATGCAACTTTAATAGAGTTGCAAGACAATTTTAATGCTATATTTAATTCATTTCAGTCTAATATTTCTCCTAAAATCAATTACTATAATTTTAACCAAACCCTCTTAAAATTGAGATAGAACTTCAAACAATATTTTCAATTATTTATAGAAATTACCTATTCAAACTTATCACAAATTCGTAAGATTCAAATAATGATTTCAAAATCATCAATGGTGAACTCTTGTTTCTGTAATATTAAAGATTTGAAATTTCTGCTTAAAAATGTAATTTTATACAAATTTGCGGTCTTTTTGTTATTTTTTTCATCTTGTTTTTGGATTAAAACAGTGACATGGACAAAAACTGATTTGAAGAATATAGTTATTTAGATGAAAAGTTTAAAGAGAAGAACAAGAATTTTTTAAAAAGAAAAAAGAGGAGGAGGAAGATAAATTAGGCCATAGTCTTTAAAAAAGAAAAAAGAAAAGAGACAAAGAAGAAGGTGTGGAAAAGAAAGAAAGAAAGGTCGAAGAAGCAGAAGAATAAAAAGAAGAAGAGGAAAAATGATTTAGAAATAGTCGAAGACCACACAATTTTTTAATTCTAAAAAAAAATGTTATATTAGTTTTAAAAAATTGTTGCCATAAATGGTAAATACTTCTGAAATATAGCATATTTATGTGATTTACCCTAGAATTATTCTAATAGTTTGTTAGGCCGCTTTATTAAAAATATTTATTTTAGAAAAATTAAGAGATAAAAGGGTTGTAAATTTTTGCTTTTTATTTTAATTGTTTTTTGTCATAACTTGAAAGTAAACTAAAATATAAATGCATTCATATCAAATTTGAATATGAAAATAACATTTTTTATTTGTTTAAGATTTTAGACTTATATTATTTAAATAGTAGTCATGAATATGAATAGTATAAAATAATTTAGTCACTAATAATACATTTAACCTTTCTAGCAATAGATAAGCATTAGAATAGCTATATGACCCGTTAAAAATATCGATTTCAATTAAAAATAATGTGATTACACATCTTTCTTGAGACATAAAAAAACTAAAGGATGCGTCGACGCACCTTGTCAAAAAATTATAATTAACTTCCATTGATTTAAAGTAGAGACCAAAAAATAATAAGATTATTAAGTATGATAGAAAGAGATAGTTATGTCTCTAATATCAAGATCTAGAATGCAGCTATACATCCGATTTAAGGCTAAAAAAATTCAACAATTAAAAGATAAGCAAATCATGGCCTATACAATATATTCAAAAATAGTCAAGATAAGTAAAAGTCAATAAAAGCGACCGTGCTAGAATCACGAAACTCGAGGGTTGCCTAATACCTAATTCCCTTCGGTCAATAAAATTCCTTACCCGAATTTCTAGTTTGCAGACTAAAATAATGAGTCATTTCCTTTTTAAGGATTAAAACAAGGTGACTTGTAACATCATAACTTAATTCCAAGTGATAACTCTAAAAAAATAAAATAATCCATAATCAATATCATCACTTAAATTGAAAAAATCGTAACGCCTCGAGAAAAAAAGAGTGTGACAAGTCATATTATATTTTGTAAACGGAACCTTAAATAACGACTAAAATTATTTTTGCACATATTCCAACTATGTAAAAAGCCTGTAATTTTGTATCTGCGATGGTAGAATATCTCATTTGTATGTGATAGCTGTATTTTTTAATTTAAAAAAATTGACTCAAATACTCAATAATTTGTAATAGCTCAAGAGTTTTCTAAAAGTACATATTCAATATGTTGATGGTACTTAGCTAGCGTTTGACCATAGATATTCAAATATTTTTGGCAAATATTATTTGAATGAAATTTCACCATGTGCTTGGCCATAGAATTTGGAAACATATTTCATTTTTTTTAGAAATATGATTTAAACCCGTAAGTTTTTAAAACTATCAAAACTAACAATAAATTTGTATTACATAGCAAAATAGAAATCTCGATTTCCAATATTCTCAAAAAACTCATTCCTAACTTCTATTAATCGTGGACCACTGATGGCATAACCTTTAAATTCGAACTTCCCCGCATCATCATGCAAGACACTTATAAGGATTGATGTTTCTTCATCAGTCCATTTATCAGCCGCTAAACTACGTGATTTATCATTTTTTTTACGTTTCTACAATACAATATCAACATGACAACACATCATGCATAACTTAATTTTTTTAGAGTGCACAAAATCTGTAAGCATTTCTTTACTAAAAATGAAAGACGTACGAACACGATTGAAAGTATATTACCCTGTTAACCGGAAAAGGTGAAGTCATAGAGTTCTCGTCAGAAATCTCAAAACCAGCTTCAAAAATAATGGACATTACAAAACTTAACAAACAAGCCCAAAAAATTAGCTGCGCCAGTCGAATGAAAAAATAAAACATAAGGAGAAAAGATTCTTATTATTCGTAACTCTTAAACCTAGACAAGAGAACATATTCATACAAATCAATTCAAGCAAGTTCAAATTAAACAAAATTCACTATAAGAAAAAATATATAGATTTTTACAAATTACCTTCAATTTGTTTCTCTAGAGAGGACTGCCACAGAGCTTTTACTATGGTTCTTCAACTAATTTTTTTTTTATATAAAAGTCTATGTACATATATGCTCTATATAACAGAAAAGTGTATTAATTGAGATAGTTAGTAGATGGGGAGATAATTGAATTGGTTGGTGTCAATAAATAGATTATTTTTGTAAAATATATAAGTTGGGTGTAAAAATTGAATTTGTAAAACTTTCCAAATAATGAAATTTGACCCAAATACTAAATTTTTTTAGTATCAGGGAATTTGGAAAATTTGCCAAATAATGAAAAAGTATATGGACAAACAAAATTTGCCAAGTTCTTTCCCAAGTTTTACTTGCAAAATCTATTGCCAAACGGGTCCTTACTCTATCTTATTACACATTATTCTTTGTGACTAATAAAACAAATAAAAACACATTATTCTTTGTGACTAATAAAACAAATAAAAAACTCCTAACAAAATAGGTACCTACTTTTAAAGTGATAAAAAATTAATTACAAATGAAATATATAGAAACAAGAATATTGTATTGATAAATTAATATAGGTATAGCTCTGATACTCTATTAATTCTTCTCTCATAAACATTATCTACGTTATTTTAGAGGGTCGTTAGTACATATTTCTCGAATTAGAATTATTTGAATTTAATCTCTTTATGAATATTTTATAAATTTGTGAAATATTCTAGATGTCTTTTCTAAGGAATATAATACACTTTATAGAGACATGAACTAGGATTTAGAATTGACAGCCTCTAAAAATCCTAATTAAAATTGAACCTAGCTCATAAAATTTTAAATCAAATTAAACACGCCTAGCTTGTAGAGTCTAACAAAATTTTAATGTGTATTAAAATAAATTAGTTATTAAATAATATTATCTACTACAAAAAGATTGCATATTAAGGTGTAATAAAGCTGCTTGACAAAACGACTACTCCATTGAGCTTCGTAATTCTATATTTATAATTGGACTTGTGGTTAGATATTTGAGTAATTTCTCTAGATAGTCACCCATGTTGGAAAATTATCCAGGAATATCACTTATGTTTGTTTTAGGACTATGATATCATTCAACTTTGCCTATTTTTCTTAGAATATATTGGACACAACAAAAATACATTATTTCTCTCCTACTCACATATTTTCTTGAAGAATCGAAGGAGCTCATATTACACTTCTTAATGTAACTTTTTTACTGGATATAATATGAGGGTTTGTCTTTTTTTTTTAAAAAAAAAAATCTATCTACATATAATAGGAGAAGTAAAAAGTGTCACATGTCAGCACCACAAATATTCAAGAATTTTAATTTTTCAAAAAGCATTTTAAATATGCTCTAAAAATACAATTATAAAGACAGATCTAATACAGCTAATAGAAAAAAAAATTCTTCTGTTTAAAAAAACTGTAACGGCAAAAAATGAATAATTTTTAAATGCTTCTAATTTAAGGGAAAAAAATAAAATCAAACTATTTTTTTTATAAAAACAATAATGACTGTTACGGAAAAAAAGATGAAAGATCTTTAAATGCTTCAAATTTTAATTTTTAAGGTTAAAAATGAAAATTGAAAATTAAATTATTTTATTAAAAAAATTGTAATGTATATTTACATATCACACTTTCAGTGATTTTAGGGAATGCTCTAACAAAATGGAATGTAGAAATATCTATCTAAATAGGAGAAGAAAAAGTGCATGTCACGACCCAAATCGAGCCGCGAGTGACACCCACACTTACCCTCCTATGTGAGCGAACCAACCAATACAAAACCCAACATTTCAATATAATATCAACAGAAAGTAATGCGGAAGACTTAAATCTCATTAATGAACATCGATTAAATAACTTCTAAAACTCAATACTTATAATTATCCCCAAAATCTGGAAGTCATCATCACAAGAACATCTATCCTCAAATTACTAAATCTAAGAGTGTCTAGAAAGCTAGAATAAATAAAAAGCTAGTCCATGCCGGAACTTCAAGGCATCAAGACATGAGGAAGAAGATCCAGTCCAAGCTAGAAGCATTCCAAAGCTTTGCTTTCCTCTTCGTTCTCTCCTCTTGATCGATCGTTTCTCCCTCTCTCTGTTCTTTCTATTTTTCTTATTCAAACCCTTTTTCTTTTACCCTAATTAACATATAATTGAGTATAAAAGATGATAGAATAACCCACTAATTAATTCAAGGTCATCCCTTTTAACCCCCAAGTAATTAAATTATTAACATTAACCCACTAACTTTATAGTTATAAGCAGGAATAGTCCAAAACGCCCCTTAAATATTTAACAGAAATCCGACCCAGCCTGGGATTACGCAGCCTGTGACGGCCCGTCGTGCCTGCGACGGTCCGTCCTGCTGCTTCCGTCATAGAGTTCAGAGACTAAATTTTTTACTAAGGGTCTGTGACGGCCCGTCACACCTGTGACGGTCCGTCCTGCCATGTCGTCGCGAAGTTCAGAGAGTCGATTTCAGTACCCAAATTTCAGAATTCTAAGTGTTTTGGAACGAGACCCCCTCGACGGTCCGTCGTGCCCATGACGGTCCGTCGTGGGATCCGTCGACTCAGCCAGTTTTTCCAGAAACAAAATCTGCTGCTCAAAACGACTAAACAGGTCGTTACAGTGCACCATAAAAAAACTATAATTATTATTTTAAAAATTAATTAAAAATTTATAGTAAATAATAATAATTATCATTAAAAAATTAAAATAATTATTTTAAAAATAGTTAAAACAATCCATTAGTAGTTAGTTGTAGAAATGAATTTTTTTTTTCATTCATTTTTTAAATTTATCTTTATGTATCTTAAAAAACAAAACATTTTCAAAAAAAAAGACATAAATAGAAACAATATTTTTTTAAAAAAAAACATATTGCAAACTAACGTTTAAATAGGTTTAAAACATATTTTTTTAATAATAAAAAAATAAATAATGTGACATGGCATCTTAATAGGAGAGAGATAATGTATATTGTGTCAAGTATAATTTGAGAAAAATAGATAAAGTTGAATGATATTGTAGTCCTAAAATAAATATAAGTGATATTCCTAGGTAACTTCCCAAACATAGGTGACTGTCTAGGAAAATTACTCTAGATATTTACAAACATACATAATATTCATATGAAAATACTTATAATCATGTAAACAAAATAAATTTGAAAAAATTTCATTACAATTTCTCCTATCGTGACATTTTTCAATAATTGAACGTATCTTCCGTTTTCAAATAAAATATGAAACTGAGTCATGTTAATAGAACCAATAAAATTCCATTTCTATAAATTGTATATAATATTGCGTGCACACCTTGTTAAGTTGGAGTATGAAATAGAGCACCTTTAGAAAGAAGAACCATAATATCAAAAGCATATTTGTTTTAAAAAATATACCTTCAAAACTTCAATCTACGTTGTGACAACTTTTACGACAATTGTTTTTCCAAAATGTAAGCAAAGAAGTTCAAAAAAACATGCTTGAATAAGCCATATCTAAAATCTGTTTGTTTTTTTTTCTTTTACAAAAAAAGAAAAGATGGAGAAAGTGTGTACATCATTAAACAATTGTTTATCTAAACATCCTTATATTACAACAACATCCATAGGTAAGTAGTCATTGAGTTTGTTTGAACCTATGAACCTCCATCACTCTATATATATCGAAGAAAAAGTCACTCAAATCGTGAAGGCGTAATCACGTTAGGCAAATCTCAAGGCATGTCCTTTTGAAAGTGAAATATGTATATATATTTAGCAAGGGAATTTATTTGTTTCATCTACCCTATATGCTGTCGATCAGCTTTCCTATTCTCAAAATAAATAAAAGGGTTAACTTTCAAGGCAAGCTTACACAATATGGGGTCGTTTGGTAAGAAGATTGATATCGTAGGGATCAATAGTGTAGATATTAGTAATGTAGAGATTGATAGTGTCGTGATTAGTAATGCATATTTTATTTTTATCAAGTGTTTTGTTCATTGTTTTCACATCATCTTGTGTTTGAATTAAAACTCTATAAAAAAGATTCTTTTCGGCTAACCTTTGAATTATTATGTAACTATATCAAGGTAGATGATTGTCGGACAATATTAGTTTTTATGCTTTCTAACTTGTTAAGAGAAGAACAATATTTTGTCATGTTTACTATTTTTCACTTGAATTATTTGAGGATAAATAATTGTCTATCTTAATAAATTCATCACTCAACAAAGGTCAATTTTCAATTTTAAAACCGAAAAGACAGTAAATAATAATAAAATTGAATAATTATCTACATTTATATATAAAATTAAAATTTTTAATTTTAACACGTATGCAATTATATAAATTATTCAAAAGAGATATAATTAAAAACCCACACATAACAACACTTTCTAGTTCCTGCCAAACGAAATCTACGTGTTTATGGCCCTCAGGGCTCAGAATAGTTATAAATAAAAAAAACTAAACTCACTTAGTTCCAAAAATCAGCAAATTTTCTATTTATAAATTAATTAATCTTAACTCAATGTTATGCAAAAACAAAAAAAACTTGATAGACACATTTCATTTAATTTCATTCATTATATATGAGCGAGGTGGTTGAAAGCTACTATTACCATTATATTTATTCCAATAGTAAAATAATTAGTTATAATTTATAACACGTCTTTGTCATACACAAAAACGATAACCTGGCTTTCCTTGGATCTACTCATAGGATTTTGCCTCCATTATTAATTTCCTCACTCTATATTTGATTTGACTTAATATTATATCATCTTTATTAATTATAAAATATTTAACTACTAGAAAATAATAGAAATTAAAAAAAGGATAAAAATATATTGAAAATGATAAACTATTTTTTGATTTCTTAAATTGAATA
Source organism: Solanum peruvianum (assembly GCA_027705065.1). Lineage (NCBI taxonomy): Eukaryota > Viridiplantae > Streptophyta > Magnoliopsida > Solanales > Solanaceae > Solanum > Solanum peruvianum. Next base: position 50,612,353 of record JAKWJD010001757.1, read on the forward strand.
AATAAAAATAAATATCTATTTTTAGGGAAAATGGATTGAGAGAATTAAAATAGTAATAGACCTTTTCGGCCTGCCTCCTGTTTGACCATATCTTTGTTTAATTAATTAGTAATACAGTGAAGGTGACGCTTGATTTCATGATTTTCTATCATTGATTGAAAACAATAATCTCAACATAAAGATTAAGAATGTTTTGATAATCGTCTTTCCACCTAACTCATATATATATATTTTGTCTTAAATATATGTAAAGTTTTTTTCTAACATTTTTATTTGTGTCATAAGATATTTTAAAAAGAAAATTATTGAATATAATTTTTATTTATCTATCATCCCTCCACAATTGAGATATATTTATAAGCTTAAAAGATAATTATGATTAAGAATCTAACAGAAAAGGAATCATTAATTTTATTTAGAATTTGTAAATAGCATACCGTTTGGGTTAATTATTTCAAACTTATAATAGATCATTTGAGACGAGCCTCTTTTAATATTAATTTTTATTTTAAAGAAGATCTCACTATCTTAAATTATTTTATTTTATTTTCATTTATATGATATAGATCTAATTTTGAGTCAATAAGAAAGTTTTTGACCGGTTTTCATATGCCAAAACAGTTCATTTTGTGGATTATAAAACTTTTTTGGTAACTTCTAAATATCTAGTTTGTTTTTCATAAATCACAAGGATTATATGTTTTCAAACAGGAGTAATATAAAAAAAAATTAACTCTTCAAATTTAATTGTGTTTCATAAATTAAAACAAGAGAATATATACAACTAATAAGTATTTATAAAATTCAAGATTTATAATATTGTAGAATCAATCAATATTAGATGAATTAAGTGAGAGAAGTAATATATACAACTAGTAAATATTTTTATTCAATAAAATAAAACTAGCTTACAATTAAATTAGTATAAATTTAAGGAATCCCATAGTGTAATTCAATAATTACATTCTATCCCGACAAGTTTAGTAATTACAAAAAATCCCTTAAATTTGTTGAGCCGTGATACTTTAGACTGTAGTGATACATGGTAAATGATACATGGTAATTTAAAACTGTTGAGAAAAAATAGGGGGAAAAAATGGTAAAGTTAATGTTGTTAGTAAAACAGCTTAATTTGTGGTAACAGATCATTAATCAGCATTAAATCAACACTTAATTGGATATTAATTTCAAATTTTGAAAATCAAAGATTATATCATCTATTTTGAAAACAAATTTTTTAAACAGTCTGTTAAAATTGGAACTACAAAAATTTTATTATTGTTACAGTGGGTTTTTCAAGATGAATACTTCGATTTTAATGAGACATTCCGAAATTTGGGTGAACGAATTGCAGTATGAAAGTTACAAAATCGATGGAATCGTTGTTGGAGATTCAATTTTGTTGTAGCTGAAACTGTATATCCACCTAGATACAGAAGATCATCTGGACGACCAAGAAAAAGAAGAAGAAAGAATGTAGATGATAAATACTTTGTTATTATTGGTGTTGATAAATATACTTGTGTCAATATTTGTTTTTAATATAAAATTTTATAAATCTTATGCTACAGTAAGATATATAAATTTAAGAATTATTAGGTAACATAATGTACATGATACATATGGTTTATCTAGTGTATCATGTACTTTTATTGTGTGTTTTTGGTACACATTGTTTATCTAATGTATCATGTACTTTTAGTGTGTATCATTGATTTGCACAATGATACATCTCCATTAGAAAAAAAATACAAAAATATTATTGAGGTTATTGTGTACTTTACAATGACTATAAATCATGTATCATGTGAATTTATATAATTTAACTCGTGTAATGCCTTTTTTGTTACGCTTTTCTTGAAATATACAGTAAATAACTTTACTTTTAAAAAATAATACCAATTCATATAACTATGCTATTCAATTTACTTAAATATCATGTAAATTTTAAGGATTATAGGGTAACATAGTGTACATGATACATACGGTTTAGCCAATGTATTAGTTATTTTTAGTGTGTGTTTGGTATATATGTATCATTTGATTTTGCCCAGTGTATCATCTGAAATTAAATAAACGATGATGGATTCAAGAAGAAAAGAATGAAATATGCTGGGTTAAGAAGAATGAAGATGATTATGGAAAAAAAAAGAACTGAAACTTGATGGAGTAAGAAAAAAACGGTAGAAGTTAATGGAAGTTGTCTTGCTTCCTAAAATTTTTACTTTTTTAAATTTCAAATTTTTTGAATTTTGAAATTCAAAATTTCAAAATTTGGTCTTTTATTTAAAATTAATTAAATTTAATAATTCTAAATCAAAAAGCTGATTAAAAGGTTGAGTGTTTAAATGGATAAAATTTAAAATTCAAAAACTGATTTAAGAGGTTGAGTGTTTTAATGGAGAAAAAATAGGCATTAAAATGGGTAAATGTGTATTATAGGAGAGAGAATGTAATGTATATAAAAACTTACACTAAAATAAACAAAAGGGAATTATGTAATATTTAAAAAAAATAGGGAAAATTAGAGAATTTAAAAATTATAGTTGTGTATTTAAGTTATTTTTCCATTAAATTATGCATAACTAATATTCATAAGTTGTGTATACAACATACATCCCGTAGAGTACAAGAAGGAAACATCTCGTAGCGCAATTTACAGAGTACCAAACAAGCAAAGAAAAAAAAAAGGCAAAAACCCATAATTAAGCTCAAACACTCTAAACATAATTAACGTAGCTAATTAATCAATGATTTGCAGCATATTGGTTGATTAAGGCCAGTGCATTGCTAGTAACCTGAGCTAGATTAGCTATATGACTTCTAATAGAAGCCTTAATTTTACCATTCAAAGCCCGTCCGGCAAATCCATCAGTACAAGTATTCTCATCTGTGATAGCAGCACTTACCCATGTCTCTACGTTACTCATATGCCACTGGAAATCGTCTTTCCCATGGCTGTGATCCAAACTTTTCAGCTCACTCACAGATCTGCTTAGCCGATCTACACTATCGCTCGTTTCCTCAACGCAATCCTTGATAGCTGCATACTCTCTCGGCTTCAATCCCTTGAATTTCAACAGCTTGCTAACGAATCCTTTTGTAGATCCGGCTTTATTAAGGCTCACGGACAAAGCCGTTTTCACCAGCTGCAATTGATTGTTTTTAATGGCTTGTGCGTAACCGGAAAGGGAAGCAACGCATACATCGGGAAAAGTAGTGGATTTACAAGAGCTTTTTATGAAACTGTTGGAGGCTGCGGCGCTTCCCGCCGCGCCGGTGAGGTAGGAAATAGAGAGGAAAAGTGCTGCGACAAATAACAGTTTCGCTGCGGCCATTTTTGAATGATTTTTTTTTTTTTTTGGTTTGTTAGAGTAGTGCTGAAGAGGAATGGGTACTCTTCCTACTGCCTTTATAGACCCCATTGATTGGGTTTAGCGAGCAGATTAGGGTCCCACTAGTCGGTCCCAATTTCCCCATAATATTTCTGACACGTTTGTCCGTAGATTTTATTTAAAATAATGTATTCACACGTTAGTGTTTATTTATCTACCAAGTATTTGTTCAAACGCATGTCGGTATTTGAGTATTTGGCGTGTTTGCATTAATATGTAGGGCAGGGAGTAGAAACGGCCCAAGATTTTAACATTTTAATACCAATAATCATATATTTACTATAGTTTTATACGATAAAATTTGAGAAAAAAATTATAATATCAAAAATTTCATCATTTTAATATAAATGTCAATAGATTTTTTGTTAGTAAAAGTTGACTAACCGTCTCATAGATAAGGCTATCTACAAGTATCCGATAAAGAGAGACATTAGACAATAAAGTATATCATCAATCGGAGAAAATAGCATATTATGCTCAATGGGTGTGCTCTCAATTTTATTGTCGCTAATATCTACTTTTGATTACAATTAATAGCATACTTAACTTGAGATAGAAAAATTCCATTATCAGATGTGAGAACTTCAATATCCAAAAAATAGTTGAGAGATTTCAAATACTCATCCCAAAATTAGTATACAAAAATTCTTTTACCTATTAAATATCAGCAGTATCATCACCAATAATAATCATATCATCCACATAAAGAATCAAAAGAACTTAAAAAATATACTTGATTGAGAATTATACTATTTGTCCTCAAAACAAAAATCAGTCTCGTTTGAATCAACCATCAAATTCAGTTCTCGTATTAGCCAACAAATTTTGAACTTCATCAATTGACCTTCAATCTCTCCTTAGTCAACTCCTTTCTCCAACTGGTAAAAACCCTGCAACTCTAGTTACTCCTTTATGTAATTCATCCATGCATATCAATGGCGGAGCTAGAATTTTGTCTTAGGGGTGTCAAAATCTAAAGAAATAAAATCGTGTCGAAGCTAAAAAATGTCAATATATATATATATATATATATATATATATATATATATATATATATATATATATAAATTTTATTCTAGCTACATAATGTAATTTTCCGGCGAAGGAGTGTCGGTCGACACCCCTTCACTACATGTGGCTCCGCCACTGATTCATACTGATAGATCCTATATAATGTCAGTCATAAATGATCTATTTCTTTATCGGATCTCTCTTTGCATATCTTTTCTTGATACTTTTCTTATTCCAAGTTAAAATTTTAATCTTATCTCTGTTGAATAATTATGTATCTTGAGATATGATGTAATTTTTTCTTCTCGTGATTTCGAGTGCAGAATCATCTGACGGGATAAATCATTAAAAAGATCGTAAAATTGGATGTGAACACTAGAAAGTTATTGCTTATCAAAAAATTATCCATTTAGATATTTAAGGATGAATGTTCCTATAATTTCAAAAAACTATTCAACTTAATCACAAATTTAACTAGTAAATTTAAAATAAAATTAGAGAATCACATATCTTTCAAAAAAAAATAAAATAAAGGAATCACAATCCTTGTAAATCTAACTAAACTAGAGGAATCATACTCCTTTTACATCAAACAATAAGAAAATTACACATCAATAATAAAAAGGGGACTCATATTTTTTTTACATTTGAAATCAAATATTCATAAAAACAAAATGAATCACACTCATTTCACATTTAAAAAAATAAGGGAATTACATGGGGATTAGTATGAAATTTGCAGGAAAGTAAGTTTCTCGCGAATTTTTCATACTAATTCCTAGGAAAATTCCCATATAACTCACAGTTTTTTGTAATGTTTGATAAATATTGTATAGACATTCTTAATATGCGTAAGAGTATATATTTAAATATCGTAAGTCTGGTAAAACATATTTAGGCATTATAGGTATTTTATTTCCTTTTGCTTCTTAACTTCTTGTGTACAAATATGATTTGTAATCTTTTATTCCATAATGTATAGCAGTGTTAGTTCCCCAGGTTTTCTCTTGTTTTGTGTCTCGTTTTCTAACAATAACAACAATAATATATTCAACACAGTTTATACAATAAAATTTGAAAAAAATTTACAAATGCAGAGAACTATATCATCTTAACATAATTTTCTATAAAAGTTTTAGTGAAAAGTGAGGGATAATCATTTATCGGACTGATCACTTTGGGGATGGATTGCGTTGTTGCGAGAGTGTCCAATAGGAACCTTTCATTGAAAATAATATCGTATATATAAAAAAAATGACATAGAAAATAATTAGATATTATATTTTGAACACTCTTGACACAACAACTGATGAAGTGATTTCAGGTGCACTTGAAAGAGCGTTCGTATATTTGAGTTTCATTAGCACCTATAAGCATCCCCCCTACCTTTTAAGTCGTTAATAGTTAATTTAAAATTAAGGGAAACTTTTGTAAATAGTCACTACAATAAATTTATTTATACTCCTAGATATAATTTGCATATTTATGGGTTATAGCTACAATTTAAGCTGCCTCATTTGTATAAGTTGTGGATTTGTATCATTCGCGGGTATATTTGTATAGTATAGTAAATTTTGTATAGACTAAAAATAACGAATTTAAACAATTACAAACATCAGTTATACAATTTATGAATTATACAAAAATTATACAAATTTCAAATTATATAAACGTGTGAATTATACAAAATAAAAAAATTAAACCGCGTGATAAAAAATTCTATAAAGTGAAAATGTTTCATATATATATATTTTTTTTAAAAGAAATCTTTTGATTATGCTCTTCATTTTTTATGTCTTCTTGTTATTGTTGTCATATCACCAGAGCTTAGTGGAAGCTTGAAGCGTAAAAGTAATTTTTTCTAAGTTGAATCTTTTACCCTCTCTTATTTTTTCTTTTGTCCATTCATTTTATATTAAATTAAATTTAATTTAATTTCGTGTTATCCGTATAATAAATAAGAAAAGTTTTCAATGTATAATTAATAATATTGTAATTTATACTTTTTTTCATTGAAATTAATGCACCAGCTGGTCAACATGGGTCCACCTCTGACATGAAGCCTATATATACACAGTGAGAAATGCAATAATCAAGCATTAATTTAAGGGTATGGTTTTGAAGAAAATTATGTATTAATGTGATCCATCTCTACCCGCCGTAGCGGACTGCGGAGTTAAAGCAAAATCTATTGACATTATGGATAATCATGAGTCATGATAATGACATTGATACACATAATATTAGATTGATTTTAAAATTAATTATTATTTTTTAAAAAATATAATATAAATTTTTTTATGATAATAAAAAAATAAAATTTAAAATATTCACGTTACATATTATAAATAAAATCACGTCTCATTAACTATGAATATATACATCAATTTATCGTAGTTGCATTGAGTTACGTATATTAAGACAAAAATTAGTGATAATTATGAATGAAATCTCACATCAAAGAGAGTTAAATTCTCACTCAACTTAAGTGAACATGCTTTTAAAAGTTATTTCTGGGGATAACAAAGTCACTTAAGTCTGTTAAAAGTTATTTTTTATTATTTTAAGAACAATAAACCACTTAACTATTATTTTTTTATCTCACAAGATGCATATTTGACATGTCCTATCATATTTGTTGGATTTTATAAAAGAAAGTGTGAATGAGAAACCATATTTTTTTCACTTTAAAGTAGTGGTGACTTTGCTGATAAGACGTAAAAGCACATATTTACAGTGAGTTTTCTTAGTTATAGATGATCTTTCGCTTCCTCATACTTTTATTATAGTAAAGTAAATAAGGTCCGAATATGATATTAATACGTTAAATATTGTTTTGTATTTTTTGGGTCAAAAGGTGAATCATTTTGTTGTCCTTTAAGTAACAAAAACGATTTTGATAGGATATTAAGGGCTCATTTGACCATGTTATATGGTATTACAATATATAATCATCATATAATATCATAATATGAAATTATGAGACGAAATTTAAGTTTTATTTATACATATGATAAGAAATTTTAATGTTTTTTTTTCTTATAAATATAAAATTCCCATTAGTTCTAAAACTATTAAATAGCCTCAATTGTTTATCTAATACAACAAATCAACAAAAAAACCATAAAATCATATATAAATTATGATAAAATTATTTGTTGTTCATTTATTGTTTCATCAATATATTTAAGTAAAAATGAAACACCTTTCACGAGCTATTCAAGATTTTATTACTCAACAATCGTAAATTGTGAGATTAAGTGACTATATGTTAGTGAGAATAATAAATTTTATGTCAGTGAAAATAATAAATTTAAAAAAGTAATGATGTGATCATAAATTTTATTTACATGTCAAACAAATGATTAGTAATTATAAATGTAGGGTTTGTTTTAACAAAATATAAACTCGTGGATCAATTTTTGTATCAAAACATCTCAAATCATGATATGGCATATGATTCTATATCATGATTTTTGAAGAATATAATATCACATCTCATGATACGAAATCATGAGATAAAATCAGTATAAAATAACATATCCAAACGGTGATACCATCTCATAATATGATATCGCACGACCAAACGTCATATTTATAGTTGGAGTAAAGTAAAAACTATACATGTCGTTTTTGCAATTATTTAAAGTTTTAAATGGAATCACTTTTCTTAAAAGAATTGGTCAGGACATAAATTATTTTTTAATACTAATAAAAATGGCTTTCAAATTGTAGGAAAATAAAGCAGATTATTACAGATTCAATCATTCAATACAGTAAACAAAATATTTTTAAGTTTCGCCACACAAGCTCTAAGAAAAATACAATAACTTTGAATTGCTATCTACTAATGCCTCGTTTCGATTGTTTGAGTAGAGTTATTCTGATCTTGTAATAACATATAGATTATTAGTTGTGAAAAAATTTATGTATTATGCTATAAAGAAATAGTTATGAGGAGCTTGGTCATTTGTGTATTAATATAATTCCATCATTTATGCATAATTATTCTTAAAACTTTTAAATAATGAATTTATAAATTACAAATCAAATATCATATTAATTTTACATAAAATTTGATATCTATATTATTCATCTTCGAATCAACTATCAGACTGAGAGTAATATTCAAACGATATACTAACCCTAACCAACTCCCATGTGTGTGTACTTACGAAAATTTCTGATGACGATGATCAAGATGTGCTATTTTTGTTACCTTATTATATTATTTTTTGTTTGACGACCGTCAATTAAAGGAGTCTAGTCAATGTGAAAACATTATGTGAAAAGCAGTGGGAACAAAATACTCTTTTTACTTAAAAGAAAATTTACATCCAATTACACATTTCACGCGGCATCTTTTCCCCTTTGAAAAAAATAATGAAATAACGGTTAAAATATTTTTAAATTATTCGAAATAGTTTATATATAAAAATAATTTTAATTAGAAATATAATTTGAAGGTAAATATAATTTATTTTGAATAATGTAAAAATATTTTTGACTTTTTTTTAAAAAAAAATTGATGATTTCAGTCAACAACTTCACATGTGGGACTTGTCACCATTGCTCTTTTGTCCTTTACATATTGTTTGCAAAAAAACTTCAAATTAGTATTTTTACCAATATTTCACTGAATTGTATTAAGAATTTTAACAGCTTAATTAATTAACTATTTAAATTTATTTTACCGAAAAGGATTTGATTTTGCATTTTGTAATCGTATCCTTGATCTTTGTTTTGGAAAGCGGGGTAATTAGTAGAAATTTATTCAATATTAAATTAAAAATGTTAAATTTTATTAATTCTTCTAAATTTTGATAATACAGTATATTTACTATGTACTATATAGTATCGTTCAAAGTATATAAATGTTAAGTACGTAAAAAGAAAATTATTTTCTTTTTAAAAATTAGACTCCATTATTTTATTTTATTTTAAAATAGGCAAAATCTGCTCACAACAGAGTATATGTCAATTCTAAATGGTAACATATTATATATCTAATCTTTTGCTTTAAATGTGAGTAAAACCTTTTCCGCCTTTCCTTAACATTTATGGTCCCTACGTACGAAAGATTAATAACGCAGGAATTGATAATGTAAAGATTAGTAATGCAAAAATTATTTTTTATCTAGCGTTTGGTTCATTATTTCTTACATAATTTTGTGTGTAGTTTAAATGTTTACATAGAAAATTCTTTCCAATTATACCCTAGAGTTATTATGAAATTTTCGACTTTATGTAATTGAGTCAAGGTAAATAATTAACGGAGAATATTATTTTTTATAACACTTTTAACTATCTAGGAGAATAAAAATTTTATTGTCATGTTTACTTTTTTCTCATTTAAATTATTTGAGAGTAAATAATTGTCTTCTTAATAAATTGGAGTTAATATCTCAAAAGGTCACGTAACTATAATGATTTATAGAGAAAAATTATTTTGAACTTTTTTTTGTATCAATAAATTTTAAAAAAACTCTTTATCATAAAATAAAAAATAAATATAGCAAAACAAATTAAACTATTTTTATACTAGAGATGTGTATGTGTGTGTATATATATGTGCTCTTGTTTTACACTACTTGTGTAATGTTTAATAGACTTTCGTTAAGAGACAATATTTTACTTATGAATTGTTCTTAAATTCATACAGCAATATTAGCACATCAGTCGGATTATAATATTTTATATTAATAATAAATAGATTAAATAACTCATATTTTAGAAACAAAAAATTATATCTAAATAATAAAATTTGTAAGCCAATTTATTTAAATAAATTTATTAGTATAAATATAAAATATAAAGAGATAATGCACAAGTACCCCCTCAACCTATGCCCAAAATCTCAGAGACACATTTATACTATACAAAGGTCCTATTACCCCCCTGAACTTATTTATTAATAATATTCTACCCCTTTTCGACTTACGTGACACTATTTTGTGGGCCCAACACTGGTTGACTTTTTCTTTCAAACTAGTGCCACGTAGGCATAAAAGGGGTAGAAAATTACTTATAAAATAAGTTCAGGAGGGTAATAGGACCTTAGTATAGTATAAGTGTGTCTTTAAAATTTTGGGCATAGGTAGAGAGGTACTTGTGCATTTTTCCAAATATAAAATATAAATGTAAAATATCAAAAAAAACAAATAAATATTGAAAGGATTGAATGGGGTATTTTTGTCCTTACCTAGAATAATATCATGATATTAGAGTTAATACCACCAAATGGAAGGTATTAATTATACACCCTCTTATACCATGTAGGGTTCATAACTGATCCCTAGATTGATAATATAAATAAAAAATTTCTACTAAATATAATATTAAATAATACCATACATAATACTTGAACTATTTCTCTTAATACTCCCTACCAAACGACCCCTTAGTTACGTCGATGGTTCCACCCCAAAATAATAAAAGAGGACTAGATATAAAGAGGACTAAAAGTTAATACATTTGATAAAAATTACAAAGAAAAAAGAAGCATCTCATTACGAAGAAAAAAATATTAGTTGTGACATAAATCCTCTTAATTATAGGAGTAGATCTAAATGGTTCTTTGATTATACACTTAATGAATTTAATTCTTTAATTATTTAAAAAATTATCAATTTTGACCCCTTGATTATACACTTATTGATTTTAGTCCTTTAACTATATAAATTTATTAATTTTAGTCCTTTAACTATTCAAAAAATTATCAGATTTAATCTTTGTCAATTTTTTAATACAAAAACTTATCAGGTTGGCCGTTGTCCGATAACTTTTACTCTTGCCATGAAGTTGATTTATAATTAGATAGCACCCTTTTGTTCATTCTAATTGCTTTCTGCATCTTAGCATTCAAACAAATGAAAAATGATAATCTTTTAAGAATTAATAACCGCCGCAAAGTAATTGTGTTGTTATAAATCAGCCAGAGATTAATATGACAGACCTATTTCTAGGGGTTGAAGAAACCTCTTAACACGTAAGTTTATTAGCTAAAATATCATAAGTAATTATCTTCAAAACTGAATTGAATTCCAATAAACAGACATGTTGATATAAGTTTAATGATATATAAATATTTCATTATAATTGAAATAAAAGGTTTTATGATATAGAAATATTTCATTATATTCGAAATAAAGTGAAGTAATTTTACGAAAATTGTGATTACTTTTATGGTATGGCCAAGATGTACCACAATCCACATCCTTAATCGGGACGGATAACTCCGGTTAAAAATTATATTACCGTATATGCCAGCTATTAAGGGGTAACTGGGGGTGGTTATGCAAAATGAAACATTACTACAAATAAATTAAACAAGCCTTTTGATCATAAATTTTGTACTAAAAAAATTGTTGAGTATCTTCTAATATATATTTAATATAAAATTTGATGAATTAATATGATTTTCAAATTAAGCTTAGATCATTTTTAGGGAAAAAATTCACCAAACAAAACTTATTTTTTTCCCAAGTAGCATGCATTTCCAAGCACCACTTTAAGTTCCGAAAATCAAAATTTTAAAAATTCAAATTTTGAAATTTCAACTTTATATTTTATTTAGATACTTAATTTGAACTAATTCCTAATATATATCTTAATTTCTAACCAACTTCAAATATTAGGGATTATATTCTTATTTTTCTAACTTCTGCGGTGAAATTTTTGAATTCGTTACTGCATTCAATATATTACATCTTCATCCCACCCCATAATTCACATTAGGATACTATTTTTTTAGGTACATACCGAATATAACAAAATAAATAAAAAAATCTGCTTATTTTTCTATAAAATATTTTCCTTCATATCAAATTCAACCTAATGCCTAAGAGTTTTTTTTTTCATTCGATGTCTCATATCCATATTGAACCTTGAGTACTAAATTTGAATTTGCATAAAAAATATTATATTGAGGTGAATCACTTCATAAACAAAGACAACTCCGCATTCAGAATAACTCAAACTTGATGTGAGACCTCGAATTAATAACGAAGAAATACCTAGTAGCCAGCAGTTGAGCCGGGCACTTATAGTTGTTAGCTTCTTCTTCTTTTTGTTTTCGCTTATAATTGTAAGCATGATTTTTTTTCATTTGGTTGATAAAATTAACTATTAACATAAAAAAATTTATGTCGTTAAATTAGAGGATATTCTTACAAAAGCAAGAGATTGGTATAGAAAAATGAGACAAGATATAAATCCATTTAAAAGTATTAAACTTTTGATCGGATTTCTCTTTATTTCTCTCTATTTTCCTTCTCTTCATTTTTTCTAAGTTTCTAAGATAAATTCATTTAGAACTGTTAAACTTTTGATCTGATTTCTCTCTATTTTCCTTCTCTCCATTTTCATCAAATTTCTAAGATTTAAATACATTTAAAATATTAAACTTTTGATACGATTTTTGTTTATTTTCCTTCTCTCCATTTTCCCAAATTTCTACTTAAATTGGTGATACATTAGCATGTGACCTACTATAAACAATTGGTCACCCCCCTTCACAGTCACAATAACAAAAACTGACAAGCACTAATTTAAAGCTATAGGTAGATGCTACAAAATTAATCATTTGGGTAAGGTGTTACAAGATTTGCACATGGGGGAGTAAGGAGTTGTTACTTAGCTACGACTAACGGGTTATAATTATAAAGATTAATAAGTTATATATGGACGTGAAGAGATGGGAGTTATACTTGATATATTTATAATAGGGAAAATGATATAAAATAATATTAAATTATTAATTTAAATCAAATATTATAATCACAATATGATTTAATTGTAACTCGTAGTAACTGTTGCCATTTCGCCTCTTTACTCGCCACTCTCGTTTTTCGCTAGACAGTCTCTCCTCGTCTCTCTCATTTTATATATATATATATATATATATATATATATATATATATATGTATATATATATCTTTTTCGTTCTCTTCTTTCCCCTCTTCGAGATTCGCTGCCGCTCTCACCCATCTCTCTCACTTTATACAAATATAAACGTATAAATTGCGTTTGTGTTTGTGTAAAGCAATAGAAAATAGTATATACAAATATATATATTTTCATCTTGTACACTTATGATTATACAAACACAGATGTTCCCTGTCCAGTTCTATTTGTCTTTCTCTCTTTCTCCCTTTATACAAACACATATTATACAATTGATTATTTTATATATGTACACAATTATTTCTTTTATATATGTATAGCAAAATATACATATTAATAGCCATAACAAACATAATATATTCATGTTTACTATATATGAAAGTTGCTCTTTATAATACCCGACGAGCTTTAGAAGTACTATTTCATTCTTTTGGTATGCACCAACCTCATTAATCTGGAATACTAGCCACGTACCTAGAGCTTATGGCTCGAAGTCAATATATATAGTTTTAATACTATTTTTAATTTGTTTGTTTCTGAAGAATTACTAATTCACCAATAGGAAGTAGTAATAGAAGATACATAACGCGTTACAAACAAGCTATAGAGATGTTAGAAAATGCAAAGGAAATGAACTGATTAGCAGAAAGAAACACAAAACTCTAAGAAAACACAGAAATGAAACAGGAAAAGAAGAATAAAAGAAGCAATTGGTTCGTCATTCATTCACTAGCCGTTTTAGTACTATAAAACCTCTGCAAAACCCCAATTTTCTCTGCTCACTGACACATTTTCCCCTGAAAATTGCTCTAACAGAGAAGATGAAGAAGAAGAAGAGAAGTTCCCGAAGGTCCATTTTCTCTGCCTTTTATATATTTTATGCTTTAAACTTTAGTCAATTTCATGCTCATTTTCTTGGAATGGGCTATGTTAATACGTTTTCTGTTCACCTTCATCGAGTTTTGTTTTTCCTTTTTTACGGAATTAACTTACTTAGGTATCATTTTGTTAGTTTAGAAGTTGTATGAATTCATGCATATATATTAGTGTTGATTTTTGTAGTTGTTTTTATGTACAAAGAAAATATAGTAACATTTTCGCTGGGTGTACGAAAATGTGTGTGTGTGAGAGAGAAAACTGAAAATGGAAAAGTATTAAAGATGGCATTACTTAGTTAGTTGAGGTTCATTATGTAATTAGTAGAAATTAGAGGAGTAGTTAGCAAATAGGTAGTTAAAGTAGTTACAAAATATTCTTCTCTTTCTTGTATAAATACTAACTAAACATGTTAGTTACATGTAGAAAAGAGTTAACAATTTATAGAATACAAAGATGAGTTTCTTCTTCTTCTAATCTTCATCTGAGAATCTGCACATTGCAGATTACTCCATTTTCAAAGCTTTCATGGTATCAGAGCTTTTGAGGCAGTAAACGATTGTGCAAATCACTGCATATCATCTACATAAGCAACAGACGAATCCATGACAACAGTTGATAACGAGCTGCCGGAAAAACTAAGCCATAATCATCATCTGTTCTTGAACACCATTGACAATTCTGGTGAATTGCTCAGTTCAATTCAATTGACTGGAGCCGATAACTATTTAGTATGGAGTCGAGCATTAAAGATTGCAATTATAGGTCGATATAAGTTGGGATTTATCGATGGTTCATGTCAAAAGGAAGCATATGGTCCAAATCTGGTGAATCTGTGGGAAAGATGCAATGCGATTGTATTATCTTGGATCATGAATTGTGTTTCGAAAGAGTTACTTGGAGGCATTGTTTACTCTACAAATGCTGCATCTGTATGGAAAGATCTGGCTGAGCGATATGATAAAGTTGATGGATCTCGTATCTTCCAACTACACAAAGAAATTGCCACTGTGAGTCAAGGTACTAGTTCAATTTCAACATATTTCTCTAGATTACGTGAACTATGGGTAGAATATGATAGTCTAACTCCTGTTCCAAGTTGTGAGTGTGTAAATTCAAGAGAATTTGTGAAATTTGTACACAATCAGAAGTTACTTCAGTTTCTTATGGGGTTGAATGACTCATATGAACAAGCTAGAGGACATATATTGATGATGATACCTCTACCTTCATTGAACAAAACATATTCAATCTTAATTGAAAGAGAAAGCCAGAGAACCATGTCACAAGTCTCTAGTAGTGCTAATTGTTCTGAACTAAATGCCATGTTCACTTCTGGAAACAATAATAATGCTATGGTGCCTAGATCAAGACCCTACAACAGTTCTAGCTATGATCCAAATGCTTTCTGTGATTACTGTAAAAGAACGGGTCATACACAAGCTGTGTGCTATTAGCTTCATGGTTTTCCCCCAGGATTTGAAAGAAAGAGGAAAAATCCTAACAATACATATCAGGGGAGAGGAAGATCAAGTAATGAGTATCATGGAAGAGGAAGGTTTAACAATGACATGAGGCAAAAATTACTGCTAACAATGCAGTAAGTGATAGTGATATAGGTGTTAATAGAGGTGAAAATTCAAGAAGTCAGGGTTATGGAAGAGGAGCAATAAACACTGAACATGTTGAATATCAAAAAGGCATGACTATGTTACAGGAACAATATAATCAGATTCTACACATGCTTGGACAATCTAATATGTAGCAAGAAAATTCAGAAGGAGCATCTACATCACACTACAATGCTAATGTAGTCCAAGCTAAGTGCTCCTCAGCAGGTAATGAAGCTGCTCTTATTGTAACATCAGTCAAGAATGGCTGGGTAATAGATTCTGGTGCAACAAATCATATGACTCATAATTCAGATATCCTTACTCATATGCATCCACTTCCTAGTAACAAATCTAGAAATGTTCAATTACCCAATGGTGAAACAAACCAAATTACTCATATAGGTTCCTGCAATATAACTTCTCAAAACACTCTAAGGAATGTTCTTCTTATTCCTGAATTTAAATTCAATTTACTATCAGTTTCACAAATTACTAAAGATCTTAAATGTGTTGTGTGCTTCTTTCCTAATTTTGTTACTCTCCAGGACCTCTCTAATGGGCAGGTGAAGGTGATTGGTAGAGAACATGATAGTCTTTATATAATGCCTAACTACTCCTCATCTCCTCTCAACACAAATGAAAAATGTTCATCACATTTAGCTCATGAAGACAGTCACTTCACAGATACACAAGCCTTATTGTGGCATCAAAGGCTAGGACATACTTCTTCCAATGTTCTGGCTCATCTATTAGATATTTCACCTAGTAAATGTTCTAAAGATCTACATAATTGTATCATTTGCCCCTTGGCAAAACAACATAGATTACCATTTCCAAATAGTACTACTGTTTCTACTGCTTCCTTTCAGCTATTGCATATTGATGTCTGGGGTCCTTTTAACACTCCTACCTATGATGGACATAAATTCTTTGTTACTATAGTTGATGATTGTACCAGATTACTATGGTTGTTTCTAATAAGAATGAAGAGTGATGTTTGTGTTGTTCTGAAAAACTTCTTCATCCTTGCTAAAACTCAGTTCAATGCTGTAGTTAAAATGGTTAGAACTGACAATGGATCTGAGTTTGTAAATGCTGAGTGTCACAAACTATTTACAAGCTTAGGTATTATTCATCAGAGAACTTGCATACATACACCTCAGCAAAATGGTGTTGCAGAGAGAAAACACAAACATATTCTTGAAGTAGCTAGAGAATAAAATTTCAAGAACATATTCCTATCAGGTTTTGGGGTCATTGCATAATTGCAGCTGCTTACATAATAAATGTGTTACCTACTCCAGTGTTACATGGTAAATCTCCTCATGAAGTGTTTCATAAAACTAAACCTACTCTACAACATTTGAGAGTCTGGGGTTGCTTATGTTTTGCAAAGAATATGTATATACATGATAAGTTTCAACCAAGAAGTATTGTTGTTGTTCATATGGGATATAGTACTACTACTAAGGGTTATCTACTCTACAATATTAAGGAAAAACAGTTCTTCATTAGCAGAGATGTGGAATTTAGGGAAACCACATTTCCATTTGCAGTTTCTTCTACTACTGAATGGCACTTGTTTCCTTCTGTTAATGTTCCATTAGAAGCATCACAGGCTGTGTCCCCATCTGGTGTGGTTGAATCCACTGAACAATCTACAGAAGTGTCTAATGATCAAGTTTCTGAGGTTAGAAGATCACAAAGGAGTACCAAAGCTCCTCTATGGATGCAAGATTATGTTGCTTCTGTTCATCTCACTCCTAGCAGACCTCTATATTCTATTGACAAATATCTTGGCTATGATTATCTGTCTAAGTCCTATCAGGCATTTCTTTCCTCTTTTGGTCATGAAGTTGAACCTAGTACTTTTGAAGAAGCATGTAAAGATCCCAGATGGGTTGAAGCCATGCAGGCTGAAATCTCAGCCTTGGAAACTCATCAAACTTGGAAAGTAGTACCTTTACCTCCACACAAAAAGGCCATTGGTTGTAAGTGGATTTTTAAAATAAAATATCAAGCTTCAGGGGAGGTTGAAAGATTCAAAGCTCGACTAGTTGCAAAGGGATTTAACCAAAGAGAGGGACTAGATTATAAAGAAACTTTTTCTCCTGTTGTTAAGATGGTTACAGTTAGAAGTGTGTTGGCTTTGGCTGCTGTTGAAAACTGGCATATTCATCAAATGGATGTGTCAAATGCCTTCCTCCAAGGGGACTTATTTGATGAAGTTTATATGAATCTACCTCAAGGTTTTCAGCTTCCTAAGGGATTTATTGTGCAGGGGGAGAAACCAGTGTGTAGGCTCACTAAATCCCTCTATGGTTTGAAGCAAGCCCCTAGACAGTGGAATGTGAAGCTCACAGATGCACTCATCAGGTTGGGATTTACACAGAGTCATGCAGATTATTCATTGTTCATTAAGAGAACAAAAACATCATTGGTTATACTTCTAGTATATGTTGATGATATGATGATTACAGGTAATGACCTTAGTCTTATTCAACAAACCAAAGAAGTTTTGCAGGATACTTTTAAGATGAAAGACCCGGGAGAACTCAGATATTTCCTAGGAATTGAATTTGCTAGACCACAAGAAGGGATTGTCATGCATCAAAGGAAATATTCTCTTGAAATCATTTCTGAAGCTGGACTTGGAGCTGCTAAACCAGCTTCTACACCTATTGATCCTTATGTACAGTTGACTACAAAGGAGTATGATGAAATAAATGGAACAGGAAAAGAAGATAAGCTACTGGAGGATCCAACAACATATAGAAGATTAGTTGAAAAATTGTTGTATCTAAATGTTACCAGGCCTGACATTGCTTTTGCTACACAAACACTGAGTCAGTTTCTTCATCAACCTAAACAATCTCATCTCAGTGCTGCACTTAAGGTTGTAAAATATGTCAAGGGACAAGCAGGAGGTGTATTATTATCCAGCAAGAACAACAAACAGTTAAAGGTCTATTGTGATTCAGATTGGGGAGCTTGTTTACACACCAGAAGATCTGTTACTGGATTCATAGTTAAGCTGGGAGATTCACTAATATCATGGAAATCAAAGAAACAAGGAACTATATCTAGAAGTTCAGCTGAAGCTGAGTATAGAAGCATGGCAAGTGCTGTTGCTGAAGTAGTTTGGATAACAAAATTATTCAAGGAACTTGGAGTTGATGTAGTAACACCAGCAATCATTTATAGTGATAGCAAGTCAGCTATACAAATTGCTGCCAATCCAGTATTACATGAGAGAACTAAGCATATAGAATTGGATTGTCATTTCATAAGAGAGAAAATTCAGAATGGTCTAATTCAAACTGAATATCTACATACCAAAGAGCAAGAAGCTGATATACTAACTAAAGGTCTTAACAAGTTTCAACATGAATACTTATTATCCAAGTTTGGAGTATTGAATCTGTTCACTCCTACACACTTGAGGGGGAGTATTAAAGATGGCATTACTTAGTTAGTTGAGGTTCATTATGTAATTAGTAGAAATTAGAGGAGTAGTTAGCAAATAGGTAGTTAAAGTAGTTATAAAATATTCTTCTATTTCTTGTATAAATACTAACTAAACATGTTAGTTACATGTAGAAAAGAGTTAACAATTTATAGAATACAAAGATGAGTTTCTTCTTCTTCTAATCTTCATCTGAGAATCTGCACATTGCAGATTACTCCATTTTCAAAGCTTTCAAAAAGCAATAAACAAGGAACGCGTGTGTTGTCGTCTTCCCCTATTCCAATACAAAACTCGCCTCTCATTCCCTTCAAACTCTTCTCCCCCATCTCTCTCTCTCTACATAATCCTTCGCTCCTCCGCCGTCTCCGCCGCTAAACTCACAACTCCGGTATTGTTTTATGTGCATTAGTTTCTGTTTCTCGTTTGTGAGCTGATTTTCAATTTCTTTTTTGTTTTAACATGAGAATCGAAATATTAGAGTTCAAATTCAGGCAGTTTTGTGTTTAACCATGCTTATTCATGTATTAATATCACCGTGGTTTGCTTGAATTCAAGGATAGAGGTGGATTCACTGAACGAGTTACTATATATCTAACATTTGTGTTGCCATCACCTTATTAAAGAGGCATTTTGGTGGCTAGAAAGGAAAAAATGTAACATGAAGTGGAATGAAAAGAGTTTTGCATTAATGCCCATGGTATAAAGGATCTTCTGCTAGATAGAGTATAGTCTTCCATGGTTTGAAATTTTAGCTTTTTGTAGTTTCTTTTTTCAAGTATGAACTAGTAGGAGTAGTGATTAGCTTCACTTTTACTTTGGTTATCTTCACTATTTTGTAGGTAGTACTTCATTTCTTCGATATTTTCATCACAGTTGTAGTTTTTCAAACTTGTTCTGAAAAACGATTTTCTTTAGTTGAGGGTGTATCTCTGAGTCCACTGGTCTGTTATTGTTGTTGTAGTAGTTAGCTGAATTTTAATATTATAATTCCATGTTTTCATCATATGAGTTCTTCTTCGATTGTCTTTCTTGTTTCCAAGTTCGAACGAAATGGATCTAGAGAAGAAGATTTGGGCGGCATCCGCGGTGCTTTTCTTCACTTTGGTTATAGCTGCTCTTGGGCACACAGCGTGGTTTTCTTCCGGTACTGAACATTGGCCCTCCCACTGATGCTGATGATGATCTTGATATTCCAGGAATGGCGGCCTTCTTTATCATGCACACCCACTCTCGATCCTGCAGAAAAACAACCCTCATGTTGATGTACCTCTGTTCGTCTTAATGTCTACTGCGAGTTATTTCTGTGTACTTATGATGGTTAGGCCGCTGGCTACTGATTTTGGGATACTCCATGGACTCTGTCAAAAAAATCTGCTTATTTTTCTATAAAATATTTTCCTTCATATCAAATCCAACCTAATGCCTAAGAGCTTTTTTTTCATTCGATGTCTTATATTCATATTGAACCTTGACTAAATTTGAATTTGCATAAAAAATATTATATTGAGGTGAATCACTTCATAAACAAAGACAACTCCGCATTCAGGATAACTCAAACTTGATGTGAGACCTCGAATTAATTACGAAGAAATACCTAGTAGCCAGTGGTTGAGCCGGGCACTTATAGTTGTTAGCTTCTTCTTCTTTTTGTTTTCGCTTATAGTTGTAAGCATGATTTTTTTTCATTTGGTTGATAAAATTAATTATTAACATAAAAAAAATTATGTCGTTAAATTAGAGGAAATTCTTACAAAAGCAAGAGATTGGTATAGAAAAATGAGACAAGATATAAATCCATTTAAAAGTAATAAACTTTTGATCGGAATTTCTCTTTATTTCTCTCTATTTTCCTTCTCTTCATTTTTTCTAAGTTTCTAAGATATAAATTCATTTAGAACTGTTAAACTTTTGATCTGATTTCTCTCTATTTTCCTTCTCTCCATTTTCATCAAATTTCTAAGATTTTAAATACATTTAAAATATTAAACTTTTGATCGATTTTTCTTTATTTTCCTTCTCTCCATTTTCCCAAATTTCTACTTAAATTGGTGATACATTAGCATGTGACCTACTATAAACTATTGGTCACTCCCCTTCATAATCACAATAACAAACATAGACAAGCACTAATTTAAAGCTATAGGTAGATACTACAAAATTAATCATTTGGGTAAGGTGTTACAAGATTTGCACATGGGGGAGTAGGGAGTTGTTACTTAGCTACGACTAACGGGTTATGAATATGAAGATTAATAAGTTATATATGGACGTGAAGAGATTGGTGTTATACTTAATATATTCATAAATAGGGAAAATGATATAAAATAATATTAAATTATTAATTTAAATCAAATATTATAATCACTATGATTTAATTGTAACTCGTAGTAACTGTTGCCATTTCGCCTCTTTACTCGCCACTCTCGTTTTTCGCTAGACAGCCTCTCCTCGTCTCTCTCATTTTATATAAACACAAATGATTAAAATGTGTTTGTGTTTGTATAAAGCGCGATAATTTATATATATATATATATATATATATATATATATATATATATATATATATATATATATATATATATATATATATATCTTTTTCGTTCTCTTCTTTCCCCTCTTCGAGATCTCGCTGCCGCTCTCACTCATCTCTCTCACTTTATACAAATATAAACGTATAAATTGCGTTTGTGTTTGTGTAAAGCAATAGAAAATAATATATACAAAAATACATATATTTTCATCTTGTACACTTATGATTATACAAACACAGATGTTCTCTGTCCAGTTCTGTTTGTCTTTCTCTCTTTCTCCCTTTATACAAACACATATTATACAATTGATTATTTTATATATGTACACAATTATTTCTTTTATATATGTAGCGAAATATACATATTAATAGCCATAACAAACATAATATAATCATGTTTACTATATATGAAAGTTGCTCTTTATAATACCCGACAAGCTTTAGAAGTACTATTTCATTCTTTTGGTATGCACCAACCTCAATAATCTGGAATACTAGCCACGTACCTAGAGCTTATGGCTCGAATTCAATATATATAGTTTTAAAACTATTTTTAATTTGTTTGTTTCTAAAGAATTACTAATTCACCAATAGAAAGTAGTATAGAAGATACATAACGCGTTACAAACAAGCTATAGAGATGTTAGAAAATGCAAAGGAAATGAACTGATTAGCAGAAAGAAACACAAAACTCTAAGAAAACACAGAAATGAAACAGGAAAAGAAGAATAAAAGAAGCAATTGGTTCGTCATTCATTCACTAGCCGTTTTAGTACTATAAAACCTCTGCAAAACCCCAATTTTCTCTGCTCACTGACACATTTTCCCCTGAAAATTGCTCTAACAGAGAAGATGAAGAAGAAGAAGAGAAGTTCCCGAAGGTCCATTTTCTCTGCCTTTTATATATTTTATGCTTTAAACTTTAGTCAATTTCATGCTCATTTTCTTGGAATGGGCTATGTTAATACGTTTTCTGATCACCTTCATCGAATTTTGTTTTTCCTTTTTTACGGAATTAACTTACTTAGATATCATTTTGTTAGTTTAGAAGTTTTATGTATTCATGCATATATATTAGTGTTGATTTTTGTAGTTGTTGTTTTTATGTACAAAGAAAATATAGTAACAGGAAACAGAAGAAAGGAAAACCCCAAATTCTAAAACCCTGAAACCCCTATTCTGCTGTAGCAAAACACAAATGTTTGGTTTCTCTTCCCCGATATACATTTTGGCCATTATTGTGGTGCATTTACTGTTGTTGTAAATTGATTTGCTTAAATCGTTTGCTTTTGATATACAATCATCCTTTTTACATGAGTTTCTGTTAAGTTGCATTGAATTTAGGAAGGCTTAAAATAATCAGATTTTATTTTATGTGTATTAGTTTCGGTTTCTCGTTTGTGAGCTGATTTTCAAAAAAAAAATTGTTTGCTTGTTTGAACGGAGATTCATGAGAATCGAAATATTAGAGTTTCACATTCAGGGAAGTTTTGTGTTTAACCATGCTTATTCATGTATTAATAACACCGTGGTTTGCTTGAATTCAAGGATAGAGGTGGATTCACTGAACGAGTTACTATATATCTAACATTTCTGTTGCCATCACCTTACTAAAGAGGCATTTTGGTGGCTAGAAAGGAAATAATGTAACATGAAGTGGAATGAAAAGAGTATTGCATTAATGCCCATTGTATAAAGGATCTTCTGCTAGATAGAGTATAGTCTTCCATGGTTTGAAATTTTAGCTTTTTGTAGTTTCTTTTTTCAAGTATGAACTAGTAGGAGTAGTGATTAGCTTCACTTTTTACTTTGGTTATCTTCACTATTTTGTAAGTAATACTTCATTTCTTCGATATTTTCATCACAGTTGTAGTTTTTCAAACTTGTTCTGAAAAACAATTTTCTTTAGTTGAGGGTGTATCTCTGAAGTCCACTGGTCTGTTATTGTTGTCGTAGTAATTAGCTGAATTTTAATATTATAATTCCATGTTTTCATCATATGAGTTCTTCTGATTGTCTTTCTTGTTTCCAAATTCGAACGAAATGGATCTAGAGAAGAAGATTTGGGCTGCATCCGCGGTGCTTTTCTTTACTTTGGGTATAGCTGCTCTTGGCCACACAGCGTGGTTTTCTTCCGGTACTGAACATTGGCCCTCCCACTGATGCTGATGATGATCTTGATATTCCAGGAATGGCGGCCTTCTTTATCTTTGCACACCCACTCTCGATCCTGCAGAAAAACAACCCTCATGTTGATGAACCTCTGTTCGTCTTAATGTCTACTGCGAGTTATTTCGGTGTACTTATGATGGTTAGGCCGCTGGCTACTGATTTTGGGATACTCCATGGACTCTGTGACAACTGCTTTTCTTACCAAACAGTTTGGGACTGGCCGGCGATATTGGCTAGCTTTTGGCCTTTGCACTTTGATGATATTTCTTCGACTGGTCATGGAGAGGCGAGCCGTGGTCCATCTTGCTGCTAGACAAGATTAGTAGGAGTTGCTGAGACCGATCAATTACTAACGATCCAAAATTGTAGAAATACTACCACGGCTACATGCTATGAAATAGCTCAAATAGTATTTTACGTCATGTATGCAACTTATCCAATTACAAAATCAATTCCAAGCTACGTTTCTTTGTTAAGGGATTAGAGATTCATAACCTACGTGATATATACTACATTTCTGCATAAACAGAAAAATAATATGATTATACATATTGCAGATTAGGATGTTGAATCAATGCCCCCCTACTTTTTAGTAGGGGGGCATTCAATTTCTTTTGTTTTTCGGTTATGGCAAAGGTGTATTGAATAGTTAGTTGGTTCGTTGTTATTCCAAGTTCTTGTTGGTACGAGTCTGATTAAAAATGCACTATTTTATGTTGGACAGTGTGTTACATTTGAGTAAACTTGCTCAGCTGGGGAGTTTCTGAATCCTAAACTATCCAAAAAACATAGGTTTTTTTCTTTGTATAATCTGATAGTTGGTGTTGAGAGATGGAGAAATACAAATTGCAGTTAGTGTATGGGAGAGACATGTGAATAATAGCGCGAGGAATCGAAGAGAGGGAAGCATTGGGTATAATGGGGATAGTTGTGTGGAGAAACAGAAGAGTTGTATACTTTTCTCTCAGTCAAAAATGAAGCTATGGATGATAAGGGCTACAACAATGGTGTTGTTGTGGATCTTGCTTGGTCCTGTTGACGATATTGAGGAGCTTTTGGGGCCTAGCTAACTAAAAATTGTTCCAAGTATACACTACATATACACTCCGTTACATATCCTTTCCTATGTATTTTAACTTACAAGCTCATATATCGGACTGATAATATAATCCAGAATGCATAAAGATTTGTTATGTGATCCCATAGCTGCTAAAACTTCATAATCTTGAAATGCTATACAAATTTAATTGGTTACATTTCCATAATGATATTAAGGTAATCCACATACACACTTAGAAATGAGATGGAACAAATCATAAGCCAGTTAAATAATCTAATGGCTTATAGGGAACTGCAGATATAATGGGTCCTTTCTGACTCTCTCATAATCAGATCAGAGTTATTTACTGTCCAATGTGCTTACAACAACATCTTTCATGAAATTATCAAAACTTGCAGGAACATTGACTGCAGAAGTAATGTATTTGAACACTGTTATTTTTATGCGTTTCGCGTGTGTGTACGCAATATTGCTTATAGCATGAAAGGAGCAAAGGTAATGTGTAACAATTACAACAACAAAGGAAAAGAAAAAGACAATATGTAAACTTGCTGGATGAGAGGTTTGGTTTGCCCAAAGATTGGCAACAGAGGAGGCGGATTTTATCTTCACGATTGGCAGTTTTGACTCTGGATTTTTCACCAGAAAAGCAGGAACAAATAGCAAAACTTGGACTAGCAATTTGCCTTTTCATGTTTCTTCCATGAATTGATCTACATTCTAGTGTGCTTTTCTACAGCAAATTCAACTTCTTCAATTACATCACTCACTTCTGTAGGAATCAGTTTATGTCGACAACCTGCTAAAGTGAAAAATGGAGCCATAAATATGTGTCTACAACAAATTGGATATAGTGATACTTTTCAGCAAAGGCAAAGGGTGTAAGAGAGAAGATACAAGCTAGAGCAATACCCTAATTAGGTAGAAAACACAGTTGCAAGAAGGAACAGATCAATTCAGAAAAATCATGATCTTGATGCAAATATATACTTGGCAACATAGCAGCAGGAGAACGCAAAATGTACCTCAATGAAGCAAAAATTGGACGGACTCGTTCAAATATCTCTTCCTGAGTTCCAGTACCATCGACCTGCAAGAAATTGTTGATGAATAAAAACTGCTACACCAATAAGGAGCTTGGTTCCAGCTGAGCAGGATAAGTCAACAAAAACCACTGACAAATTCATAGCACCTTTTTTCAACATGAAAGGGAAACGAGGTGAGAATAAAAAAGGCCCGTTGAGCAGAAATTGGACATTTTTGAACTACTTGTCATCCTTGGGGCCCGTTTGGCCATAAATATATTTGGGAAAAATTTGGCAAATAATGTTTGTCCATACAATTTGCCATTATTTGGCAAATATTTTTGGCAAATATCCCAAATTTCCAAATACTAGTTTTTTCTAGTATTTGGGCCAAATCTCATTATTTGGGATATTTTGAAAATTAAAATTTTACTCCAATCTTTTATCTTTTACAAAAACACCCTCTCTAGTTGTTGCTTGCGTTGTATTACATCATTTTTTACGTGAACACCAAAATAGTGATGAAATATTTAGTGAATATTAAATAATGATATGATTGTTGATGAAAATTATTAAAAATTGGCTTTAGGTAACAAAGTCATGTACTTTGTCTGCTTCACGATACATGGAATAATTCTTGTTGCACTCACTCCAAATTACCACATTGTTTTAGTGTCATGGACATTATTTGTTATTGTTGTAACGAACATTCAATTGACTTGTAATACAAACTTTTAGTTAGTTTTGATAGTTTTTAAAATTTGTGGGTATAAATCATATTTTTCTAAAAAGTTGAAATATATTTCCCAAATTTTATGGCCAAACAGATGGTGAAATTTCACCCAAATTTTCACTCAAATAATATTTGCCAAGAATATTTGGAAATCTATGGCCAAACGCTAGCTTAGAGAGAGTACCTTGTAAAGCTTTCCTTTCTTGGCATAGTGGTTGGCTACTGGAAGAGTGATAGCTTTATATACCTTTAGGCGCTCCTTGACTGTATGTTCATTATCATCAACTCGCCCCTGAAAACAAAATGTTATGTTATTTTTTCCTCTTCAGAATGAAACTAAAACATAAAAGCAAATGGCATTCACTTTTTCTTTTAATAAGTATTGACATCACCTCGTTCCGGTTCAATACTCGCTTGACCATTACTTCTTCAGGGCAATCAAAGAAAAGCACAAAGTTCGGTTCAGCACCAATCTGCATTCACATCTGAACTTCAAAATCTTAACAATCAACTACAGGATCACTGCATTCACAGTGCAGTGGCTAAACTAGCAAAAGTTCCTTTTAAACAACTAAACATTCCTAGAAAATAACTTAATAGATAGTGCTCATTATAATAAATAAAGATAAGCATCTAATTAAAGAAACTTACAATCCTCTCATACGCCACTCTATTTTCTTCACTTCTTGGGAAACCATCTATTAGAAACTTACGATTTTCAGCTGATTCGATTGCCTCTTTAATCAGCTTGACAGTCACCTCTGATGGAGCAATACTTCCTTCCTTCATTAACTTTTGAATCATGGCACTGAATTTAGAGAGAATGACATTACAAATTTTTTCTGGAAATGAACTAAAAATCCACAATGAGAAATGGAGTTCGTACCCATTCTCAGAGTCAGAATGCATCTCTTTCCTCAATAGATCTCCTGCACCTATGTGATCGAACCCAAAAGTTTCAGCAATCTTCAGGCATTGAGTGCCTTTACCACTACCAGGACCTCCTAAAAGGACAGCAAAAACTGCTCAGTAATTCTATATTTTACCCAAATAATCTAGTAAAGTAGTCATTTTGTCTATTCTCATCTATAATCATGTGATTTTAGCTGAAAACTGTCATTAAGAAGGAAAGAATCAACTAATCCCCTCATAGTCATTAAACAAACTGATATTATAGGATTCACTTTTCACTACAAACTAGCAAAGAATGAGATGAAGGCAGACTCTTTAGCAAACTTGACAAATTTCTGATCACACAAGCATGTGTAAGATGGACAATATGTCGCAACATTAAGGGTTAAAAACTGGTTTAAACAAAAAAAGTGCTATGAGCATAGGTAGCTCAACAACAGACATAATACGCAATATGACATGTTACTTCTAGACATATTCTCTTCCTTCCAACAAGAGTGACCTAATCAGTATCATGAAAAAGTCCATCTCGCCATAAGGATATCTTTTGTACCTCATTATATCTTGCTTAATGTTATACATAATTAAATAAGAATTAGTTGAGAATTATGAGGTCTCAAATTCAAATTCCGCAAAGACAAAAAACACTAGATGATTTCTTGTCAACTGTCCTAGCCGTCGTAGACAGAGTTAGCTGGTCCCTTTTGCTGCTAGGAGGTGGCAGGAATTTCCATGGAATTAGTAGAGGTGCACAAAAGCAAATTACATGGAATTAGTTGAGGTGCAGAAAAATGGCCCGAACACCACGGTTATCAAAAATGAAAACCAGCGTCAAAATTCTCAAAAAAAAAAAAAACTTGTATTGTTCCATCCCCTCTCACCCTGTCCCGGACCAAAACCCCCCAAAAAACAGGAGAAAAATAAAATATTTTAACAAACAACTACAAAAGAGTAGCACATCTATCTACTTAAGAGGTTGGAGTAATATCTATCTCAGATGAGCTACAATCAGGATAGATTTAACTGAGATCACATGAGAGATAAATTAATCAAATTTTCAAAGAGATAAAAGGAGATTTAGCTTTTAGTGTCCGAATAGTGCACAGTTATTAATAGACTAAAATGTGAAATTAATTACCCAATACAAAAGCGACAAAAGGACTATTTCTTCCGGAATTACTTTCACCTTCTACCTACATGCATTCAAGGGAAAATAACAGTAGTCAATAACATTTTGTAGAAAAAAAAAACATTTCAGAGATGGTTAAAAACAAATACAAGATATTAAGAGAGAGAGAAAATGAATAACCGGCGGTTTGACAGTTTCAGTACAAAATGCTTGACAAATCTTCAGCTCATCAGCTCTTCTCACCTTGAGAAATTGAGAACAATATTGAGAGATTTGCAGCATCAAAACTAAAGAGATTTGATCAATTTGTGAAGTAAAATTACCTGTTGAAGATGCGAAAATAATAGAGGGAGTGAAGTGAAACGCCTCCTCCACATCTTCGATCGGTGTTTCGTTTTCTGGATTTGGGTTTGAATGGCGAAATAGCGTTTGTATTAAGCACGTCGAGTGAGTGTAAAAGCGTGAGTCCCATAAACAATACAATACCTGTCTGCACGTTCACTCGCATAAACGCTGCAACACTTTCAGGGCTGATTAGTTCCTTCTAGATCGGCTTGCCCCTTCTTCAATTAGATATTTGAGTTTAGGCTAGGCCCGAGGCCAATTAACTCTATTTCGAGAGCTTCCATCTCAATTATTTATGATGTAATTTTAATATTATCTAAAATATAATATAGATATTTATGTAATAGATATATTATTTTATCAGAAATAAAATTGAATTTAAATTATTTTTAAATATAATTTGATTACTTAAAGTTATCCAGAAGGATTGTGATGGCTGATAAGTATTTTTTTCATTTTAAATAAAAAAGATCTTGAATTCAAGTTCCTAATAATATAATTAGCGTTTGAACAATATCTAATTGAGATTGTGTATGGATAAAAATTCATTTATAAAAATACAAATCTTTTTGGATAAAAGAATCTCTATTTTTTAAAGTTGGTATCGAGCTATGTTTAATTCCAATTTAAAGATTATTCTTTTCATGTAATTTATTTATGAATTATTAATATTTTCTTCTTAAACAAAAAAAAAAGGAGCAAAACCATATGTTAATTTATGCTAATTTTTATTGTGAAAGTTAACTTTCCTAAAATTACAACCAAAACTTTTAAGGTATAAATGTATGCCTTCTCTAAGAACAAAACAAAAACACCCCTAAACCACAATTTACATAAAACATACTTAACGTAAATGAGCACCTTTGTTTTCTGTTTTCGTTTTAGATTAGGGTTGTTCAAATTTAAATCGAAAAAGATGTTTTAATTTGTCATAGTGAATTAATGATTTAAAGATTTGATAAAAAAAAATACATTTTTTATTAATTTAAAGATTTTGTAAAGATTTAAATTTTATTTTTACGGATCAACGGATACTTCAATAATAGTGAAGGATAAATCTGGTTGGTCCATTGTATTTTAGTACTTAAGTTATGCAAATAATACAAAATCAATTGATTCCTTTAGTATCAAATAATATCCCGCTAGCTATTTTTTACTTGCCTCTTTATCTTTTATAGTATATCGTGCGCACTTTGTTGTTAATACTTATTCTAAATTGATAGATGATATTTATTTAAATTAAATTTAATTTCCAAGTTCAAATTACTCTATAGATACTAGTATATTAGATTCCGTTATATGTAATTGATATAGAGAATTTTTTTATGTTTAATTTAGTAGTTGAATTGATAATAATTAATAATTAATATCTTAATAATTTAACGTGTCTAAAATGATGATAATCAATAAATTAATTCGATAACTTTTAAATTAAAACTGACTCGAATTAATTGATACTCAACTCTATTCTAGAGTACTGACTCAGACACTTTGACGTGTTAATTATGATATATGTTTTGTCAGTTTGTAATATATTTACTTGGACAATATCTATTTCATGCCAGTTTAGTCATTTCAATAGCTAGCCACCTCTTAGTAAAAAGTCCCTCTCTTATACCATTTGGCCCAAAAAAAATAATCTTGGAATTGCTTTGCTGATTAAATGAAACTAGGAAAAGGTGGTTTCTCAAATTAGAAAAATTTATATATAATAGCAAATTAATAATCTAAAATAAATAGAGTAACTATTATTTGATTTAATTGTGCTCCATAGCAAACGTTTACAAGAAATTATCAGGTGTCTCTCTCCTAACTATCTCGCTCGCCACTCTCCTCCAATCTCTCACTCGCTTCTTCACTTTTTATACAAACACAAGTGTATAAAAATTGTTTCTAATTGTATAAAGCTAAGAAAATTGTATAAATACATATATTTCTGTTCCCCTCTCTCTCCTTTTCCAGATTTCGCTCGCCGCTCTCCCAAATCTCGCTCGTCACCCTCGCCTTTCTCACTTATACAAACAAAAGCGAAATGTATAAATTGTGTTTCTGTTTGTATAAAGCGTGAGAAAATTGTATATATACACATGCAAGTACATATATTTTTGTCCTATACACTTATAATTATACAATAAAAATATTCTCCTGCCCAGTTTCTCTTGCCTTTCTCTCTTTCTCGTTTTATACAATTTTCAAATTGTATCTAATTTCTCTCTTTTTCTCGTTTTATACAATTCGGTTCAATTGTATGTTCCTTGTCAAGTCTCTTTTGTCTTTCTCTCTTTCTCATTTTATACAAATTCAAATTGTATATAATTGTTTTATACACTTATAATAATACAATTCGTTTTATACACTTCATTTTTATACAGTTCTCTGCCCAAGTGTTTTTCTCTTTCTTGTTTTATACACTTCATTTTATACAATTTTCTTCAACTGTATATGTATAGCGAATTATATAGTTTCTATGTTTGCTAGGAGCGTAATTATGCAAATTTTGCGATAGCATACAAATATGAATTTTTTATTTGTTATATGTGAAAGTTGCCCTTCAAATTATAGCTACTTTTTTTTATTTAATTTGAATATGAGTTTGAATTACTAATGGTGCAAAAAGAAAAAAAAATATAGAAGAGTGTGAAAATAAAGTTTTGTTTTTCATAGTCTTATATTATAATTGGGAAATTTTTACATATAATCACTTGGAAATAACTTAATTATTTTTTATAGCTATAATTTGATAATTACAATTAATAGCTACATGTTATATGGAGGAGAAAGGCGAGCGAGACTCTGAGAGAAAGGAGAGAGGCGAGAGAGGGGGGAAAAGAGCGGGAGAAAGGTGAATGGTATAGTATATCAGTTAGATAATTGTATATTATACATATACATTTGTATATATGGCAAGAGAGATTACGAGAGGGAGGAGAGAGGTGATCGAGACTGGGAGAGGAAGGAGAGAGGCGAGAGAGACCGGGAGATGGAGAAGAGAGGCGAGCGAGAGAGGGCAGAGAGTGGGAGATAGGTGAATTGTATAGGTATATTACTTAGATAATTGTATATTATACATATGTATTTGTATATATGGCAAGCGAGATTGAGAGAGGGAGGAAAGAGGCGAGCGAGATTGGGAGAGGGAGGAGAGAGGCTAGCAAATTGGGAGAGGAAGGAGAGAGGTGAGCGAGAAAAGGCAGAGAATTGGAGAGAGGTGAATTGTATATGTATATAATTGTATATTATACATATACATTTGTATATACGGCAAACAATATCAGGAGAGAGAGGAGAGAGGTGAGAGAGATTGGGAGAGGGAGGAGAGGGACGAGCGAGAGAGGGCAAAAAGTGGGAGTGGGGTAAATTATATATGTGTATAGATTAAATAATTGTATATTATACATATGTATTTATATTTTTTGGCGAGTTATACATATACACACGTGACTAATTATAAAAACTCAAAGTCAGCCCACACAATTAATGTATAATGTTAGTCACAAATATTAATTATAACAAATTATATCTATGATAAGTAATTAAATAATATAAATTTTCTTAATCGAATAATTTTCTCTATTATTTATTTTTCACGTTGGGCACGTGAAATAAAGTTGACTTTTTAGAGATATAAAATATCTTAATTATTTGTGGATAGGTTTAGAAGTCTACAAGAGTAATTGTCAAGAAAAAGTATAATATTGATACTAAAAAGAAATTATGATAGTCAAACCTTATGATTAACAAATAATATCATTGTAATAAATCGTTATTTTGAAAGTAATCTCTACCTATTCAGTGAATAAAGTAATCAACTTAGAAGATGTTCATCCAAAAATGTGAACTATATGGGTAGTAAAGATTTTAAGATTAGAAATGGCTATTATGTTAAATGTTTTGATTAGCTTTTATTAATGTTAGAAAATAATGACCTTCTAATTTTGAG
This sequence comes from Solanum peruvianum, assembly GCA_027705065.1. Taxonomy (NCBI): domain Eukaryota; kingdom Viridiplantae; phylum Streptophyta; class Magnoliopsida; order Solanales; family Solanaceae; genus Solanum; species Solanum peruvianum. Next base: position 50,645,467 of record JAKWJD010001757.1, read on the forward strand.
TAATGAATTTTGATTGCTACTACGACAGTCAAATCATTGCTAACAGTTATCAGAGATCCACACATCATCTCCAAAGGTAAGCAATTTGTTGTACCAATGTAGATTTGATATGACATAGTAAAGGTGGATTTTTTTTCTATTTTTTTTCTGAATTTTTTTCTTTGAATAGTATTTATTAACGTATCTGATATAGTAGGACCATTATTGAAATAATTTTTTGTGGTATTATGTAGACAATGGCTTCTATAGGAGTTGTTTTTACATGAAAAATTGTTGAAGACTATTTTTCTCTTCATGATTGCAAAAGTATTATCATTCCAATTCTTAGTATGTCCTCATTTATCTTGATCTCATTTGTTATCTTGTATCTTGATTTTGATCGCAATTATTAACTTGTCCTTATTGGTCTTGGTTCCAAGCATTAGCTTATGCTTCTTCACAGTTTTGAGCTTTAGTTTGTGCATATCATCATTTCAATTATTTACTTGTTTCGAGTTCTCTTGCGCGATCTCTCCCTTTTCAAGTAAAAATAATAATTGTAGGAGTCATTGTTTGCATAATACCACAAAAAAATGTTTCATTAGCAGTCCTATGACACGTTAATAAATATTCAAACTCCAAAATTGACTTAAAAAAATAATCGAAAAAAAGATTGATGAAACTTCCACTTATATTATGACATATATCAAATTTACATCTGTACAACAAATCACTTGCCTTAGCTAGCAGATGATGTGTGGATTTTCAATATCTGCAAGCAATGATTGGGCTCATGTAGCAGCAATATTGAACCATCTCACATTGCTTTAAAATCCTAAATAAGACATCAACAAATATCACAAGTGCAAAATCAAATTTAGATCAAGACTCACGTATATTCCATGCACAAAAAGAACAAGTCAATTCATTTTACCTAATAAATTTATATCTTCATGTGTTTGAGGTCACTTTCTTTTCTTGACTTTTTACAATTCTAATAGAAGGGAACTTTATATAATAAAGAGAAAAAATATTATTTTTATCAATGAGAGACTTATATCTTTTTACATCAGACATGAAAGTAAAGGCGAAAGAAAAACAAACAAGAATAAAGAGAGGATGCTACAAGAATTTCTTTATTTTTTGCGTTACAAAAGAAATTTTTAATGCGAATATTTCCTCACCAATAGAAAGACAAATAATAAAAATAATTTTTAAAAACAACTATAACATATATTTAAGTGTCAATATCTAGCAATTTGAACTGACACATATTACAATAAATATATCTATAAAGTGAAGTACTCTAGAATTGAATGGATTTAAGGTGAGACTCATACATATCATATTCTTAATAAAGAAAGGAAAAATGACCCACAATTTCTCTTTTATTCTTTGCTTACAAAAGAATGTTTTAAGATCAATATGATATCATTAATATTTATTGTACTTTAGAAATATCTAAATATTCTAGAGGCTCAAATATTTATAGTAGATAATAATTATTTAGTTATCTTTTAACTTAAATTCATCCCTGAAAAAGGAAATTTTTTTTATGGTGTATGTGATGTAATAGTTGTATGAGAAACTTTTTTAATAGAAAATGTACATTTGTAGGTCCCATGCTATATTAAAATTAGCATCTCATTATTTCTTAAAATTAATATTTATTTTCCTTGCCTTTTTTTGTAGCTCATAATACTTATTTGTCAAAAATTAAATCAAGATAAATATATTGATACTAATTGAAATTTGAAGTCAAATAATTATATACTTAAAAAAGTTAAACTAAGATATGTGCACTTAACCTCATAAAAAAATAATTATTTTTAGTTTTATAATAAATATAAATAGTTATTTAAATTAGATTAATCAATTATCTCTTTTTTTTTTCATTTTACTCTCTCATTATTTTATTTTGACTATTTTTCTTTTTTTGAAATTTAAGCTATAAAATGTATTTTTTTTTCATATGCTAACATGATAAGAATTGCAACTTATAGTATTTTTGGTTGAATTGCAACTTATGTGGGAAGGATTATTTATGAACAAACATTATAAGTTGTAGTTCTTATGTTAATATAAAAAATAAAAATATACTTTAAAATATTAATTAAATTTCACATTGCTTGATTTCAAGAATAAAAAGATATCATATAAATTGATGGAAGTAGTGTTTTAGACGACGAGAGGTGACAAAAGGCGACAAGGGCCTGCCTCGCCACGCGGCGAGGCGCTCACCTTTTTGAATCGAGGCGCCAATTAATACCAAAAATTAAAAAATATTTAATTGCACATATAATATTCAAAAATTCAATAGCAATTACATATCTTACAAATACTATAATAATTACTATAGAAAGAATTTTTTTTTTTCATAAAAATAATGGACAGCAGTCAGACTCACAACACAGTGAAAACAGAAGGCATTTCACAGTAATCTGGGACAAAACAGAGAGTGAAGAAAAATAGAGGGAAAAAAGAGTAGTGAAGAAAACTTGAAAAAAACAGAACTGAAAGTCTGAAACGAAAATTGAAGAAGAAGAACAGCAAAAAAGAGGTATACCTCAGGTCTTCAGCAGCAGCAACTCGAAGATGATGGAGACCAGGAGAAGAGATCGCAAGGGGAAGAGAGTCGCGAGGGGAAGAGAGTCGGGGAGAAGAGTGCGCAGCAGCAGATTTTGAAAATATAAAAAAAAAACCATAATTTTGACTAATATTGTTAAGTCAAATATTTTTTTAAAAGACGATAAAAAAGGCGGCGCCTTTTCTGGCGCCATTAGGTCGCCATGGGTCGCCATGGGCCGCCTTTTGCATACCGCCTTGCCTCAGTGGGTAATGGCGAGGAGGCCTTGTCTCACTTCGCTTCTCGCCAAAGGCGATGAGGCGCTCACCATTCACAACACTGGACGAAAGAGTATGTATATATTTAAATGTTTATGAAAAATTTTGATTTTGGGTTACATTAAGAATTTAAATGTTTATGAAAAATTTTGATTTTGGGTTACATTAAGATAGTACAAAAACTTATATAATTATTTGTGAAAATTATTTATGCTTTTTCCGTTATATTTTCTTGTGAATATTTGATGAATTTAAGTATATATGAATTTATTGAAAGAGAAAAAAAAAATTATACTCCTTTCGTTTTTCACATTAGGAGTATTAATTTTTTCTTTTACGGATTCTTTATAAAATTATAAATAAAACAATGCTTGTTTTGCAATTTTACAATTTTTTTTTATATTTTAGAATAATTAATTATTAATATAATGAAAATAAAAACAAAAATATAATTTAATTTGTCAATTGAAAAATAATATTTAATAATTATTTTTAGAAATGTAAATAATCAATACACGAAAGAAACATAATATCAAACGTTCAAAGGACGACGAATTAGGCTTAATTTCACATTTTTTATAAATGAAATTATTTTTAGAAAAAGAAGGAAAGAAGAAGAGATGTTGAAAAATTGAAATTTGAACGACGAATTAGGCTTAATTTCACATTTTTATAAATAAAATTATTTTTAGAAAAAGAAGGAAAGAAGAAGAAGAGATGTTGAAAAATTGAAGATTTCAATCCAAGAGAGAGAAATGGATTTGACCCATTTTCTAAAAATGGAGCCCAATAATCCAATTGACAAATTCTAAGAGAAACTTATACAAATTGTTATCCGTCATATCATATCTATCCCTCATCCATTATAAATTTTTCATTATAAATTTTTTAGGATCCTAAACAAGTATAAATAGATGTGACCTTAGTCATACATTCTTATCAAACCAATCCAATAAAAACCCTTTTCCCTTACAAAGTTTTCTTTTTCCTACTATTCTCATGAGTGAAGTCTTATTACTCACTTTTACAAAGGTGGCTTTTAGAAAGTTCATTTTCGTTTTATATTCTATAGTTAAATGGTTCGATATACTTCTGTTACAAACGAGAGAGAGTGAAACTCCAAGATTACTACATTCATCACTATTTCTTCTTCTTCTTCTTCTTTTCCCTTTGTCTGATCTAATTCTGTCTTTGGGAGTTACTGAGAATTTGATACAAGGAGAAGAGCAAAACAGAAAAAACTTCTGTCCTCACTTGGACAGAGAATAAGATGATAACCAAAGTCATATTGGAAACAGACAACTCCGGAAGGCTTTACTTAACATTATTACTCAATTATAAGGCGAACAGAGAGTTCCTTCGTTGAAATCTCTATCAACTTCATTTCGTTGCATAACAGATATGAAATATGAATGATAAAAGAAGAAAACATCAAGGAAGAACGATGAAATGACTATTGGAACGTCCAATTATAGGAGGAAAAGTAATATCAAGATGAGTATTGATCCGAGGACTAAACTGTTAGATAACTAAATTTCAGCAAATGTCTTTTACTGTAGTAACAATCAGAAATCAGAGTTTCTGGAGTCACAGTGATTGGCTGATTGCTTGTAAAACTTCAATCTTCTATCAACATACTATATTCTTGGTAAGGGAGGAGCAACTTTGATGGCCTCCCAAGATTGATTCGGTTATGCCTTTGTTTTCCCCAGAGTTTGGGTTTGATATTGAAATTTTGAGAATCTAGGCTTGGGGTTCCCAATAGCAGGGGCAAAGTCAAGAATACCAGAGATGTCTACTATTTGGACTGCCACAAGCATTATCAGTGATTCAACGGCCATTTCATCCTGAACACTGATAAACTGCAAAATTTTATCATATTGAAGACCACTTACGCACAATCCCTAACAAAAGGGGTTGAGGAGAAGGGAAGGGTGATGGTATCTACATATTTTCCACAGCATTGGGGATCGCTTAAGTCCTCCTTGAAATACATCATTGAATGTCAAAGCGGTACCATTTGCAGCACAACCCTCAATTTGGCAGGACGCGGACCTTTTAAACCAAATGATCAACATCTCTTCACCTGAGGCCTTAGAGCTGAGGTGGAGGATAGATCCTATTACGGTTGATGCCATCACATTTTTCTCGTGGAAATGCTACTCAAGCACTTAGAAACAAAGAGAGACAGCATGTAACTGCAACAGCAACAATCTCTTTTTCTCAAGGAACCGATGGGTTTGCAGCTTCTACTGATTCTTTAGAGTTCTTTCCAATTAAATCGTAATTAATAGAAGCCAGCTGTGACAAGTTCTGGAAACACCCAAGGAAGAAAGATGGAAGTCAAATGAGATAGAGAAAAGAGGTCAGTTAGTACATTAATTAGAGAAATATAGTAACTAAATATATCGTGTTCACTAGTTTCTCTCAAACAGCAGCAAGAACATCAGGTCAAATGTGCTTGTCAATCAATACTCAACAATTCATCAGAATATGTAAAACAAAAACAAGAGATGGCTTCATATCCCTGAATGTTATTCAAACAATAGGGTAGTAGCAAGGAAGCATTTCTCACCTTAAACGAAAAGTTACTGAACGAGTAACTCACATTCAGGGAAGGGGTACCAAAGTCTGCTAGATTGCCGCATTCATCTCCCTGTTATGACAAATTCTGAGTTAGAACAGTGATAACAACAACATATACCAGCAGTTAGTGGGTATAGAGAAAAGAAACCTAATGTTAATTTATGTATTTGAATATCAGAGGGTCAAACAGCAGGCAGGTAAAAACCAGTATTCCTTCTCTGTTAGAAAGCCAGGTCATAATCAAATTTTAGACTTTGATATGCTCTGCAAATCTGAGAAAGGTATACCTCTTCATCTTGTGGATTGCTGTATGAACTGCTGCCAATTGAAGCACTGCCACTCTCGCTCAACTCATAAAAATCGCTACCTCCATTGACATTCTCATCTTCTGGGTTCCAAATGTAACGGCTCATAAAATAACTAGTGTCATGTGCATCAGCAGATGGGACAAACGTAGCCTGTCGAAATTTAATTACAGCATTATTATTCCTCCACTGGATAAATCAGTTTTATTGGAGAGTGGAGAGAAGACAGAAAGAGAAAGAAAACCTTTTGCCTTGCAAGTGTGTCCCAGTTGATATCCCTAAAGAAAGGGAGTCGCTTTACCTGTTAAAGTAAAGAAGGTAAAAAGGAATAAACTTGAATTTCTTTTACATTTTGCATTTATAGAAGCAGCTGGATTACAGTGTAACTTGTTAATGGGAGATTTTTACCTCTCCTGACCCTGTTGCACCTAACCTTTGAATTGGGTTTTCGTTCAACAACCTTACAAAAGCAAAAATAAAGTTAAGCACAGAAGCAGGCAGCTACCCATCATGCATCAAGTATCTTCTTGATAAAAGCTACTGAGACTGTTATGAGTAGTATAGATAGATTATTAAAACATGTGAAAGAAACTGGTAAATATCAACCTTTTTTTTGTATTTTTCCAAGAAAACATATAATAACTCCAAGGGTAGATGGTAGGGGTTTTCATTGGCCTTGCCAATTCAGAACCACAATCATTTCTGGTAATTAACTAAAACCAAGACCTTTGTTTCAAGACTTACTTGTTAATCAAGTCATATGCTTCTAAGCTCATTTCCTCTGGTATCTTGGGCCAAGGTATGTCCCTGTTAATGATATTGTCAAAAATTTGCTGCAACAAAATAGGAGCTTGATATTAGATTTTATCACACTTTTAAGGGATTATGCACAAGTACCCCTCAATCTATGCCCGAAATCTCAGAGACAGACTTATACTATACTAAGGTCCTATTACCCCCGAACTTATTTTATTAATAATTTTCTACCCCTTTTTGGCCTACGTGACACTATCTTGTGGGCCCAATGTTGGTTGACTTTTTTTTCAAGCTAGTGCCACGTAGACCAAAAAGGGGTAGAAAATTACTTAAAAAATAAGTTCAGGGGTAATAGGACCTTAGTATAGTATAAGTGTGTCTCTGAGATTTCGGGCATATATTGAGGGGATACTTGTGCATTTTCCTATACATGTCAAACGAAATAAAAAAACTACTATGAATTATCAACTCATTCGCAAACTTCCTCAAAAGTCAGATGAAATGAATATAGAGAATTCGGCCAATTGAAGCCAAGAAAAACTACCACACACAGAAAAACCCTTATTGAAAAACCCAAATAACAAGCAGAACGAATAAAATAAAGTTAAAAAGCATTTGGCTCTTAAATAGGTTCATACAATTAATATAGCAGCACCAACAGAACATAAAGAACCTAAATGCTCCTCATGAAGTAATCTGTTTCGAAACAATTGGTCATAGATCCAAGAATTAAAAGCACCGGAAAAGCAATCTGTTCCAAATTTTAACAACCAAAACATATTCTGACGCATTCAGAATTAATTGTATTGCACTCAAGAATGTATGACAAAATTAGCACAATGTAGTTGGCGCAACCAATTATATAACTACATGTTGCAGCACCCCAGGACTGTCAACATAACAAAATAAGAAACAGGATACCCAACTATAAAGAAAAACACTCAATGTGGATATTTTAACCAGAGGTCTGAGGGTTGGTTGTAGCACGAATTAGGAGAAGGAGAGGTAGACTGGAAAAGAACTAGGAGGAGGTGATTAGAATGGACATAAGACAACTTCAGCTTATTGAGGACATGATCCTAGATAGGAAGGTATGGAGGTTGATGATTAGGGTAGAAGGTTAACAGGTAGCCGAATGTTGTCACACTTTAGGTGGGAGAGGCAGGGGCTAACCCCATCTCCTCTCCTTTATTAAGAGTAGTATTTAGAAATCACAAAGTTTCTTATTCTTCAATGTGTTTTACTATTGGTTGATTCATTTTCCTTGTATCTCGATATTTTGTTGTCATGGTTTCTTACAAACCTGCTTCGAATATTAGCATTAGCTTATTTTAAGTAGTTTTTGACACTTGAGCTATTTTTTGTTTTTAGAGGTGTTTGGGGACAAAAAGTGTTTTTAAACACTTAGGGATCGTTTGGTTGGGAACAACTTATTCCAGGATTAGTTATCTTGGGGTTAACTATCCTGGGGTAACTTATCCAATCACTATGATATAAATGGTGGGATAAGTCATCCAAACATGGCAATGGCAACCAAACAAGATACAAAAATTTCATCTCATCAATACTTATTTTTACCCCTCACACCAAAGGACCCCTTACATTTAGGTCATAAAAGTAAAAAAATAAGCTAAAAGCCAAAAGCTAGTGACCAACTTATGGCTGTTAGCTTATAAGCTACTTTAAAAAGTCAATCCAAACACGCCCTTACTTCTCTTTTCAGACTAGGATCTATTGGAAAACGTCTCTCTTCTCCACAAAGGTAGTAATAAGGTCTGTGTACATCTTACTCTCCCCATACTCCATTTGTGGGCACACTACGTAAGTTGTTGTTGTGTCCTTCCAGAACCATAAAGCTCATCCCTAGTGTGTTACAATTATGGAACAAACTCTCATCCATCTCTAAGGGGCGGGATCTAATGTTTTTATTATGAGTTCACGCAAAACTAGTACTGTTTGCGTTGTACTGAATTTTGATTAAGAAATTCACTAATATCTATAAATATTTGAGTAGGAATCCATAAACTTTAAATCCTGATTCCGCCTCTGTATCTCTAACATGTTGCTCCATCTATTCAACTATACTGTTTGGTGAAATTATATAGGAAGTTCAACATAGAGACTGAAAAAAGATACACACAATCATCCAAGTTCATGCTTCAAATCAACCTATTTGTCACAGTCTACAATGAGGACTGTCATCCTGCAAAACTATAAATCTGTGATATCCATCTTAGCGGGAAGAAAGTTGCAAAAGAGAGGGAAATCCTGATTTAATGAAATCGTTTTCCATTTTTTTTCCTGATATTTGAAAAGCATTCAACATTGATATAATCTTGCATCTAAAATAGCCTTTAATATATTATTCAACATTAAAATAAAGTAACAAGTAAAAGAATAGTTAACTCTACAAAAGAAAAAACTGCTGAGTTGTCAAAAGGCATGCCGAGGCCATGTCTGCAAATTATCAGACACAAAAAACATACCTGAGGATGTTCTGCATTAAAAGGAGGAATACCGACAAGCAGCTCAAACAAAATGACACCGACGGACCACCAATCAGCTGTGGCGCCTAGAAAAGAAAAATAGATTTATTATAGCAGAACTCATAATGGAACAACTTGTATAAAAATATATGCAATTTCTCTCCTACTAATCAGACACAGCTTGGATTAAGAAGATAACGGTGTTGGTTTTACTTAACAAATTTTTAGGTGAAAGTAAAAACTTCCAAAATAGTTCTCAAAAGCTGGTTTGATATGAAACATGACGTGTCTAAATGTGAATTCTTGACACTAGTACTGGAGGTAGAAGAGGTGTAGAAGTTCGTCAAACTCATTCAGATGTTCCAGAGGGAAGTGTGCTGCATAAACTGGGAAAAGGGAGTAGTTTGTGACGATGGGTCCATACCATGTCCCATGCCAAGAAGTATCTCGGGTGCTAGATAATCAGGGGTGCCAACAACTGCATTTTTCTGCCTCTGTTCTCTTTTGATTGAATTTTCATCCATCTTGGATCTATCTTCACCAAGATAGGCAGAACTTGGAACTGATGGTCCTGCTAAGTCATCAGTGCTATTGATGAGACCAACCTTTGAGAGCCCAAAATCTGTTAACTGTAATTATGAGGATTAGATAGTGAGAACTAGGAACTAAAAGAAAATGCAAGTTACATAAGATGTTGTCAAGCTCAATTGCCTGAAATTCAGCTCAACTTAACGACAATAATTCCAACACACAAGCTTTTGGACCTTTAAAAAATTAAATACAGTAGTAGTCTCATAAAAGTATCTTTTTACCTTGATATGACCGCTTGGACTAATCAACAAGTTATCTGGCTTCAGATCTCTATGAATGATATTTAAAGAATGGAGATACTCCAATGCAAGAACCTGAAAAGGAAAAATAAGATCTATATACAACTTCTGAGAATGGTAGAGAAGTTGGTAGGGATGTCGAAGTTTAGCAAGCCTATTAAATTAGTCCTTACTAGTTCTGCAATGTATATACGTGCCATATCTTCCTCTAAGCAGCCCAGATTTCTCAGCAATGAAAAAAGATCACCACCATTTAGGTACTCCATGACCAGATAAAGGTTCTCCCTGCATGTGAAGGAGTAAAAAAAGCGGACCTGTTCACCCACCACAAAACCATAAGTATGGTGTCTTAGAAGTTCTTGGTTTCTTATATTAACAGTTTGATATATGCTAATTTCCAACAAACTAAACTTGGTTCACGAAGGCAGAGTATATCTGGCATTGACTAACCACAAAAGGATTGCGGACTGATATTAAAATGTCTCTCTCAGCCAGTATGCTTTCTACTGAATTTTTGCGTATCATGTCAGCCTTTTTCAAAACCTGTGAAAAATAGGGTTGTTAAATTCAGGAGATGAATGGAACTACAACCTAAACTCGGTGGGAAAAATTCAGGGAAGGAAGCTTGCAGACTTTAATTCTGAATAAATTAGTGGATGGAACCATGGTGTATGTTAGTTTCAGCTAGTTGCAACACATACGGACTGATAAGAACATCTCCTGAAAATTACTTGAAATTATTATCCTTCAATGGGATAAAATTTTTACCTTGATTGCAAATAAGTCACCTGTTGCCCTTTTCCTGGCGAGGAAAACTCTACCAAAAGCTCCTCTACTGATTGGTTTTATAATTTCAAAATCTTCAATAGATGTTCGTTCCTTGGACAATGTATTTATAGGGCTTGCACGCACACTGCGACTTGAATCATCTTCTGTTGAACTGTCCTCGTCACCTGTGGCATTGGATGGGTCCACTCTTTCATCTTCAATGTGCCCACAAAGCAATATATATTTCTCCCTGTAGAGTTTGAGAAAAGATGCTAAGTAGAACTGAAGTTAAGATGAATTAAAATTAAAACATTATCTCTTCTTAATTTTTGTGATGTTATCAGTTTTACAAGAATAATAAAACTCACTGCAATAGTTTCTCAATACGTCTCCCAAAGGTCTCAACAACAAGAGCATCCACCTTCCTATCCTGGATTGCATATTTTAGGTCTTCAAGTCGGTCAAGCAAGTATTCCAGTGTACTGTAATCATTGTTGTTTGCATTGGAAACTGATCGAGCAATATCCAATAGCTTATTTATCTGCCATGATTCTCCACAATATAATACTTAATCAACATCCAATTGACAAACAAGGAGCCTATACTATTTAAACCGCATGTAGGTGGTACTAGGAGTACAAATGTCAAAACTATGACAACAACTAGAATATGAAAATAATGATCAACAACTTATACTGCTTATAAAGATGCAAACCCCAATAGTAGCTTCGTTCGTGGTTCAATACTCCTACATATGCAAACCTGAGGTTCATCCTCAAGTTTCTGCCTACTAACTTCAACATTTTAGGGCTAACTTGGTCCATTTGCGGTACTGCATCCCGTGTCTTTATGCGCACAATCTACTTTTTTTTTTTAATTTTCTTGAGAATACTCTTAATTACATTAAGTTTTTGCAAACAAATTCATGTAAAATACAAAAGAAAAGTATTATTCCAAAATATGAGCATGCTGCACAAGTTTGCCATAGTTATAATAACAACAATATGGGACTGCTGCCTGTTTGATTATGGGTTCTAGTAAAATAAAACATAGAAGTACAGGAGGTAGCCAGAAGAGAGAGAGAAATGATGAAGTTTGGAAGAGGCAATTTTCAAGAGAACTCTCTTCTGAAGGACACGCTAACCATGCCCTGGACCAAAAAAAGTCTTGGGGGGAGAGCGAAAGAGCACATACATGTAGTTGAAATTCTTCTGAAAGGGGTATCAACTATGTAAATGAACCAAAAGGACTTGGCACAAGGAAATCCTTGTCCTTCTTGTCAGGGCAGGATCTAGGGTAGGGGACGGGAGGGTGTTGACACGAACCCCTATGCAATAAATTACATTGTATATACAAGGTAATTTTTTAAATTTTTTTGTATATATTATGATTTTGAATTCCCTAAACATAATACTAGAGGTTGTCTTAGTAAGTTATGGAATTCAAAATTCATCTCGAGTTCCAAGTTCAAATCTCAAAGAGTACATTTTTATTTTTCAAAGCCCTTCGGTAAAAATCCAAGATACGTCGCCAGTGCATCATGTTCCAAAATATTCCTTTTGTATTACTTCCACACTTCATTGATGATTTATTTTTAATTGAACTCCAGCTACCACATACAATAAAACCATAGCACTTTACTCAGTTTGATATTGGTATCTCATAATTGCTAGATATCAGCTCTTTTACCATTTTTAGATTTTTTTCGTTCAAAGCAACAGGGATAATTATTCTGTCATAGTCCTCCCACACAATTTCTTCCAAATTCATATTACCAAGAAACCACTTAAGTTAACTCAAATCTAGAAAATAACCTATAAAACGAGAACTAGCAGAATTACATTAACTGTCAATTATACAGAAACAGATAAAGGCTCAACAATCTCTCAATCATAGAACTTTCTTACTCCTATCACCATATGAATTAGCTGAACTTCCCATCAAGAATATTAAATATATTTGAGCCAGACAAGGAGGCAATAACAGTTGAAAATATATGATAGGCAACTTTGATGAATGATTTCAAGAACCTTAACAGATAAAACAATGTATACCACAAAAAGCCTAAAGTATCTATAACTGATGAAAAGAAAAAACACCAAATCCTGTAAATGTCAATAAGAAGAAACCAACTTTGCGATAATGACCTGTATTGGGGCATAAGAACAAGACCAGCCTTTGCCCAAGAAAAAGTTTCTTGTATTAGATTGGGATGTCCTACTCTCCATAGCACAAATAGTTAAATTTGGGCTAAAAATATACTTTAAACAAAAACAGATTCTTTGTAGTTTGTATACTTTAGCGTACATTATATCTTTCTTAACAGTTATCGAAAAGAAGCATAAGCAGCAATATGTAGAGGTTTGAGTAAAATGATTTTAGCTGTATGTAGTAGATTGCAAATGTAACGGTAAGATTAAAATGAGTAACCTCATGAAAACATCCAGAAGTGAGAGGAATGTACCATAAATTTCATTTCATTTTCTATACCTGCTGATAACTTTCATGTTCAGATACCGTTATGCGTCCACTCAGCATCAGCTCAATCTGACCAGTTCGTGGAGTCACTAAAGGTGACCTGGGTGTTAAGCTCCCAGCTAATAACTGTTTTTTAGATATGTCAGTCAAGCTGTTGGCATTTTCCAAAAGACATCTACTATCAGACTCAGGAAGACAATCTAGCATGTCTTCAGAGCATCGTTGAGACAAGCCATTCTGCTTGACTAACAAGGCATTCAACTCTTCAGGCATATTCAAAGTAGACCCTCTTGATACATCAGGACTTCCTGCCCCTGTGTCTGTACTCTTTGGAGTCCATGATTCAAGTATTCTTTCAAGAGTATCCACAACTCTTTCTAATCGTTCATTTACTGTCCATCCCTTCAAATCACATCTATCAGCAATTGTACATATTCTTGAGTGCTGTTCTACGTATACAGTTGGTATTTCAACTTCGCATATTCGACAAATAAATGAATCTTCATATGACAAGCAAGGTTGATCCCACATTCCCCAATTTACCTTCTTAACCTTTGAAGTTTCCTCAGAATTCTCAGGAGGGCATAATGGAGTGTTTCCAAAATGAGCCATCTCCTCTTTGTGTTGCAGACTATCAGTCTTGTCCTTGGATGGGGTGGTTTCAGCAGAGTCATTGCCCCTGCGGCTTCTGTCAGCTGCAGAAGGAAGCTTTTTCCACGACGACATTCTATAGCTGTTTGCAGCAGAAGAAGCAACGCTTTTTGCAGTGCTAACCTCCAAGGTATCTCCCACTTCATTTGTGCGGTCATGTTTAACAGGCAGATTGCTTTGCTCGTATCCTAGATACTTTTGACCTCTTCTTGCACTTAAATCCTGGCTTTTTGATCCACTAACTCGTTCTGGATAAAATCCAAGGTCACTAAGTTGGTGAAAAGACAAAATGTGGTCTTCATCATAACCACTCTCCTTCTGAAACTGCACAAGTCTAGTGCAACGAGTGAGAATAAACAGAAGGCGGGTGTGCGCTTGCTTTACGGTTCCCACAGGTAACTCTTGACGGTGGTCATCTAGAGTCTGAACAATGCCTTCACACTTTGACCAGAATTCACTTGGTGGCATCTTAGTGCAGCGCCTTGCGGTAACCAGCAAATCTTCCAGACTCTCTCTCCATTCAGGATGAGATTCTGAAGTCTTCTCAAGTATCCCAACCAAATCTCCTGCAAATATGCCTAGGTCAGAATTGACCTCTTCCTTTAATTTGTCAAATTTTGCTCGAACCATCACCATAATTTCCTGTGAATGGCATATCAGACAGTAAAAAAAGGATAAGCATGTAAAGGGCCTCAGGCAGCAAATGTGGCATAACGGGAGCTAAGAAAAATCAAAACATACTTCCATACGCCCTAGAGCACGAGACTTCCAAAATGGAAATGGGCGGACTCCTTTTGAATTTAGTTCATGAGAGAAGCTCTTGATGTCTGGAACTCTCTTTCTACGACCACTGGTAGCTCGCAGTATAGCCTGAAAACGCGGAGATTGCATTTCCTTGGAAGAAGCTGCCTGACTTCCCTATTTTGAGAAAAATTACAATGAATTTGCTTCACCAAATGATCGAATTAACCTTATCCAAAAGGAATATAAAATCATGAAACAAAAGGAAATAAAGTAAAAGGTGAGTTCACCTCTGCACTTGAAATACTTGGTGGCGGCACTTTCAAAGGTCTTGACTGACTCCATGGAACTGTTTTACCTGAAAAATTATGAACTATTCAGAGTGGTAGTTATATGTTTCTTCAGTGATTTCTTATGTTAAATTTTAAAATTCTCAAACAATCTTCCGCAGCCACCACATTTGTAAATAACTGGTTTTCTTTCAGTACAAAGACAAGGGATCATAGGTTGTTTCCGAATTCTCTTATGACCTATATGGATGGAGACATTTAGATTAAGAAGGTATTTCACGTTTACAAGTTACAAAGTTATTTGAGATTTCAGATCCAAAGAGGTGAAAATATTCCCGGTTTTAAAATGAGATATACAAAATCCAAATTACTGCATCCAAACAAGCCCGAGAATCTTAATATTTCTTTCACAAGGATAGAATTAAAGGGAACGCAAAATCCACCTTGTTCGGAGGAATTTTCAGCAGGATGTTGAACAACGGAGGATGATTTAGAGCCTACGCTGTCGACTCTATCAAATGGAGTTACGAAAGAATTGCAAGCCCTAAGAGGTGATGGAGAGGAACGAGTCCTTATATGGTTTAGGCCGAGAACTGAAGCCTCGTTCGTGAACGATGTTTCACTTCTGCTTTCATGATCTCCCTCCTCATTAGCGTCTTCATCAGGAAGACTATCTTCAGCAACTGGATGATGTCCCGGTTTTGGAGGAATCTTTCTTAGCTTTAGATTGACGGACGGCGACGTTGAAGGCGCTTGGCTCCGGTGGGAAGAATGTGAAGCTGTAGCGATCGGATTTAGTTTGTTTTTCTCAAGGTCGAGATTAGCGGGAGTCGTCGACATTGTAGTTGATTGTAGGATTAACGATCCGGTTCATAATTGCATGGTGATGAAAGAAGTAATTGATATCGCTAATCATCAATTTTGGTTAATTAAGTGAGAGAAATGTGATACTAAAATGGAAATTGGGATTGGGAAATCCAGATTTTAGGATAATTAAGGGGAGAAGATTAAAGAGTTTGAAGAAGAGGGAGATTTTCGCGGGAAAGGGGGAAGTTAGAGGGTGACACGCAGGGAGAGGGGTGTATTGGAAATGGACACAGTTGGTTAATTCACTATATTACGTGCTTCCAACTACTGCGACCATATGGTAGTTAACTTGGCAACTATCTTTGACAAGCAAATATTTTAGGGTGTGTTTGGAAGGAAACTACAAAATATTTCATGTTAGCTTCATTAGTAAGAAGAAAATAGAATTCCAAAGATAGTTTATGGATAAATATAACGATTAACATAAATCCGAGCACTTATATTGACCATAACTCGAGATTTGACCTGACCCCAACCCCGATTCAACCTGAAACTCGACTCAAACCTGAGACCTGGACCACACTCCCATCCCAACTCTAACTCTGACTTGAAACTCTAGACTCGACCCCTGACCTTGACCTCGACTAAAACTTGACCCTGACCTAACCCTAATTCATGATTCGACTACGACCCTAACCACACCTCTGTACCTAATAAACCTTAATCATAATCTCAAACTAGGTCGAGACCCGACTAACTTGACCACACATTGGGACTGGATTTGGGATACGAGTTGTGTCCTAGGTTGAGTTGGAGGCGAGGTCAGGAGTTTGAGTTCTGATTAAGGGTCGGGAGTTGAATTTCAAGTCTGAATTGGATTGGTTAGTGAAAATTGGAAGAGAATTTGAAAAATATTTTCCTTATTTTTTTAATATAAGAAAGTCACTTTCTTTCCTTGAATTGAATTGGAGGGGGAAGAAGACCATTTGGAACTCTGGTAGGTATGCTTCCTTACTTTTTCTAAGTTTAAAATGTGTAGGTATGCTCCCTTACTTTTTTTAAGTTTAAAATGTCTAGTAATATAAAAAGGGGCATTTTTGTCATTTTCGGTCAAAATTGTCATTAGACCTTCTGCGAGAACGCTTTATCAAGCCGATAAACGCCATTTCTCACCGGACTTCTTTTCCCGGTTTCCAGTTTCCAGTTTCTACTACTTGGACACCGATTACAGCCGGCCCCTTCTGCAGATTGAGCGAAGAAGAGGAGCAGAACCTCGTTGTTTAGAGTTCGCAGTTTCCTCTACGGCGAACGCCAGTCGTCATGCACGCTCTAATTCGCAAGTCCGCCGTTGCTCATGTACGAGCCAACTCCAACTTCATCCACATTTCAACATCTAAAGCTCCCTCAATCAAAGAGACGGGCCTCTACGGCTTTCATCATTTGAAAACTCCCAAAGGCTTCCAACGATTTGTTGACGATGCTATTGAGAGGTAAGCATTTACAAAACAGATAGCAAAAATCCTCTACTTTGGTTCGGTGAATGCGATTATTTCGCTTGTCTTTTATGGCAATGTCACAGAAATTACTTTACTTCATATGGAGTTAAAGAAGTGTTTGCTGTTTCATGTCCTCCACGTGTTTGATAGAAAAATTTCATACGCTTAATAGGTCACAAGAACTTGTGAACTATATCGCTGGCATGCCCTCATCTCCCGAAATTATCCGTGCAATGGATGAGATTTCTGATACTGTAAGTTTGGGTTTTTGTGGTCTAATTCTGCTTTTGTTGAAACAAGACGTCGCCAGACCATAACTGACCTGTTTAATTTGATAGGTGTGCTCAGTAATTGATTCAGCTGAATTGTGCAGACATACTCATCCAGACAGGTGGTGAACTAGGACTGAAATAAACTATGCATCCGTATCTACAGTTTCTGATCTTCTTTTCAATTGCTTTGAGTACTTACATAAAAATTGTCACATTTTAGGGAGTTTGTTAATGAGGCAAGCAAGGCATCCTTGAGAGTAAATGAGTTTTTACACGTAAGGTTCCTGAAATTTGATTGGGTTTATTGACTTTTTTTTTTTAATCTTGCTAGTTATATCAAATTTGAAAATAGCTGCTTATGCTGTATAATTCCCTACCATCCAAGAGCTCTTACCCACTCTCTACAGGAAAGTAAAACCTGGAGATCCATTTTTAGACTTAAAAAAGTTGAAGGAATATAAAATGACGTTACACTGACTGTTGTATTGGATCTAAATTGCCTCAAATTTCAGCTAGCTAGTGATGTCAAAGAATAAATAGTTGAACTATCTAATGGTAGACAAAAGTAGGATCATTAGGATTTTATACATTTTATGTCACTTGACTCTCTCATTTGGTGTATGCTCCTTGATACACTTTTTGATCTTTGTTTTTTCTCGCACTTGATGGATGCCAATAACTAGACTAAACTTCAGTAGACTCCTGAAGTTTGAGGTGATCTGGATTTGGTTTATTCGTGGTCTATTAGGTTAGCTAAATTTAATGTAAAGTTCTTTTACCTCCCTGTGAGTCGTATTGCACTGATTATCCTTTGCACATGTCTTTGTCAAATTAGCAACTAGAGCATCAGATTAATACCAAGTAGAAAATGAAGAGGTAAAAGTAAATCCACCCTCATGTAGAACCTGTTCTACCTCCCCCCCCCCCCCAGGGGTTGCGGAACCAAAACTGTCTCCAAGCTGGCAATGTTCGTAAAGGTAGTCTTATTCTGGAAATGTCACTTGCCAGTGCTGGATACTCTTCAAGATGTAGTTGCTTTGGAAGATTCTCAGAATTGGTTTTTTGACTTTTTTGCTCCTTGGTATGCAGTATCTTAATACAAACCATAGTATATACAAGGCAGTGAACAAAGCAGAAAAAGATAGCAATTCTCTCACACATGAAGCGCATAGGGCTGCCCATTTTCTACGAATGGACTTGGAGAAGGGTGGAATCCATCTTTGCTCTGGTACTTGACTTCTTACAACTGCTGTTTTTCTCGATAAATTGTTGCTGTTGCACTAATTTAAGAACCTTTGGTGGTTTCACAGAAAAACTGGATCGAGTTAATGAGCTTGCCATTGACATTATTCAGTTGTCTAGGGAGTAAGTGAGAATCGCCTCCTTGTTACTCTTCCTGGAATTTTATGAACTGATGGTTTTGTAATTTTCATGAACCTTTTTGATGTTTTCTGTAATTTTCATGCTGTTGTTAAAATAGATCACCTGATGCTTGTTGGTCTAGAAGTTGGTTTTGTATTTGAAATGAGATTTACCCACTATTTCTTGCCCTCCTGTGTACTGTTTGTTTTATATCAATTGATATTTGAATCACAGCTTTATTCTTCAATTAAGTGGACTTATGCCATGGAACATTTGAATTTTGACTATATGTTGGATTCAGTCTACTGAATCTTTACCAGTTATGCTATTCTAACTTAAATTTAATTTCTTGGGTGATTATCAAATTTAACATATTCCTAATGGAAAAAAATATATTCAGATTTTCACAGATCTGTAGTTGAGTTCAAGTGAGCACCCACACAGCACGTGCAATTTTTTTTTAGATGATTTACTGAACTAGCATTTGGAGAAATAAAATTTGGTGTTTGACTGAGATTTTTTTGTTTCTTTTTAATTAATGTTTTCTTTAATTTGTTTATAACATTAACAAAGCTCGAATTTTTCAGGCTGAGTTTATGCTTCTATATTTGCATAAGCAGAATAAAATAGGTGCTCAGTATTTTGCTTTTCAACTGTGAACTCTTGAGTAATACCTTTGAAAGCCTCTAGCTGGTGAAGGGTCAAAAGGAGCCGTTCATCTCCTCCTTCCTTTTTTTCTTCCTTAATGACAGTACAATTTTTTCTCTTCTGTTCATTGTAAGTGGCAGTTATGGGACCAACGATGTAGTCTTTGCGAACTCACCTCTGGGTTATCTGTTGGAACAGGACTCGATTCAGCTCTTAATTTCATTTTGACTATTGTTCATTGCATAATGTATCAATTTTCCTTTTAATGTTTCTAGTCATGCAGCTCCGTATGACTGAATGAATGCTCATTTTCTTTTTTCGTTTTGTCAGGTATAATGAAAATATTATTACTGACCCAGGCCATGTGGATATATTTCCAGCTTCTAAGATCCCTAAAAAATTGCACCACCTTGTCAGCCCTATCTATCGTAACCTGCCAGGTTCATCTAAGGGATCTTGGGGATTAAGAGATAAAACCAAAGAAAAGGGATTTCGCTTAGCAACTGAGTCAAGTACTCTGCAAGGCTTTCTTCAATGTGCACCAGATGCTGGGGTAACAATAAGCAACCTCGGATTTCTGTTAGTTATAACTTAATCCTGTTCAGAAAATTTTTAAATGGTTTTTAGAGCAATCAAAATTATGCATATCTACATTAGTACAGCAACTTCTTCCCTGTTCACTCTCTCCTAGTGCCGGTAAACTAAATCATTAGCAGCTCAAGGTAAACTCTTACATAAACATAGATAATCATGAATGACAGTCTTTGTCAAAAAAAATATGGATGACAGTGGAAGCCTATTAAACATAATATCTATTTTAACGATTAATGGGTTTATTTATGGGAGTCTTGAATGACGAATTTAGACATAGGGAAAGGAAAAGAGAAGACCACCAAAGAAAAAAATAATAATTAGGGCACCAATTCATGAATTGTGTATTAATTTTTAGACTTGGCAAATAATAAGAACAGAAAAGATGTGGACGATCCTTTGCTTTGTGAAATTTTTCTCTTTATTTCTACTAAGTGCAATTACCTTGTTATTCCTTTCCTCATATAAACACCTTTCGACATCCAAAAGATTCCATCTAATCTCTCTATACATTGACAGGTTAAAAGGAGACTTTCAAACATTTATATTTCTCTTAACTGTTTTACCTTATTTGTTAATTTTCATGATCTTTCGTTCAAATACTGATGGGAAAAAAGAAAGAGCTTTATGTTCAATGACTGAATGATTTAGTGTATTTTTCTCATGATCTTGTCCAGGTCAGGAAGGTGGCATATGTTCAAGGAAATTCCGTTCCACATGCAAACCTTGAGGTTCTTGATAAGCTTATTGCAACTAGACACGAATTTGCACAGGTTGGTGTGTGGACACTTTTGGTCTAGCAAAGTGATTAGTTTTTGTTGAATTATGTTAAGTTCTCATCAAAAGAATTGAGTGATTTTTTTATAAAAAAACTCAAGCTATTAGAGAAAGGGCACTTCTGATTCTAAATTATTTAGTTCTAGAACAAGCCTCCTCATTTGTAGCCTGATTCTATTTTGTGGGCCTAGCATGTGGAGATTTTGTTTATCGGTAGCAGTAAGGATCCTAGACCAAATCGATGCATGTTGTTTTTCTATGTTAAATTTTGTGACCATCTTATGTAAAAGTTTAAGTTGTTCGAGAAGGGACATTTTTAATTACCAATTTAGTTCTGAAACATTGTGTGAAATAAGAGACTACAGTTGATTTGAATCTTTGATGATAATGTAATACAAGATACACTTATTTATTAGCGTGAGATACATTCCACGAAAGGTGATTTGATGATATAATGAAATACAAGACACACCTTTTTGTTGGTTTGATATACGTTCTATGTATCTGCATTTTAAATTAAATGAATGAGTGGCTAACTTAATATTAACACGTAATGTTGCTAAAGTCAAACATGTACCTGGAATTCATGGTAGAGGTACCAAGTTGAGTTTGCTTATTTTGAAAACATGTAAAGGAAATAGTCCAGTTGGTTGTTGAAAACTTTGCAGCAAAATCAGTTTAAAAAAATCGCAGAATCTCATCAGAGAAGTCTAGTCGTTGGAATCTCGCTGGAATTGGCTGAAAAAGAGATGCGCCACTGAAAAATCACTGGAAAAGATATATAGTGCTGTTGAAATGGTCACTCCAAAGAGGCATGGTATTGCTGCAGCAGCCAGACTGGCAGTATAAGGTCGTAAGCCAGTAGACGGAAGCTACTTTAGTCTCTACCAATATGATAGAGGTTCTCAGCCATATGGTCAAATAAGAAAATAAAGAAGATGGCCTAATGATAATGGAATTCATGAAAGACCTAATTTTAGATGTGAGATACATATATTCAGTTCATGAAAATCTAGCTTTTACCAAAAACATTCTAACATGCATCAGTTTCATTACAATTTGTAGTTGTGCATTTTTGTTTCAAAATAGAACTTCAAATTATACTGAGAGGTGATGGAATGTCCTTTAACCTTACCCTTTCCAAGTACAGGGGTGAAGTCAGGGATATTATTTACACTTGTTGTATGCGTGAGTCTGTATGTACATTGGTAACAACCTTTGTGGATATTTTCTTTTTAGTTAGGCCCAAAATTCATTTCTTTACATGGTATCAGTGCATGTAGAGCTGATGGGATCAGTAAAAAAAATTATCATCGCGAATCTCATCAGAGAAGTCTAGTCGTTAGAATCTCGCTGGAAATCGCTGAAAAAGAGATGCGCCGCTGAAAAATCACTGGAAAAGATATATAGTGCTGTTGAAATGGTCACTCCAAAGAGGCATGGTATTGCTGGAGCAGCCAGACTAGCAGTATAAGGTCGTAAGCCGGTAGACGGAAGCTACTTTAGTCTCTACCAATATGATAGAGGTTCCGATGCCATGTGATCAAATAAGAAAATAATGAAGATGGCCTAATGATAATGGAATTCATGAAAGACCTAATTTTAGATGTGAGATACAATTCACATCTTATATTCAGTTCATGAAAGTCTAGCTTTTACCAAAATTATTCTAACATGCATCAGTTTCATTACAAATTTTGTAGTTGTGCATTTTTGTTTCAAAGTAGAACTCCAAATTATATAGAGAGGTGATGGAATGTCCTTTAACCTTACCCTTTCCAAGTACAGGGGTGAAGTCAGGGATATTATTTACACTTGTTGTATGTGTGAGTCTGTATTTACATAGGCAACAACATTTGTGGATATTCTTTTTGAGGATGAATTAGGCCCAAAATTCATTTCTTTACATGGTATGAGTGCAAGTGCATGTGGAGCTCCTGGGATCAAATCTCCCCCCATTCATTATCAAATGGATTTTCCACATACTTGGCCCATGAAAAAGAATTAGGCCCGCACGTGAGGAGACGTGTTGAGAATACTATTAAATAATAAAAACTATTTTCTCTCTAATAGCTTAGAGATGATCACGCACTTCAACATGGTATTAGTAGTATCAAAGCAGGCAAAGGTTCTAGGAATCAAATTTCACCGCCACTCATTATCAAAAAAAAATTGTGTGCTTGACCAATGAAAAAGAATCAGGTTCGGACATGAGGGAGCCTGTTGAGAATACAATTAAAAAGGATAACAGCTTACGCTTTTAGATGTGATGGTCACACATTTTAACTGAGGCTGGATATTCATCATAATTCCAGGGGAAAAAAATATAAAAACATGGGAACATGATGCAAAAAGGTACTATTGGAGTAGAAGACATCTTGACCTTCCCATTATAGTTTCCATAATAGCAGCATAAGAAGATACGTAGTAAAATATCTTGTCACAATCTAAACAGGAAAGTAAGATAACTATTTCGGGGCAGAGATTGTAACTTATGATTGGCAATTTTGAATTTATATTTTCCTGATTCGGCAAATCATTATTCTGTACTTCTTTTTCATCTTTGGTTCTAATTGAATTTATATTCTCTCCTTGATTCTCACTATTCACTATTACTTCCACTTGTGCATTATTTTACTAAGCATATTTCCCAAAAGAGAAAAAAGGAAGAAAAAAGAGACATTGTTGTCAATACTAATATGCCTTGCCCTTTTATTTTGCAGCTTATGGGGCATAAATCTTATGCTGAATTTGCTCTGCATTCTACTATGGCTGCATCTCCTGAAGTGGTCATGTCCTTTTTGCTTGAGATGAGCAAAGTGGTCAGACCCAAGGCTGATCAAGTATGTCCTGGAAGTAGATTTTACTTTATATGAATGAGACACTGATTATGTTATTCTGCAGGAGCTGTTTCAAGCTCTTCTAAATGTTCATATGTTTGAGTAGGAATTTGAGGCGATTCAGGATTTCAAGAGAGAGAATAGTGGTGATCAAAATGGAGGGTTGGATCCATGGGATGAGGCGTACTTCACGTGGTTGATGAAGTCTGCAAAATACAAGTTGGACTCCTCGGTAAAGAGTTAAGCCTAATGGTTTTCCGTTATCTTTGCTGTCTCTTTGAGCTTTTATTATCAAGGTGTATCAATGCTCTTCTTACTCTGCATTCTTATTTTCGTGTATCCATAGATAGATGAGAACTTATTATTTATTTGATGATAGCTAATCAGGGATGAAAAGTCATTGATTAAATTGAACTAAAGATGAAAACTAAAGCATGATTCCCAGGCATTGAGAGGTCAGGGTTCTCCTGGAACTTAAAGCATTGAGATAATAACTTACTTTAAAAAGGATTTGTCCACATCCTTGTTCCTGCTTGGAGCAAATCTAGCACCACTTTTAGGGCCTCGCGCTTTGTCAAAGTGTAGTCTATTTCATGTGTAACTAACATAATTGAGTAAATTGGACTTGTTCTTGTATTCTTATTTTTGTTTTTCATGGAAATGTTACCTTTCATTTGTTATTGGTGAAATTGGATGTAAATTTTAAAATGAGGTGGACGGAGGAGAGAGCATACACTTGAAATTTTTAAGGTGTACTTATTTCCTGTTTCTGCTTACTTTTGTTGTAAATGGGTATTGCCATATAGACCTAAACTATCGAGAAGTACTGATAGATTTCTGAGTCAGCTGACACATGAAGTGCAGAATGCTGCTCTAGTGAAGACTTTTACATGCTCTGAAGGGTTTTTTCTATCTTGACAGAACTATTCTTGTCTTTCAATATTGCAGGTTATAGCATCATATTTTCCTTTACAACAGTGTATTGAAGGTTTGAAGGTTTTGGTTGAGTCACTATTTGGTGTGACCTTTCATGGAGTACCCCTTGCACCTGGTGAATCATGGCATCCTGATGTGATGAAGATAGTGTTACATCATCCTACTGAGGCAAGTTTAATATACTAGAAGTAGTGGTTGTCTTGTTATATTGTTACATATGTCATATTAACTATGAGATTACTGAATTCCCAGTTCTGACCTCTTCAAGAAATTCCTTTTCTTTCTTTATTTAGCTTTTTCCTTTTGAGATGATAAATTTGGTGTGGCAAAGGGGAAATCTCCTTTGTGATTGTTATTACTAATGCTATTTATTTACTGATCGCCTATCAGTACATTGACATGAATCATTCTTTTTCTTTGCAATATTGACCTTTGGATGGCAAGAATGGACTAGTTGTCAATAATTTGGAATGTTGGCAGATTTTACTTAACTTTACCTTTCTTTTTTCTGTTGAGTCGATCATTTAATATCCTGATGCGCATTTGGCTCTTTTATTAATGTCCATTTAGTAGTAGTCTTAACATCCATCCACTTGAACTAGTTTATAACACGTGTTTTCAGGGAGACCTGGGGTACTTATACCTCGATCTAAAATCAAGAAAAGGTAAACATCCCATCTGTGCTCATTTTGCTATCCGAGGAGGGCGGCGAGTTTCTGAGACAGAATACCAACTTCCTGTATGTAAGAGCATTATTCTCTTTTTCTTCATATCAGTTTTTAATTATATGCTACACATCTAGTTTCTTGTGTCTCTGTGTAGCTATAGTAACTTATAAGTCTGAGGAATACAGAACCACTAGGAAATGCTCTGTCGATCAGTCAACCTCTTTTAACATTGATTTTTCAACTACCTATTTATATTGGGTATGATGTGGTTATTGTGACTTAAATTTCACAATTCCCTGGAAATTGGTAAAAATTAAGTGTGCTTGCACCTGCCTAGCTTAAAACTGGACAATAATTCTGAAGGTCAACCAATAAGTTAATTATAGTATTTGGTTTTATTCTGATAGACCTCAAAATTTTCTTAAATGAAATGTTTGTTTCTACTTGCAAGTTGTGGATTTTGTGATTTTTACTTCCTCTGATCCTATTTATAGGATGCATTTTCCTTTTTAGTGTGTCCCAAAAAGAATGATACTACCTTCCAATATTTACTACTACTACTACTACTAACAATTTAGCTTCAAACTTGCCCTTTTATACTCTTATGAGACATTTCTTTTAGACCACAAGTTCTAAAAGTAATTTCTTTCTTGAACTTTGTGCACAGTCAAACTACACCACATAAGATGAGATGGATGGAATACGTATTATTTTATTGTGTTTTCAAAGGTCACCCAGAGAAGTTGTTATTACTTTATGCTAATAGAAACTTGTTCCACTTAAAATGTTTGTTTGTACTTGTAAATTTTTAGGTTTCTATAATCTCAAGATAGTCTTTTATTTTATTTTTTGTTGAAATGGTGAGGTATTATCAATAAAAGGTACCAAGATGGTAAAAAAAAAGTATAGGACTCGAGACAGATAAGAAACTACTGTACATATTGTACTACAACAAAGATGCAACTACTATCTTCCTCCTGACATTTCCAAGAAATCCATACACTGCTCCATACTTTCAATTTGCCTGCTATTACACCAGAAAAAAGGATTGTGCAAACAATTGTGCTTAGTTCTAGAGATAAAGGCTTTTTGTCCTTCAAAACAAGCTCTATTCCATTCCAACCATAGAGTCCAAAAAAATCACAGAGAAATAGTGATCCTGATTTGTTTCAAGTTTTTTGAATTCCCTATCCCTGCCAGCACTCCAGCAGACCCCTCATGCTATTAGGTGTTGTCCAAGAAACACCACCAGATACTGAGGAATTGATCCCAGCACTGCCTGGACCCATTTACATTGGAGAAACAAATGTTCTATTGGTTCCTGATCTCTTCACACAAA
Source organism: Solanum peruvianum (assembly GCA_027705065.1). Classification (NCBI taxonomy): domain Eukaryota; kingdom Viridiplantae; phylum Streptophyta; class Magnoliopsida; order Solanales; family Solanaceae; genus Solanum; species Solanum peruvianum. The sequence continues at coordinate 50,671,917 of JAKWJD010001757.1, forward strand.
TAACCCCTGTTAACAATAGAAAAACCTCTCTTCTGGAGATTATTCTCAGCTATGAAAGCTTCAAAGGCTGTAATCCAATCAAAGCATGCCACCTTTGATGGGAGCTTTATCTTCCAAATCATCTTCCAGGGCCAATTAAGTTCCCAACAGTCTGATTGCCTCATCAAAATTCTGTAACAGTTGTCAATTGAGAACTTATAATTCTGCCCTTATCAAGGATTCCCTTCTGTTCTGATCTGTAACTCAATCTAGCTGTTCCAACATCTGACAGAAACAATCCACTTCCCAGTCATTCAAGTTTTTTATAAAATATACTTGCTAGCCTGAACTTGAATGAAATTCAGCTATAGTACCACTCTTATTGATGGAGAGACTGTATATCACTGGAAATTTGATCTTTAAGCTTTCATACCCTGTCCAGATATCTTAGATCAACCTAACGTCTTCAGCATTTCCCACTTCTATTTTAATATGTGACCGAGACTCAACCCACGACCTGTTAATGTTTCTCCAAATCCATCCCCTCAAAGTCGAATGTGAGTTTCAGGAAAAGGCCTCCAACCATCTCTTTTTTTACCATAGACAGCTTCAATTATCTTCTTTCAGAATGCTTGATCTTCTGAATTATATTTCCACAACCACTTGAAAATCAAATTCTTGTTGTGCATCTTCAGATTTTTTACTCCCATGCCTCCCCCCTTTCTGTCCCTCATAACCGTCTCCCATTTAACCAGATGAAACTTCCTGTGTTTGGCATTCTCCTCCCAGAAGAACTGATTCCTTAAATGCATATATCATGCTAGAGTCTGCTTTATTCTCATTGCTTCATGGATACTGTGGATCATTGCAGTAATTCTATTGTATTTTTCCTAGTTATTGAAAATGATCTGTGCATGTTAACTATTTTACCTAGGAGTAATTGAAAATGATCTGTGCGTGTTAACTATTTTACCTAGTAGGAGTAATTGAAAATGATCTGTGCATGTTAATTTGTAGGTTGTAGCGCTTGTTTGCAATTTCTCTGGGTCGAGTTTGGCTCCGGTGAGGCTTAACCATTCTGAAGTAGAAACACTTTTCCATGAGTTTGGGCATGCTCTACATTCATTGCTTTCAAGAACGGTACTAGTTTTATTCTGATTCTATTTGCTAGTGATTTTCACTTGTGCTTTGAAATCATAATCGAGTTCACTTGATGGCTGGCTACCTGAGCAGGAATACCAACACTTTTCCGGTACGAGGGTGGTTCTTGATTTTGCTGAAACGCCTTCAAACCTATTTGAGTGAGCCAAATTCAATATCTTTGATCCATAACTTTCATCAGCAATGAAGAAAATGTTCAGATGCACACTGCTCATTTGATCATCTGCTGTTTATTTACCTTTTCTTTCTTGTGATATCATCATCATTAGATTTGGCACGAAATGGATAAGTCTTTTAATCCTAGTTTCAGGTTAATCCACCACTATTATGCAATATACATGCTATTTATTCAATCTTCAGGATAAATACGCATGTTAGTGCTGTCTTATCAGTTATTACTAAAGCTTTTTAACTGTTGTTGATCCATAGGTCCTATGCCTGGGATTATCGGGTGTTAAAGACATTTGCTAAACACTACTCAACTGGTGATATTATTCCCAAAGAACTTGTAGAATCAATGGTGGGAGCTAAAAAGATGTTTGCTGCAACTGAATTGCAACGCCAGGTATGTTTTACGGGCCCCTTCCTAGCTAACTCTTTTTATAAGCATTTCTTCAGTTCCACTTTATCAAACTTGAGGCAGGAATTTTGACCTATGCAACTTTCTCATTTATGCAGATTCTCTATGCACTAGTTGATCAAACACTCTTTGGGGAGCAGCCATCCACGGGGATAGATACGATGGCAATTGTTGCAGATTTAAAAAGACAACATACAAGTTGGACTCATGTGGATGGAACACATTGGCATACCCGATTCAGTCACCTTACAAACTATGGCGCAGGTATCAGAACATAATAGTTAATTGACTCATGTTTGTGATAGTTGCCTGTATATGTGAGAGAATATTGCACTATTTTTTGTCTGATATACCATCTGCACACCTACTGTTTGGCTATTGAGGCATAAATTTCTAGAAATGCATGATTCATAGTTGGTGCTCCAATCAGGACATTTTTATCAACTTAATACTAAGAGCTAAAGTCTGTCTTGAAAAGCGAACTAAGTGATAGATTGGTTGCTTGATAGATGTGGTATTCCTCTATAATTTGTTGTGCGATTCTCAGAACTCAGTTGTAGTTAGAGACAGTGATGGGGCTAGTTAAAGTTTTGGCAAGATGTTATGGTGGGTGGTATTTTCGTTTTTGCCTTTTCTTCTAAGTGGTTAGATTATGTATTCTCCTTTTCTGGACGTCAATTCTTCGCTCTTAGAGACCTCTGCAATCTTATCGAAAGGGGATTCAATTGATGAACCAACATTTTGAGATGCCACGACTTATTATATAAATTAACATGTTTTTGTAATAAAATGATGTTCATAAAGGTTTTGTTCCCTAAAAGCCAATAGTTGACATAGAAAATTCCTGCTTCATATAGTGTAATGGAGAACTGTGGAAATAGCAGATGCAAGAATTTTCTATTCCATAACATACAACCCTTTTATTTTCAACTGGTTCTAGTTGTAGAGTTCTGTTCTTAAAAGACGTGCATGCAGAAGAATTTAGTTTAGAGTGTAATAAATAATTACCTTTTCCAGAAGGCAGAGCAACATTCGTATTAGATATTTGTGAAGATTTTGTGTCTTCATTGTTATTTGACTTATTTCTTTTTAATAAACATTGCATTTGGAATGTTTGGTTTTGAATCTCTGGATCTTGTCAATTCTTTTTGAGAATAGTAACAGTAAGGATTTTGTCAATTCTTTTTTGAGAATGGTGGCAGTAAGGATTTTGTCATTTCTTTTTTGAGAGTAATAACAGTAAGGATTTTATCAGTTCTACCGTTAGCTTATATCCATTGTATTTTTAGTTTTGCTCAGAAAATGGTCCAATTACTTTTGCCTTGTGCAGGTTATTATAGCTACTTGTATGCAAAATGCTTTGCCACGAGTATCTGGCAAAGGATGTGCCAAGAGGATCCTTTATCATTGGACACTGGTTTGGCTTTAAGAACAAAATTCTTGCAGCATGGAGGAGCCAAAGATCCAGCTGATATACTGAATGATCTTGCTGGGAGTGGCATTGTAAGGAGTTGCCATGGGGGAATAATACCGGACATTACAAGCCTTTGCAAGGAAATGGAACTCTTGAAATGCTAAAAGGAGTTCTAACCCCCCCGCATTGAGAAAACGTATTCCCTCCCCTGTACTAAACCATGACGAGGCCAAAAAGAAGCTTTCCATCGTAATAACAACTAAATAGCGCTGATATGGTGATTTCATCATGGCCAGTATGTCACTTTTTAAGATGGCGTTCAGAGAAAACATCTCATGGCCAGAGTATTTATTGAGCAATTCTTCGGAGAGACTACTTATATGTGTATTTTGATTGATTTTTGCTTAATTTGGATAGTGTTTTTATAATCTGAAAAAACTGAAGAGATGTAATGATGCTAGGAGTACATCAACAACATATCCATTGTAATCTTACAAAAGTGGAGCTTGAGAGGGTAAAGTGCTCATAGACATTTCATTATCTTGGAAAAAAACAACCAACAACCCAAAGTAGAGAGAGAAATAACAAGAAGTAGAAGTATAGCAATGCGTGAAATGAATTTTCACCATATATGGTTAAGGGGTGTGTATCGGTTGATTTGATCTGCTTTGATGCATTATTGGTTTGGTTTATTGATTTCTGATTTGTAAATACGTTAAATCAATAAAATATTTATTGATTTTCCATCCTGTTCTGTTTTGATTTTATCAATAAAAATTTACTTCTTTAAAAAAGTTCACACAAATTACAAAGTAGAAGCAAATTCAAACACATTATTGCTAAAAAACTTTGATTGTTTTCTTGCTAAGTAGCTCTATGTATGAATCTCTCAAAAAAGAAAAATAACACTATCAAGCCAAACATCTTTAGAAAGAAAACAGCAACACGAAATCAACAATGATAAAAATGTAAAAGAAAATAGGGTTTATCTTTAAAATTTAAAGTCACTATTTTATATAATTAGAGATGCATTATATGATCTCATAGGATTATCAATTTAATCATTAACTAAAATTTTAGTTGATTATATGAGATAAGAAATAAGGAAATGTGTGCTAAACAATTGAGAGTGATCGATCCGGCTATCTCCATTTCTCTTCTTTTCATTTTGTCCAAATTTCTATTTGGATTAGTGACACATGGCATAGGTTAAAATAAATGGTTAAAATTTAATTTTCAAAGAAAATCTCTAACTATGATTTAATTAATAAATACATTATATGTTAAGTATTAAAAATTATTATAATATAATTATCTTAGCAACATATTATCTTGTCCATAAATATAGGGGGAAATTCTCTTCCTAAATTTTTTTTATAAGTAAGATTTTTTTAAAATTTTCTTTTAAATAATCTTTTTATCTGATTAATTGAATAAAAATATATAAATTATAATTAACTATTGTATGTACTGGTATCACCGTATTTCTAATCTTATTAAGAAATTGAAATTAGTTTGTTAAAATGGTTTGATTATCTCTAAGTAATTTATTAATCACGTATCAATATGCTTTTAATAAAACACTACAATAAAAATATTATATAAACGGAAAAAAAAAGATCCTACGATAAAAAAATTAGGAAGAAAACTTTTTCTTTTCTATATTTATGAACAAGATAATATGTTGTTAAAATTGTGAGATTATAATAATTTTAATACTTGATATAATTTTAATTTATTTTAATCTGTAACACGTGTTATTAATTTAAATAGAAACTTGAGAAAAATAAAGAGAAAGAAATGGAGAGCAGCAGGATCCGAGAGGAATGATTAAAGAAAGAAAAAGAGAAAATAAAAGAGGCAGTTAACAAAAAAGTAAACTGAAAATGGCGCTACTACTGAACTCACCACATACCAAGAGACCTCATCTTCATCTTCTCCACTCTCAACCACATCAACACTCCAACCCCAGAAATTTCTCCATCAAATTCCAGAACTCTTCTTCTGATAATTCTTCAGAGGACACTGCATCATCTCCGGTAGCTAAGAAAGCAGCCAGCTCCAGTTCTTTAGGTTTTGGGTCATCGGTTTCCACCACAGTAAAGAAGAAACAACAAAAGGGGAAAAGAGAGAGGGATACAATTATCCGACGAGAACCCATTCAAAAGCCCAGCTTAGCTACGCAACCGGCGGAAGAATCTGGATCCAAGGAATTTCAGAAAAATGAGAGTGCGTTTCTTCTTGCTTGGTTAGGACTTGGTGGAATTATCCTTGTCGAGGGTATTCTTCTTGCTGCTTCAGGTAAAACTTCTGGCCCTTCATTTTAAACCCTTTAATTGTATTTGTAATTTGTTATTTGCCCCTTTTTCTCTTCATTCTTAGTGTGGTATTCCACATTCCAGTAACTATAAAGAATAGGTTTTTTTCTTTTGATATAAATGAGTGATTGTCTGATTAATTCTTGAAATACGTATTGATTAGATGCACAGATGCATACTTGTATATGGTTTTTGTCTCAATTTGTTCTTGGTTACCTCCTCCCATGCACGTATAAGCAGAGGTGCAGCTAAAGGGAGGAAAAGGATTCAATCTAATTCTCTTAGTCGGGATATTCAGAAATTGTACTGTGCAAATCGGGCTAAAACAAACTTCTTTGGTTATATATTAACGGTTGAATCTCCTTGACATAAATGAAGATTATAGTGTTGTGGCAAAGGAGTTTCAAAGTTGCTTTAAGATCACATGTTCAAAATCCTAGGTGTGAGTGACTCTAGTACTTGTTTTAATTCCCTAGTATGAAGTTTTGACTTCACCACTGTATATAACCTCGTTATTATGCTGGGAGCCTGCGATGCAAAACATGTCACGGGGAGCAATGAGCTAATTATTCTTGGGATATATCATGAATCCCATGTATAAAGATATTACTAATTCCTAGGGTAGTCTTCTGAAAACTTCTAGTGATATGTGTACGACCTTTGAAGTGGTTGTGCCTCAACAAAGGCAGATGTTAAAGCTTAACTGAGTTAAGAAGAACACATCGGTGATTAACAATTACATCATGGTCCTCAATAGAAAATGAAAACCAGAAATAATCATCAGTACTATTGATAAGTAATACAAAAATAGCTCTCTTATGTACATTAATAGGCTTTTAATGCAGAACTTACATGTAAATATAATAAGATGTATTCGAGATTTCACCTGTGACAAGACACTATAGTTGTGAAAATGAGTACCAGACATGCATGTTAGAGGAAAGTACTAATTTGGAATATAAGCATACAGAACAACTAAAAGAACAAATCTATGATGTATTTGTAAATGTACCAACAGAGAATACTTTCCATCTTTACATGATGTTTCCTAATTATTCTTGGCTTTTACCATGAGTAATCATTTCCATGTACAATGCTATTACTGATTCCCGGGGTAATCTTCTGAAAACTTCTGGTGATATGCATACGACCTTGAAGTGGTTTTGCTTTAACAAAGTGTATCAGGCAGATACTAAAGCTTAATTGAGTTAAGAAGTTAATGATGGTAATAATTACATCACAGTCCTCAACAGAAAATGTAAACCAGAAACTGTCATCAGTATTGATAAGTAATACGAAGGATAACTCTCTTATATACATTAATAGGTTTTACAATTTATTGCAGAACTTACATGTAAATGTAATCAGGTGTATTCGAGATTTCACCTGTGATAAGACACTATAGTTGTGAAAAATGAGTACCAGACATTCATAAGCACGGTTAGAAGAAAGTGATAATTTGGAATATACACATATATAAGAACTAAAAAGAATAAATCTACGATGTATTTATAAAAGTACCAATAGAGAATATTATAGATGCCGTTTATATTTATTAAACTACATCAATTTGAAATAATTTGACAAAGATATTGAAATATATTTGTTGAACCCATACAGTATAGACAAACTATCCAAGTTCCAATGTCCAATAAGAACTCTGTAGGGTTTAGCAAAAGGAATCTAGTAAGTGTTAGACCTTCAGAAATGGATTTAAGGTGGGAGGGGGGCATGTACTTTAATATCCCCCCCCCCTCCCTCCCCGCCAATCCCAAAAAATAAGCAAAAAGAAACCTAGTATTCCAATGCAACCGCGAACAAATGTAAACTAATTTCTAATGCATCATAGACAAGTGATGAAGTGCTTGACATTTGAAAAATAAAGTGAAGATGAGAATTTATATAAAAGCTCGAATCTTTCTTGATAGAGCCAATTATAATACTTCTGTCTATGTTCCAAATCTTTGTTGTAAATCTCCTAGTTCACAAATGTGGACACATATGCCTCTGATAAAATTGAAGGTGTAACAAGTGCCAAGAGAGTAAGTATACAGAAGATCTTTTTGGTGACCTATTCAGTATTTGCTACAGTGTCCTTGTCAGTATAGCGTTGGTCTCTATATACCATAGAGCTTTCAATTCATACACTCTTCACTTCTTAAAACATATGTAGCTCCATGTTAGCAAAGATCAGTTGTGCTTAACTAGTGCTAGGTTCCCTCCAAGTTTTGAAAATAAAAATCTCCATTTCAAAGTTTTCTATTTTTTATGATCGGTCTGCTCATTGCCTACTCTTCTTCTCCAGTTCTCCTCAACAAAAGGTGTCAATCAACAAGTGGTGTTCAGTCTCCATACCTCAAGCTGATCTATGAGCTGCACGAGAATGTTATTTGAACCACAACATGATTTTCCAGCTTTAAACACTGACATGCAACTTTCGTCGGAATAAAATTTCTATAAAGGCAGATAAATTTAAAACTACTATCCTAATGGTGTCCAATAGAGTGGTCAGGGTGGAAGACTTGAGAATATAAAAATTAGGAGAAACTTATGAGTTGGTCTCTCCCAAGTGCCTTTCTAGTAATCTATTTGGGGTCGTTTGGTAGGGTGTATAAGAATAGTGTTGAATATGGTGTATTGGTATTGTTGCCTTTAGTAATGGTGGTATTAATTATTTTTTATGCATTGTTTGGTTTGGTGTATTAAAAATAGCATGTATATCACAACTTCTATAAAAAAAATTGTTAACACAAGTACCCTCTACAAATATGATGGAAATGATGCGGAAAAGGTTTTGAGGGACAATTGTGGCTTTAACCATGCTAATGCATGCATTAAAAACCCTTGTATTGCTAATAACATAGTTTGCTATGTACTAGTTATGCATACCATAATACCAAATAGAGTGCAACTAATGCAAGTTGAAAAAGTATACCAAACAAGGTATAAGTAAATACAAAACTAAAGCATGCATTGTTATTTTTAGTGCATCCTACCAAACGACCCCTTTAGTATTGATGCTGGACATGAAAACAGTTTAAATAGGCAGCATAAAGCTTGGTGTTCATGTTTCCTACAGGTTCTCCTTAATAGCATTTGCTTGGAATGACATAGTATTAAAGGACCAAGCACTTCCCACAATATGACGATGTTTGATAACATCAAGTTAGGAAGCATGAGCATTGTTACAGTCTATAATCATGATTTTTCACAAGTTTCCTTTTTTCATCAAAGGTTGAACATTTGTTCTTGTAACTAACAGAGTGAGTAGATTTTAGTTTCAGAACAACTTACTTAAAGTAGTTTGACATGAGTTGTGTTGTCATGATACACATCGTAAATCTTTCTCGCTTTAACTATCTCCACAGATAGAAATGTTAGGATTTGATGAATTAGTTTGACGTTGCAGCTGAATCTATGAGCAATTACTTTAGATATGTATATCTCCACGTGGAAATTTTCTTAACTCTTCTGTTGCATCTAGGCCTTTTACCAGAGGCTTGGGACAATTTTTTTGTGAAGTATCTGTATCCATCCTTTACTCCGACGGTCTTCCTGTTTGTGGCTGGAACAGTTGGTTATGGAGTGTTGAAGTACCTGCAGAATGAGAAATCTAATAGTGAAAACTGATGTTTTTTGCGTGTTATATCAAATATTTAGGTAACTTTAGTTAGTTTGTTCAGTCATGTAAACTACAAATGTGAAACTCTGACAATGTAATTCTAAGAAATACTTATGAAAGTGGATTATACCTCAGGCTAATGTGTTATCCTGTATCTCCTTCATACAGTAACAGTTTGATCTATCATTCTTAAAAACTCACTAGAGTTGATGTTGCCATATTTGCAAGCTCAAAATGGAAGACTGAAGTACATATTTTGATTTGTGCGGTTATGGGAAACTTAGGTATGGATGTATACTTGTTTCGTTCATAAATAAGTGATGTTTTTAGTTTAGACATACTCCCACTCCAGAAAATAGAGTAATTTTACTTGCTCTTAAATGAATACTTCGAAAAAGAGGTACTCCCTTCGTCCTTATTTACTTGTTAAATTTTGACTTGGCACACTATTAAGAATACAACGATTGATATGGTAAATTTACCGCTTTACCCCTATTAATTGATAGAGTTTCAAACATATTTACTCACTACATTTTTTAAAGACTTGTCAATGTAAATAAATTGAGGGTATAAAAGGGAAAAAATGTTGTCCTTCCTTGATTTGTTAAAAATGACATAAGAAAAAATAAAAATAGAAAATATTAAACAAGTATATAGGGACAGAAGAAGTAGCACTTCAGTAGTTTCTTGGTTAGATAAAACTCTCTTTTAAGTCAAAGTTCTTAATTTCTCACCTGCCCTTTCCCTATTCTAATTTTCTTTCATTTTTGTTTAGGTCATTGAATTTTTTTTGGCTTGAAAATGACATTGTGGGGTTGATGGGGCATTAAACACATTAGGGTGAATCAACCGAAGTTTATTTTTGTTTCTACTGTACAAATAAACGATAAGCAAGCGCAGAGCTATAGTTCTAGTTACGAGTTTGATAAAGTCAATAATTTTTTTCCCAAAACTTGCATTCGTGTTAAGAAATCCATTTGCTATGTTTGGATAACTTATCCATAATCCAGTAAGTTTCTTTTTTTAGAAATTAAAATTTATAAATTCAAAATTCTGAATCTGTTTCCGTCAATACACCTTAATGCCAAGCATGTTAATTAGTTAGTTTATTTAATACTCATGTAGTAAATAGCAATAGATGAAGTTGTGACTTCAACTTCCATATTGAATACCATGTTTACCGGACAGCAACTGGAAATGAATTGGTACCATCCATAAATTCATCGGTCTCACAATTTAATTTTTATATTATGGTAAAGAAACTCAACCTAATAAATTTATAATTCATCTATTTAATTAAAAAATCCACATTCATATGTATATAGTGCATCTTAGCTTGCAGATGGCTACCTTTATGTCATAAGATATCATCCACCCATTATAACTATAATAATTATGGCTATTATATTATTAATCAGTCTCATTCATATATAGTTCCAAAAATTATAGTAATACTTTGATTTGTATTTAGAGGAATTTTGAAGACCACCACTAGGATTATTTATCTTTTGATTTCCATTCAACGTCTGGAATTCACATTAGAGTTTTGATTAAATTCAGATCGTGCACTGCATGATCCATTTGGAGGTGCGTTTTCAATAAGATTTTCTCTATACTCAAGGCTCAAATTCTGAATAAAAATGGAACAGTCTCACTACTGTACCAACGTTGGTGACCACTAGGATTATCAGGTGATAGGTACATGATATATAAAACCCAGGAAGCTGTCTTTGATGTCAAAAGTAACAATGAGAGGTCCCTAATTGTTGTCATTCTTTGCCTCCAGCTTTGCCCTTTTAAAGCCAAACCATTAACATCAAATCCCATTAGGACTTTGTCCTTTTACCTTATTTTCTTCTTACCCACTTAACCAAGTTGACCATAATATTATTTCTCAAAAAAAAAATACTAGAATTTTTTGTCTTGCCTTCCCTGCCACTTTGTCTCTGTACTAGGGTCTCGGGGTCGTAAATTAATTTAAACGAATTAAAATAAATTGAATCAATAAATAAACGAGTGATTGTATGCTCAAAGTGAACAAATATGTGATTTTGGAAGTTGTTTAAGTAATGGTTGCACTTTGGACATACAATAATTTGCAAAGGTTAGCTTTGAATATTTTTCTTACTAAAATTATAATCTTAGCATTCCAAATATATTATGTTGCGCTTAAGATATTTTGGTATTAAGTTCAGCCAAATATATTACTACACTTTTCATATTTTGACATGAAGTTGAATATAACAACTCTATGCACGATATTTAACTCAAATTTATACATACGTATTATAACGAACAAACCTCAATTATCAATTTGTAAAAATAACGATAAAGTTTATTTTTAGAATTTTATTATTCAAATACTTTCTCACCTAATTGGTTCCAACTTGCAAGAAACATTTAAAAAATAATGTCACACAAATCTAGCTGTCATCCAAACAAGTAAAGGGAATGGAAATTCCAAAGTAGATTGGATATGGAACTTGCTAATCAAGTAGTTAAAGCAAAATATGATCAATTATAATCATAATTATGGATTAATTTACAAACATCGAGGCACTTAAGGACAAATATATTCTTTTTATTTTATCCCTCATGGTGTGGTGGGTCAAAAAATAGCTTCCCTTTAGGCGCCGCTATTATACTTTTTCCTACTATTGACTATTGTTGTCATTCATTAATCACTACTACTAATGTTGTCTAAACATTAATCATATTTTTATCAAATCTTTAATCAAATGTATGTCCTAATAGTAGAATAATTTGTCTCACCTTTTGCTAGGGTCCCTACTTTTGCTTTGTTTGAGGAATGAATACTCCACTCCATCTATGGTTTAGTGGGAGCAAATAAATACTCCCTCCGTTTCAAAAAGGATGATCTAGTTTGATTTGAAACGGAATTTAAGAAAATAAAGAAGACTTTTTAATCTTGTGGTTCTAAATTAAAGTTCTGTCAAATGTACCAAAATATCTTTTAATCATGTGGTATTAAACATGTCACGTGGATAGTTAAAGTTAAAGTATTACCAAAAAAGGAAAGGGGTCATTCTTTTTAAACAGACTAAAAGGAAATAGGGTCATTCTTTTTTAAACGGAGGAAGTATTAGATTTACCAACCTGGGTTGTGATGCAATGGTGGTTGTCTCGAGTTTGAGTCTTGTATATGAAGAAAATTGTATTGTGGAGTGCCACTCTAAATTGGCCCTGCAATCTGCAATTCAAATTTAGTCGGAGCTCTAATGCAAACATCAATCTCGGGTGAAAAACAAAAGAAATAATATTAGATTGTACCCCTCTGACGTAACATACTCTATTAAATGAGAAATTGTCATCTTAACGATAACGTATCTAATATAATCTCATAGATTTCTAAAATGGTGAGTTTTTTTTTTCAAATTATATGAACATTCTATATATTTAAGGTAATTGAAATATGAAACCAAACAATGTGGTGGAGTGTGAGGCCTAAGCTTCCCACTTAGAAAGAGACTTGGCAAACAAATTCTCGAGCACTATTCTTGAATCACCCATTTTTATTGGTGCGTGGATTACACTAATTGAGTGAAAAGTGTTTTTTTCTTTCTTTCAGTGTCTGATATTATATTTCGATTAAATTTGAATTACGTATTTAACTTATTTGAGGTGATTCTCCTAATAAAATATCGAACTTAAAAATGAAATCTCTTATTAAGGATAAAACAGTCTCATCACTTCATCACAATTCAGGTTCGTAAAAGTGGTCAAATATCAAGAAAATGTGTAGTAGACAAGTTTGAGGAAACATCGTTGTGTAAAAGCTTTCTCAAGAAGAGCTACATAACGGAGAATTGATTAGACGGTCGTGGAGTAAATAATGTATTAACCCTAATTTATATATTGTTGGCATTTAAGAGTACATAATACTTTGTCTTGTTTAATTTATATGTCACGTAAATTTCTTTTGAGTTTACCTAAAAAAAGGCACTTTGTTATATTTAAAATAATATAACTTAATAATTTCCGTTTTACTCTAAAAGAAAATGACCTATATCATTATATATTTAACCACAATCTTACAAGTTTTGTGCTAGATAAATCAGGACTAATTTAACTAAAGAATAATATTCCCTTCTTATAACTCTCTAATTTTCTTCTGACTTTTCATATAACATGTTTAATATTACAAAATTCAAAAATTAATGTTTACTTTGTCAAACTCTATGATAAATCAAAAATCAAATAAACGAATTGAATCGAAAAAAGCAGAGTTTTGGAGTTTCAAACTCTCTAATTAATATATAATTCTCTATAATAAAACTTAATTTGATAACAAAAATAGTTATTTTTTTAACCAAAAAGTGTTCTTGAAATAAGTATAAGAATTAATTATTATAGCATTAATAATATAATGTAGCATATGTTAAATCATCGACAAAGATATCGTTGAGTCAATTTCAGTAGAAGAGTTTCTCATAGTTAAAATAGACAGCCTGGATTTTGTTTTCTCTCTCAACTTGTTCCTTCTACTTGCGCTTTTAGTGAATTTGGATGACATATATAAACATTCTTTACTTACTACTTTACTTTTTTGTTCGATATCGAAATTAAATTTTAATATAATTTTTTAAATTTTAGGATAATGATTTAAAATAATATTTTATTTGATATTTATATGTACTTAATCTTTTGTTAGTAAAAATAAATTGTTTGATAGTAAAATTTAAATCTAGCTCCACTCTCGACTAATCAGTATCTCATCGAAACCCTTTAACAATCACTTTCACAACTAGCTTCTTTTGAAAAAAAAATGATCATCGTTGATATTGGATAGCAGTAATAGTTAAAAAAAAATTGAAAATAATTCGTGATTATAATCTTTCACTCAGGGTCGTTCGGTTAGAAATAAGTTGTTTTAGGATTAGTTATTTTTTAAAAAATTATTATATTATGTATATGAGATAATTTATCCTATCAATATGATATAAATGATGGAATAAATTATTCAAAACACTACAATCAAATGTAACATTAAAATTTTATTTTAAAACTATTTATTTTTATCGCTCACGTAAATTGATCCCTAAAGTAATAAAAAATCTCTTCTAAAATGAGATTTTAGGGTCGATTGACGATTGATGAATAATTAATTCAAGAATACATTATGAAGGTACTTTATCCTGTATATAATTATAAATATTAATTAATTCTACAATATTCTATTTCATAATTTATATTAAAATGATGAAATTAACTTATTTACATTTGTATACAAAAGTTGTACTCACTCCGTTTCAAAAAGAATGATTTACTTTGACTTGACACGAAATTTAAAAAATTAAAGAAAAATTTTGAATCTTGTGTTCTAATTTAAAATCATGTAAAATGTATAAAATTCCCCTTTTAATCTTGTGCTAATTTAAAGTTATGTTAAATATACAAAAATTCTCTTAATCTTATGGCATTAAATATATCACATAAAAAATAAATATTAATATATCATCAAAGAATAAAGCTATTTTTCTTAAACCGACTAAAAAGAATTATTTTTTTTTTAAAACAGAGAAATAATAGTTAATCTCATAAAGATAGATATTCTTATTTATTCGCCTGCCAAACGACTCCAGTGATAACATTTGTCTAATTATGTCAACATGAAGTAGCAGTGTAGCACTGGTAAAACGGCTTGATTTGATTTTGATAACAAAAATTAACGGGTAATTTGTCAATGAACCATAAAGAAACTTTACCTTATAAGAAATTAAATAAATATATATATTTTATATTACATGACATACATAAAACATTATATATAAGATGTGAATTATAACACAAAACACCTCATATTACATATGTAGTTTATCTTTTAATTTTATAGAAACTTAAGTATCATATATATATATATATATATATATATATATATATATATATATATATATATAAGAAAGAATTTTAGACCAGCGTAGCGTCATCACAAATAAGCATTTCCTTTGCAGTTGGCGATTTCTATAGAAAATTATGACTTTTATGAAGAATAGCGACTTTCATGAACAATTATGACCTTTCCGAAAAAGTTACTTTTTCAAAAAGTTGTGACATTTGAAGAAAGGCTTAATCATATTTTGTTCATATTATCCTTTGTTGTCTATAAATAGAGGGTTCCTCTCATTTTAAAATTACAAAATTCTGAACTATTCTTCTTATTCTTGATTCTTCTGCACATTTAAGTTAATTATTTGATTCAAAACATTTCTTTTTTTCTCCTTTTGCATAATTAAATATTTGTGTACTTTGCTTCTTTTGAGTGAGTTACTAACGAGGAGAAACTCTGCATTTTTTCTTTTTGTTTCGTTTTAGTCTATTTTAGTAAATTTAAAAACATAATTGTTTATCAATATCATATTAGAAAACAAATTAATTTCAAATTATATAACCAAACGTACTTTTCAAAGTTCACCAAAAAAAATTCATGCCAAACACTTTATTCAAGACAAACGCTACCAACTTTACTCAGAAGTCCTAATATTTGAATACTCTATGGGGAATGTGATGATACAGTAGAAATCCTACAAATAAAAAATGAAGTGTACAAACCAATTCAAATTTTGACAAACTGAACCAACTCTGTGTACAAAATTATAACTATTTTTATTACACTACACATATCTTATAGTAAAAAAAAAAACAGAGCTTAATTAATATGCATCAATAACCCAAAATTTAAACATAAATAAGAACCAAAATGCTTGAATTTTGTAAACAAAACATTTACTGATCAAGTGCATTAGGTCCACTGCAATAATTCAAAATATGATTCCACACCCACTGAACCAAAAATCTCCTTCGCACCCCATTCATATTATATGTAGCACCATCTTCTCCGTTCAACATTTGCCCTGTGTAAGACCCACCGCCGCCGGTACCGTAAATCCCTTCACAAAGATCCGCAATCTCTACCGGAAAACTAGGGTCCTGACCTGCATACCAAGCGTTAACTAATGGGTTCGTTGATACCTCTGCAATTTCATGAGCAATCACGCTTATCATTCCGTCAACACCCACGTCGTTGTTCGGGGATTTTACAGCTTTGAAACCCGGCATGTAACTGGGTACGGAAAATGGGTAAGCGCATGTACCCGGACAGAGTTTAGCGGAGTTACCCACCCAAGCGTACGGTAAAGTGTAACCGACGATGGACGGGAAAGTGAAGTAATGGAATCCGCAAACGTTTTGGCAGAAATCCTGAACGTATACATCATCGGAAGTGAGTACCAAGTAGACGCCGGATTTGGGGTTTAATGGTAATGGACGGGTACGGGCGGTGACGGCGGATTTTATCACCGATTGTACGGACAATCGGGTTAGGGATTTACCGTGGGAGTAAAATCGGTCGTTTTTTTCTTCTCCGAGATGGAGAGTGCGGGAAATGTTGGCTCCGGTTTGATCGGTGTAGAGCTGAACCGTTTTCCACCAACCAGCAACGGAAGGGTGTTCAGAATTGACGGCGGAGAAAGAGCTGATGAAATCGCGGATAATCCGCTTTTGGGAATTGCCCCACCGGCCGTACCAAATGGGATAAACGGTAATATTTGCAGTGAGAACAGGGCCCATGTGATATTTCAAATGGACAAACTCCGATGACCCCTCATACTTTTTGGACCCGCCGTAGATCAATTCAGTGGCGTTTGGCTTCTGGTTGGGCCATGGACGCCACCCATTTACAGGCAAACTGAAGAAAAAGAATAATACAGCTCCGAAAAAATAGAAGATTACCGGTACCGGAGCTTGCGGCCGGCGGGAGAGGAAAGTGTGGGACATGTTGAAGAGTAGTAGCTGAGAAGAAAGTATCAAGTGTGGGAGTGGAATAATAAAGGGTATTTATATGCACAAATTATTACAAAAAGTGAGTAATTCAAATAGGTAGAAACAAACAAAAAATAAGTTGAATAGTAAGGGAGTTTTGCTTTAGCTATAGCTTTGTTTGGGGGTTATTGCATATTGATACTACCTCTTGTTTTATATATATATATTTCCTCCGTTTTATAAAGAATAAACTCGTTTGATTTGACATAAATTTTTATGAGTGTAGAAAAAACTTTTAAATTTTATGTTTCTAAATTAAAGTTACATCAAATGTACAAACAAGTCATTTAATTTTATAATCTTAAACATGTCATGTGAAAAGCTGAAATTAAATATTACGAAAGAAAAAAAAGGTCATTCTTTTTTAAACAGAGATACTTATCATATCATTATGTATAAATGGTAGGATAAATAATTTCATTATTGTTTGATACCTCTAACCAAATATAGTATTTTCATATCATTATGTATAAATGGTAGGATAAATAATTTTATTATTGTTTGATACCTCTAACCAAATGTATAATTAAATAGTCATGCATTTTATTTTTGAATTATCATACCATATTAGTCACATCAAACAACTCATTTACGTATTATATTGTATTATTTAGTACTATTATATTTGATAAAAAATTTTGGTCTATATCTCACGTGATATTATGGAATGTATAACGAATACCCTTCAAATCCTTTTAATCAATTTGTCTATTACTTGATTTTATGTTTTATATTAATATTAGTAAATTTATTTAAATATTTAACCTTACAAATTTTATTATTTAGAGAAAGTTATTTGTTGCTAAACAAGTTCAATAGAAATTAATATAATATTTTGTGATCAATTCATTAAGTTAGAATTATTTAAGTTCAAAATAATTCAAGCTGGAAAATAGCAAACATAATGACAAAAGTTTCTTCTCCCTTTGTAAGATAAGTTATTTATCTTGACTTAATTATATAAAAAAAAATCATAACAATTCAATAGTATAATTAGAAAAAAAATTGTTACATTACTAATCCCAGAATTAATAACATTATCTTACATTAAACTTTTTTTTATAAATGCGCCTTTCTAATTTTTTTAAACGAAATTGCATCAGAGTGAAGCATAATATATTCAATTTAATTATTCAAATATTATGAGTAAAAAATACAACAGACGATATACGAAACGATAGATAATAAGTTAAAGCATCCAAACAAGGTGTTGTTAGAGGTGGATAATGGAGTCCAGAGGGATTCTTAAAAGTGTAGAGGCAGAAAAAAGTGGGACCCACAAACGGTGAAGGGCCCCACCCTAAAGGGAACCTCATATCAATGATGTTCATCGTCGTCATTTTATCTGACCATATCTGATCAGCGACTATCATATTTTACGAAAAATAAATAAATATATTCATAAATTATCACAAAAGGTACGAAGATATATATCATTATATTTTTGGGATATCTTTTCTTATCGTTTGAAAATTAGAATATTGAAATTTATATATTAGCATATGCGTATGTATCTACTGATAGAATTAGAATTTTTAACAAGAGGGGTTTAACATATGAAGAAATAAATATACGAAATAGTCAAAAAGAGTTTGACATCTATTATATATATCTAAAAAGTTATTTTTATTAAGTTAAGATAGTATATTTTTTCGTCAATTCAGATGAACCCCCTAAATATATGGACTCTACCATTCAATACTTATTAAATATCATATCAATGATTAAGATTACATCGTATCTCTATTTAGTCTTTTATTAGGGTGAAGGCTATATATATATTCTATTGACGGAAAATATTTTTATATCCCAAAAATATAACCCAAGAATTTTTAATTTTTTATATATATATAGAGTAACTATACTAAGTTGAGCGGGAAATAGGATAAAAAGGGTATTTTGGGTATTTAAAAGTAAGTAGCACGTCTTTTAATCCATCATCGCTTTTTGGGGACCGCAGGTGGTGCTGTCCCTTTGTTTTGGTATGGGAAGGCAAAAAAGGAGATTTTCCCATGCAATCACAATCCCTATATAATAGGTCAGTTTAATTTTGAGATAAACTTTTAAAAAAAATTATTTCAATATAATTTATTTAAGTATAACTAATTTTAATCTAATTTATTTTTAAATTATATTATCTTTAAGGAATTGTTGATGGTTAGTATATGAATAATGTCAAGTAGAGTCACTGTTAGTAATATTTGCATTCGTTATATTTTTATTAATTATGAATAAATTATTTTTTATATATTGTTTGGTCAAAAATTATTTCTTTTGTTTGTGTTAACATGCATTACATAAATTTTTAATACATCAAATCAAATAGTGAATACACAAGTAATCTGTCTTGTTCGATTTTATGTATTTTTTATTCTATATTTTTAAACACGTTAAGTTAATAACTAAATCAATAAGATATTTTTATCGATTTTGATCATTAACGATTTTGATTTTGAATATAACCGATTAGAAAATATTTACAAAATAAATGTATATGACTTCTTGAACAATTTGACGAGACAAGATAACAAGGTACTTTATAGAAAATAAAAACAATAATAACTAACATAAAAAGAACTACACAAGTGCAACACAAAGAAAAATTAAGAGGAACAGAGTTGCTACTTAAGATTTTTATGACATTTATAGTGTAAAGTTTTGAATTCAAGTCACTATGAAGCATGAACGCAAGGCATAAGGTGCTAATTAGATTAACATTTAGTTCTTATCTATGGGTAAAATAGGAAATTACTATAATATTAATAGATTATTAATTTTTTTAATAACTCAATATTAAAATAATCAAAAGTTCAAAACTGAATCTGTAATTTCATAATTTTTTTTATGAAATTGTAAAAAAAATCGTGGATCCAATGAGGCAATAACCCAGTAACACTAAATTAATAGCATTTTTTAAAATTTTTATTTATCGACTCGTTCTATTTTTCACACACTATATGAGGTGCAGCTAAATTTATAAGATTTAAAATGACAAAAAAATCGAATTGGTTAGATATATCAAAGTAATCAGAGTGAAACAAAAAACAGAACAGAAATAAAGTTATTAAAATTATACAAAGATCAATAATATAAATAAAGTAATTAAAATATTAAATTAATATAGCCTGAGTTGACATGAGTTTGCTCAATTGATCGAATTTGCTATCAAAGATAGAGTCGGTATAATTTTGAGTCATACTAAGTAAATATATCTTTTAACTTAGTCTCATAATTTTATATTTACACTTTTTTATTGTAATTATATATAAATAGATATTTAAATTTATATAACGTCGAACAATTAAACATACAAATCTTATGTGATATAATATACATAAAACATCATATAAGATGCAAATTGTCACGCTTAATGTCACATAGGATGTGTGTATCTATTTGCTTCATTTTTATATAAATTTAACCGTCTGTTTATATAGATATAAAGTTTGAAGATATAAATATAAAACAGGACAACATTAATAATGATATTTATATATTATGACAAGTTTAGACGGACAATAGTACGTAGGATAAAAGTGTACTGAAAGTAACACTAATTCTCGAAGAAGTATTTGGTGTTCTACATGATATTGATTTACAATTTATATAGGGGGGCAATCCTTTAAAAGAGACAGATTAATGAGTTTTAACCCCTCAATAATTCATAATAAATAGCTAATTAAATGACATTAATATAAAAGGAGATTATGATCAACATTTTTCTTCGATTCATTATGAAACGATTAATAACAACTAACGAAATCCGATTGATATTTCCTTTATTTGATGTAGCATATTTCGCTTAATATACACAATATGATTGATTAATTGCAACATGATCTACCCTTAGTCTATTTCAACTACACATTCATGTGTTGCATCCTTTATTCTCCACATGTGTCACGATTTAAATTATTTATATATCTTTGAGTATTTTTATCCTACATTGAAATTACAATTGTACAAAAAGGAAAATAAAAAAAATTAGGGGAATGACCATATTGCGTTTAATTTATCATTAGGTAGTTGAAAGCTTTCTATTACCATTAACAAAAATGCAAAACTATAATTGGCATGTGAAGTGTACTAGTCTAATCTGGGTAATACTAAATGATTAGAAAATTTGATCAGAATTTGATTATAAAATTTTAAAAATATATAACATTATTTTATTTTAAAATAAATTGATCTTGTTCTATTTGTTAATTAAAAGTTATCAACGTTTAAACGAGTAAAATATTTAAAAAAAATAAAATAACATAAGTAAAATATATTATTCTGGCAAAATTTTCTGGCCAATTTTTTTTCCTTTGCATTACAAGTTGAGAAAATCAACGAAGAGGGTATAAAATTAATGTATTGTCTATATCATCTGCTAGATATTTATTTTGATGGAGGAAATTCATGAAAAATAGAACCAACTTTATTTAGTCAAGCAATGAATTAGCCCAAAAGAAACAAAGAATCTAATCTATTTCTACTTCATGCTTCTTATGGTTCGTGGAACTAATTGGATGATTTTCATCTATTTTGCCATAATGAATCATTTAAATGTGATGTTGTTATTTCTTGCTTGAATGGATGGGACTAATGAATAGGATTTTGATTTTTCATATGGTCACTTTATTTATACTTATAATTGTTTCAACAAGCTTATTTTTTTAGTATAGAAGGAGAAAAATGACAATTAATTGAATAATCATAAAAGAAATCAGTTCGATGAACTAGATAACTTTTTATATATAAAATGAACATTGAAATAGATCATTCGCAAAATTTCATTTCAATCGAGAATTGAATTGACATTTTTCTTATTTTGAGCAGAGAGTCTAACAGAAATATTACTGTAATTAATTCTCGACTTTTGATTATTTTTCTTTGTATGTCAAGTTAGGGTTCCCGGTTGACTTTAAAATCCTATCACTCTAGCTCTTACAAGTGAACAATAAATTGTGAATGAGCTTTTGAGAAGTAAAGGTTGTGCAATAGATCAATTTGTCTTTAATAATTTATAGCTCGAATCTCTCATCTGTTGGATGAGTGCAAGTCTATTTATATGAATTTTAACAATCCTCACTTTATGCGTTAATATTTAGGACTATCATAAATTCAAAGTATATTTCTTATCATGACATCAAAGTTAGAGGCATCGATCATTTCTATATGTTATCTCATTGTGTTATATAATTCACACTTTAATTAAAATGCAAGTATTAAAGTTTAAATAAAATCAGATTGTGATAGAATGTATAATTTGCCATATATCGACTCTAAGCAAGCCAATCCTCACCTTTTTGAATGTAGTTTTTGACACAAGAGGAAGCACTAAAATTTTATCATAACCTTTATATATATATATATATATATATATATATATATATATATATATATATATATATATATATATATATATATATATATTGCGCCATAAATTGAGATTAGTCGAATCAATAAGTTAAGAAGGCTGGACAAACCAAAGTCCATAGTGTACTCTTTAGTGTTTACCATATAAGTATAAGTTGGATTTTGTAAGTTTATTTGAAGGTAAAATATTTCCTAATAAAGGTAACTTCGTATTTAAAAAAGCTCAAACCCAAAATCTCTTAATTAAAAATAAATGAATACTTATCACTGCACTATAACTCTTATCGATATAAGTCTACTTAGGGCCCGTTTGGATGAGCTTAATAAAAGCAGCTTTAAAAAAGTACTTTTAAAAGTGCTGAAACTTATTTTTAAAATAAGCAGTTATGTGTTTGGATAAAAGTGCTGAAGTTGTTATGCCACACGTGAAAAGGGAAAAATGGAAGAAAGAGATGTTAGGGTTATATGGGTAATTTGGAGATTGTATAAAAATATTAAGGACAAAACGATAAAAATATGGTCAACTCAAAACAGCTTAGGCTAAAAAAAAGAAAAGCACCCCTATCCCAGCTTTTAACTTTTGGCTTAAAATAAGTTTTTTTAACTTAAAATAAGTTATTTTGAGGATTGTCAAACAGTTAAATAAGTCAAAAATTAGCTTTTAAGTCAGTTTGATCAGCTTTTAAGCTAAGCCAAACAGGCTCTTAATTTTAGACTCCACATAGCCAAAATGGAACAGAAAGTCAAATAGTAAAAAATGGATTGACTTAAATGGTTGTATGTACTATATACCATTTTCTTCATACGCATGACCCACACTTCAATCAACTGCCGCCCCAAATTTATGTTTCTTCAATACCAATAATAAAATAGATGTTTTTCAGTAACGTATTTTTTCCTCTTCTAAGGTTGCTTGCTCTTTACGTAGTATAAATCTTAATAAAATATTTAAATGTAATAGAATTGGCCATGTCAAGTAGTCATCTGTCTGCTCCCTTTGATTCCTAATATATAAAAGGAGAATTCGAATAAAATAAAATATACACAGACTTCATCACTATTTTATAGAGATAAAAAAATTATTTTCAATAGAATTTTAACTTAAATATGTTTCAAAGTAAAAAAAAAAAGAAATTATGAAGAAATTATTTCAATAGTCAGAATATTTTAACAAAATCTTAATTAATTGGTAATGTATAACAGTTGGATAGCTATTAAGTTTTCAATTACACCACTTTATAAATGCTTTAATTTTTACTTGATTCACACTTGTATATATGATGATTATTAAATGTAATCTTGGAAAGTCAGAAAGAAAGTTGTTGTGCACTTAGTATTAAAAGTGGAAATACTCAAAACCAAAGTGTAGACAATAATTATAAAACATGAGGCCTAATCAAACTTGTAACCAAATTGTACCTAGCTAGTTCATGTCTTTCTAAAAGGAAAAAAGAAATAATTCAATCTCATCCTATTTGTTAGTTCACTTTTAACTTGGCATAATCAGTAAAAATTAAAAATTGAAAAAAAAAAAGAAGTTTTACTTTTTCGTATTCTCTCCTTCTCTTAACTTGTCTAGATATATATGTAACAAAAAATATAAAAGAACAGAACGATAAACAAGTGATCGAGGACTTAATATCTCATATGATCACGCATTTAATAAGGACAATTTGTTTAAAAATCATATTTTAAAATTTAATTCAAAAGAACTGAGTTTACAATCTAATAATATCGATATGAGTTATATATATATATATATATATATATATATATATATATATATATATATATATATATGCCAAATCTTAGTATATTCTGTGTCCACTTCCCAATCTATAAGGTAAATAATTTTTTATTTTTTACTTGTTCTTTTTTTAAAAGAAAAAAGAGATTTTGGAAAAAAAACGAATGACGGGACTTATAATGCATTAGTGGGAGTAGTGAATTGTCCCATTGATAGCTTAGAGTCTCCACCAATGACTTGACTTATAATGTTAAATAAATAAAGTATATTAATAATGCTTGCATTAATTATATGTAGATTATTTTATATTTAGTTAATTAGTATATTAAAAATAATATGTATTGTACAAAATTATCATTTATTATAGTGGAAAAGTTATTTAAAAAAAAAAAAGCTGAGAGGCAATGAGATTTTTTATCATACTAGTGCATGTACTAATACCTTTTGCATTAATAATATCAAAAAATTAATGACTCTACTACTACACACCGAAATGTATAACTAATACAAGCATCAGTTATACACACATCATAAAAATTTACTGATATACAAAATTAATACATATATTATTTTTACTGGTACACGACGATAATGTCGTTGATTTGTGTGAGTGGTGAATGGTCCAATGGATAGGTTAAGGCTTAGAGTGTATCTAAAAGTACAAATAAGGGTTTGGTTAATCACGGCGTGACTGGCGCGGTCCCTCTTAATTATGGACCCATAAAGCCACAATCTGCTGCCAAGGAAGACCAATTCACACATCATAATTCATAAATATACTGTCCATCAAATATGTACTAATACCTATATTTAATAAAATTTTACTAATAGTCTCAACTGTGTAGGTGAAACATAAATATGCAGTTTATTACATATGTACATGACACCATTTATAAATTATCAGTTATAATAAAGAAAATATTTACTTCCATAACAGACTCCAACATTACAATATAGGGATACTATTTAGTAGTTTAATAAAAAAAAACTACAAATTGTCTTAAAAAAACTGAGTGTACGTAAATTTTATTTCTCATAGAGATGAAAAAATTATTTCCTATAAACTTTCGATTTCAAATAAAGCATATCCAAGCAATTTTGAAAAGAAAGTATAGAAATAAGAACAATTACAACAATATTAGAATAACATAAAATAAAGAACAATACACAACATACGAGAAATGAACAATAAGACAACAATCAGTGTGGTTTTCACTAAGAAAACACACGTGATACGACAATAGTACAAGGTGTAACTAAATATACATGTAAAATAAATTTATACACTATATGTTGGGAATTAAACACACAACACACACAAATAATCTAGAGAAAAGAGAAACGGAACACAAACGGGACACACAAGAATTTAACGTGGTTCGGTTTCCCTACTCCACGACTGTAACAGGAGGATTTTATTTCACTTGTGCTACCACAGAATTACAAATACAAGGATCATATTTATAGGAAAACCAAATGGTTAACCTAGGGTTTCAATAATGAGTCGGGCCGGCTCACAAGCCTCCACAAAGCCCAACAATCTCCCACTTGGAGGCTTGAAGAATTTCAACTGTCATCCACTTAGAACACTTGTATGTCTAGTAATCTTTTTCAACTCTCTCCTGCTACAGCGACCTTCTCATCAGTCAACTGAAAGGCCCGTTGAAGCTCCCCGAAGCTTCAACACATCAGTCACGGCTGAAACTGCCCTTGACTCGTCCTCGGTCCCTACCGGCTCCCACTTGAGACACGAACTGCCGGATCCTAGAACTCCCTGAGAACAAACACTCTCCATACTCAGCAAGAAATTTTCTGGAGACGTATCAACAGCTGGAATACTGGTTCTCTTGACCCACTGTCTTCTAGGAGCCTTGGCTGAAGCACGGCCGGTGCTCCCACTGCCACAAACGCCTCTAACTGGTCTTCCTGAACCTTTCCTTGCTCGTTCATCCTGAATCTGACCTGTGGCTCTGGGTTTCTTTCTTGCAAAGACAACCTTCTTCTGCCCACGAGATTCTGTGAACCGGACTTTGTTTTTCTTCTGAACTGGGACGGTCACTCCCTCAGACGGTAATCCGACAATATACAATGATCCTCTTTTTGTTCCACGAGCCATGACAAGATTGCCCCTCACGACCTTCCACTGCCCATTTCCGAACTTCACATGATGTCCCTGTTCATCCAACTGCCTAACAGAAATCAAACTTTTCGTCAAGCTTGGAACAACTCTGACATCCTTCAAGGTCCAGAAACCGACTGGCGTCTTCAGCACCATGTCACCCATGCCCGTAACATCAAGAGCTCTATCGTCTGCAAGCCTTACCTTTCCAAAGTCTCCAATAACCAGATTCTGCAATGCTTCACTGCTGTGGGTAGCGTGAAAAGAAGCACCAGAATCCGTGACCTAGGAATCCACATTGCTCTCCGCGCAACAGATAAACAAATCCTCGTTGGCGCTGTCTTCTGCAATGTTGACTTGTTTGTCTTTCTGGCATTGATTCCTGAAATGCCCCACCTCCTTGCAGTTCCAACATGTTACACCTGAGCCATCCCGAGCCTTCGACTGACTCCTTCTTCGGTTCCTGCTCCCACTACCTCTGTTATTTCCTCTGCCTCTGACGACGTTTAGCATATCACCTGATGATTCTCCAGAACTCCTTCTTCTGACATCCTCGCCAAGAACGAGATCACGAATCTTCTCAAAGGTGAATCCATTAGGTCCCACTGAACTGGCAACTGCTGTAACCGTTCCGGACCAACTGTCAGGCAATGATGATAACAGTAGTAAAGCTTGAACTTCATCATCGAACTTAATGCCAACTGACAAAAGTCTGGCTAAGATCGAATTCAATGAGTTGATGTGCTCGGTAGCTGAACTGCCTTCCTTCATCTTTGTGTTCACCAACTCTCTAATCAGAAAAATTTTGTTTGCTGCAGATGGCTTCTCGTACATGTTAGACAAGGCTTCCAAGATGCCTTTCGCTGTCTTCTCCTTAAGAATGTTGAACGCAACATTCTTGGTCAACGAGAGTCGGATAACTGACATAGCTTTCCGATCCAAAACTGCCCACTCTGCATCAGACAATTTTCCTTGCTTGTCACCCAACACTACGTCCAAATCTTTCTGAACCAGCAAATCTTCAATCTGCATCTTCCACCAACTGAAATTTGTACCATCGAACTTCTCAATTCGGAACTTCCCATCTTCTGCCATCTCAAAGGACTTCGGCAATTCCCTTAACGGCGTCTACAGACAGCGGGCGGCGATTTGGACGATGCTCACGATCTGGACGCTCGCGGCTGGATCTGAGGCTCCTCGACGCGGCGGCCACTGGACGGCAGCGGCGTTCTCTGCCTCGCTACTGCTGCGCTGCTTTCTCCCTCGCTGGGCTACGATCTGCGGCAGATCTCCTTCGATCTGGGCTGCCTGGTTCGCGGCGGCTGCTGCTCGCGAATGGCGGTTCCAGATCCTCGGCGTCTTGCACGACTGTAGCTTGCGAACGGCGGCGGCACACTCCTTCCCGACGCGGCGGCCAACGGAACGGCGCGACGGACAGCACACGGACGACGGCTGTTCGCACCCTGCGCGGTTCTCCTAGCCGGCTGCTGCTTGAGGTTACCCACACGGTAACGGCGGCTACTCCTCCCTGCACACAGTTCTTCACACAAGAACCCTAGGTGACAATTTCTCACAGTTTGTGTTACAATGTTGTTGAAACCTCGCTCTGATACCAATTGTTGGGAATTAAACACACAACACACACAAATAATCTAGAGAAAAGAGAAACGGAACACAAACGGGACACACAAGAATTTAACGTGGTTCGGTTTCCCTACTCCACGACTGTAACAGGAGGATTTTATTTCACTTGTGCTACCACAGAATTACAAATACAAGGATCATATTTATAGGAAAACCAAATGGTTAACCTAGGGTTTCAGTAATGAGTCGGGCCGACTCACAAGCCTCCACAAAGCCCAACACTATATAGTCAAATATTAAAGTAGAACTATATATCATGCATGTATATATACACTATATAATTAAATATGTGTGAAATAATTGTATACATGATATAATCAAATATATGGAGAGAATTCTATAATATGTATATTACATGGTATCATTAAGCTTATACTTGGAAAAAAATTATACATGATATAATCGAATATGTGTGAAATTATATAATATGTATATATACATGATATTTTAAGTATGTAAATTATAATAGTATAAATTGTGTATAAATGTATGTTTACTGGTATAATAGTGATACACATTGTTTTTATAAATAGAATGATTAATTATGTCAACTATAGTGTAAAATAAAAAATACATACTCTGTATATACATATATATATATATATATATATATATATATAGTTTAGTGATGATAATTAATAGTATACTAACGACAATGGTATTTTTGAATATATAAGAGAGAATAATTATGAAAAAAATGAGCATTAAAAAATAATATACAAGGAGGGGAAAATCTTTGAAACATTATCCTATGTTTTTCTATGGACTAAGGAAGATAGAGAGGACTAATTAATAATATTTATATTATTTAGTGGCTCATGAATAATAGTACTATTATATGTTGGTGTTTTCTTAAAATAAAAATAAAAATTGTTATATTTGATACAAAAAGTAGTGTATTCGTAGTATTCAAAAGGTGTGTTATTACTGTTTAAAGAAAATTATTTATAAAAATTATTGCATTCGTAGTATTTTAAAAGATGTGTTGTATAGAACTCTTACTTATTGTCCTACTACCATAGGGTAAAAATCTCTTTATTTTACTCTTTAACGTATATGAAAAAAATAGATTGAAAATACAATTGCATTTTCAAATTTATTTATGTAGTATGGGTGAAAGTATTGAAAAGTTACGAATTTACACATTTAAAAATAAAAATGTTTCACTAGAAAAGATAAGATTAGAACAAAAATATATAGGGGCAATCTAAAGTGAGAGTAGCCTCCTAGTGAAAAAGACGTTGAAAGTGACATTGAGATAGTTAAAACATTTGAAGATGAGTCATCAAGAAACTCTAGTAGAAATATGTAAAAAATTAACAGTAATTAATCTGAAAAAAAATAGTAATAAATCAAAGAAGAATTAAGAAAAAATAATTAAATAACACATATTATTTCTTCCGCTCACCAAATATATGACCTGGAAAACACCAAAGTTAACAATTACATATAGTAGGCTGTTGGTAATTGGAGGCTTTGTTTCTTTATGTGGTAGAACAAAATTCCAATCCGAAACATCTATTTTACCTTTTATTATTATTATTATTATTATTATTATTATTATTATTATTTATTATTATTATTATTATTATTATTAACATTATTATACTAATATTATTTTATTCTTTCATTCCATTACCAGTTCTTTTTTATCTTTACATTTTACTTTCCTTTAAAAATACTTTCATCATAATTTTGTATCCTTGCATTTTTTTAAAAATCTATTTGAAAAAATGATTATCTTGAGTCGACAGTTTAAAAAAAAACCTTTTTATCAATATAAAAAAATATGAACTCTAATTTTTTTAAATTCTATTTATAATATACTATACTAATATGTTGTAGAGATTGTTATAATTGATTACTCTATTTATTTCATTTTCACCCCTTTTTTTAATAAAAAGAGAAGTGGACCCAAAAATTCTTTTTGAATGGAATTTTCATTTTTTTGTTGGAGATATTTTGTATAATCACAAAGTACCTTTACTGCAAATTGTAGACAATGTGGCGCAAACAGCGGACCAATTTACCACATTGTGGCTACACATTCTGCTCTTCGATGCCCTCGCACCGCCAAATAATTCCATAGAATATTTATGATTTAGTTAAAAATCGATTTAATTTGTAAATTAATGAAATTAATTAAGGAAAGTTTATTATAATTTGAATTTTGTTTGGATTTAAATATTAAAAAAAAGGGTAGTCTTTTATGTTATTAAATTATATTAAATTGAAGAAAAAATTTAATTAAATCAATAAATTATATATACATAATATAATATATATTAAGATTTTGTATATTATTTTTTGAAATTTATTTATCTTTAATAGATTAATCGAATTTTAAATTTTAAACTACTTCGGTAAAAGAGAGTCATGAATTCAAACTCATAATTTATATTATAGTATGCGATATGAAGTTATAATTTAAATTGTTGAATATGTAATTTATAATCATAATTTAAAATTAAAAAAAAAAAAGATCTGAGACTTCCAATTGTGATTTTATTTGTAGAATACTAAATTAAACCATAAATTTATGTTTTTGTAAATAAAAGACTAATTATTTAAAATTCTACAAAAGAAAAAAAATATGAAGAGATTGTTTGTACTATATGAAATAATTATATTAAAGAATACTCTCTTCATTCCAAAATAATTGTCACCTGAATTAAAGTTATGTTCATTAAAAAATCAATAATTAAAGTGTATAGCTTATTAAATTATCCCTATTTAACAAATGTCTCTTGAAATATGAAAATATAGTTGAAAAAATATCTACTAATCTTTCCGTTCGAAATTATTTATCATGGATTCTATTTTTAGAGTCAAACTATAAAAATATTGACTAACATTTTAAGATGTATTTTTCATCATATTAATATGCAAAAAATTGTAATTTATAGTACTTTTCATGTAGTTTTAGAATATCTTTTCTTTAAAAAATATCGAATTAATATGATATAATTTACCTTTGAAAATTAGTCAAATTGACTTTTGATAATCGCAACATGACAAACAATTCTGGACAGAGAGAGCACTAATTTTTGTCTTGAATTTTTAAAGTAACATTTATTTTGAGACAATTTCTTTTTCCTATGGTAACACTTATTTTGAGACTTAAGGAGTAATTAGCTAATCTTTTTATTGAATAGTGAATCTTTATAAAATTATATGTATCGAAAAAATTTCTAATCAGAATCGTTCATTTTTTTAAAAAAACATGAAGATATATGATTTAATGAAGTATTATAATTCTAGTTCTTGATGGATGACCCTCTTTAATAGTTGATTGTTGTCCCCAATCTAACACAACTACTTGACTATACAATTATTTTGATAACGAGAGAAAGGAGAGATGACACATTCTTTACCATCTTATGGTTAAAACTAAAAATAATTCTAGGTACACAATAATTAATTTAGCTTAAACGTATTTACAAAAATAGCAACGAACTTGATTATCAATAAGTCAACTTGCCATAATTATTAGATTAGGTATAAATTTGATAATCATTAGATCAATCTAATGAAACATCAAGTAGGAGGAGGCATATTAAATTTTACTAAACTCATTAGGGATGTTTTATAATTGAACTAATTATTCAATTCATGTTAAATCATAATTTTTGAAGTTAGAAAATTGAAAATTTTATTTAGATATACATTTTATTTGCATTTTTTGAAGTTCAATGAGTCTGTCAAAATTCCAAAATCTTAAAATTGAAAATACTCGAAAATTACATTTTAATTGATTTTTTTTTTTATGTTCTATGAGTGTTTCAAAGTCTCAAAATCTTAAACTTGAAAATATTTTAAGATTAAATTTTCAAAATCTAATTAAATTGTATGACAAATAGATATGCGAAGATGAATAGATAACTGTTTAAAATCTAATTCAAAATTTCTACAAATGTATAATATATTTAGATCAAATTTTTTTGGGAAAAGAAAAGAGTGTTAATATTAAAACAGATAAACAATCTCTAAATTGGGGCAGTAATTTGTAAGGACTACAGATTGGACGTGTGATTTAAAAAAAAAAAGGGCTTTTACTATTTCTTGGAATGACTAAAGAGAGCATAATTAATGAAGGTAATTAAACAGAAAGAATCCTTAATCATTCATCTAAATGTGATTCTGTCTTCATCATCTTTTATAAAAGGCAGTGATATTGTAAGTGAATTTAAAATTTAGAATTCTAATAATTCTTCATTTGTCATTGAATCTTTTAAGTCATTTATGCTATTGCTTTACCAACTTTTTATGTGTGGATATTTAATGAGATTTTAAACGTATTATGTGTAAATAAAGTTATTATTTTTAATATATAAGAAATTTAATAATATTTTTAAAAATTCATCAATATAAAATTTGGGATGCGTCAAAGGTGGAGAAATGTAATATTAATTGAATGTACGCAGAGTCGTTTCAACAGTAAGGCCACTAAGTAATTGCTTAGGCCCCAATTTCTCCCAAACTTATTTATAGAGATCAATAATTGAGAAATTGAATAGGTAGTTAATTGTAATATCTTTTCTATGCGACTATCCATATTGTTGCCTCATATATATAATGATTATCCTGAACAATATCATTATTCTAATAGTTATTTTTTATCCTTTCACTATTTTTATTCTCTTATAATTGAAGTTTTAAAGCCTTTCAAACAATCAAACCTTCTATGTTATGTAAATTTTTTGGTTGTCTGTTCATAAAAAATCAAATTATTTTTTGGTGTCTTCTTCAAATTTCAAGTACTAAGACTAATCAACACTAAATTAACATCATGATATCAACCTATAAAATTCAACACAACACTATTTTGATAATATTATATAAATTTTTCAATCTTTTGAGTCATGTTTTATTGTTCTTACCTTATTATAATATATTTGTATTTGAAAATTTCCGTTGTTTATATTCTTACTTCATAATATTCGCATATATTTCACCTCTCCGGACCTCATTTACTAAATTACATTGAATATATCATAAGAATTTCTTTACTAAATTTGGCTTTAGACCCTCAAACTCGTTGAGATGATTCTGAATGTACATAAAATACATTATACTATATGTGTGCACCACTTTTCCATCCTATACGGTGTTGTTGGTACCCAGAAAGTATTATTTTTTTTAGAAAAATAAGTTTCTTAATAATGAACAAATTAACGTCTTTAATAGAAGTAGAAATGATAAGCTTCTTAGGTTAACATTTCAAATTTATTGGCTCTTCTCTACTCACCGCCCCTCAAATCCATCCCCATAATATTTTGTTAAATATTTTTGAAATAATATTTTTTTATTTTTAACTTATCAAAAATTAAGTAAAAGATTTATAAGATTTTTTCTTTCCTCCAACCAAACATATTAATTCATCCTATTTCCAAAATTTACTACTACTGTTGGGGTAAGTGATGTTTTTAACAAAAGTTAGGGCAATGAAATGAAGTGTGATGATTGCAAAGATCACAAAAGAAATTAACCTCAAATTTAGGAATGATATATTGATGTTAACTTGATGGACTATCTTTTTCTCCTCTAATGGCCCACTAATCTTTTTTTTTTTAAAGTATAGGTCACTCAGATATGACCCTAATTGGCACTCTATTTTCCAAATTAATAATTTGTTGTTTTTTTTATCTGGTGTTCAGAGCTTATATCGAAGTATTAATAAATATTTGATTATTTTTTGCAAGATTTATTTGGGGGTGATGCTTCAATAATTTCTTTTTAATATTTAAAGTTCGAATTCGATATATTTAGTTAATAACGAAGCAATTTCATCATTATATTACGACCTTAGTCAAGTAATTTGTTAAGACTTCGCTCTTACATTGCTACCAGCTGCATCTTATGCAAATAAAGACATTATAATTAAGAGTGATTGATACGTAGATACAAGTTTTTTTTTTTTTTTTTTATATAGAATTGATACTTTTTTAAATTAAAGTATTTAATAAATTTGAAGCGTAAGAGAATTAACATTGGATAGACAATTTTTTTATCCGTTTATTTTGCTTGGAAATAGAAAGGGAAGGGAATATTTTTTTTTTACGTTATTGTATTTTTAAAATTAAGACTTCATTTTTTTTACCTTGTTTTGTTGTTAGATATTCCTAAAATTAGGGACTTAAAATTATTTGTTTCTCGTATGTCAGCTACTGGATATTCATAAAAATAAGGATCTATTATTTTATTTTGTTTGGAGTAAGTATTAGTTAAAAGACTGTTCTGTTTTACCAAAGCATTGAATTTCTTTATATATAAATACAAATTTATTAGATAATTATGAATATATATATATATATATATATATATATATATATATATATATATATATATATATATATATATAAATTTATTAGGTATTATGAACCAAAGAATATCAATGCAAGCAAATGTATATAAAATTTGTTAGATAAATTTATCAGAAGATGTATATATTATACATATGTATGCAAAACCAACTAAAAATCAGTTAAATATAACTGCATTTAATAAACAATATGTGTATACTGTGTGTATACCAATCATGAAAACAACAGAAAAATCTCTGAAAAGGGTATACAAGATGCTAAAAGGAAAAAGAGAAAAATGCCTGAAATATATGTGAACTTTGACAGAAATTGCTATAACGATACCGAACTTTGGAAATAATTTTTATCCCCTGAACTATTTAACAGTGTATTTTAAAGGTATATATATGCTCACTTGAACATAAAAAATATTGCATAATTATAAATAGTAATGTGTCCACACATATATACCTTTAAAATACGCTATCAAATAGTTCAGGCATAACTTTTTCATTAAGTTTGATATCATAACAACAATATTGACCAAAATTAAAGTATTTTTCAAATCCTTTTCCCAAGAAAAAGCTAAGGAAATTAATACAAAAACTCACTTTCTATGGCCAAAATTCTCGCAAAGCCTGCAGCCTTTGCAACTTGTTAATTACTTGGCCAAAAAGGGACTGGAAAAAGGAGAATGACATAAAATTGTATGATATTGTTATTCGAATAACTGATTTTTAATTTTTATTTTATAAGTAGACTGATTTGTTATGTGTGATATTTTACTCATCAAACTTATGTTAGTGGGGAATAAGTTCTTTAAAAAGGAGTCATTCCCTGATATAACTTATGTATATTATGATACGAAAATATGAACTTATACGTCATACAAAAACTATTTATTAAAAGGGATATAAATTAAAAAGCACCATAAAATATGGCTAGAAATGCAAATGGCGCAGGATATGATGTTCGAACATAACTTATGCATATTATGATACAAAAATATAACTTATTTGTCACGAGGAACATAAATTAAATAGGATCACGTGACTAGAAGTGCAAATGACCCAAGAATTGGTCCTTTTAGGTAGAATTTTGATTTGGTGGCCCGAAAGCCCAATTCCAATCAACTCGTAAAGAAATTCAATTGTTCTATGTTTCTGGTAAATTAATCTTCTAATCTAATGTAATTATGGATATAAATTGATGTTTTAGTTCGAACACGATGTACTTAAACTTGATTAGATGTTTGAAATTCGTGGCTGTGCCAGAAATTTAACTTGCCAGAAACCACTAAGCTACCGTACTTTGTTGGGTGTGAAAAATATGTGATTTAACCATTTTAGCCGTATTATTTTAGTATATTATTTTCCTTATATATATGGTATAAGGGTATTCAAAATATGTATTTTAATTATTTACATTTTATTTGTATTTATAATATTATTTTTCTTAAGAAGGTGTCCCCTGAGTATATTGGGCTTTTGGCTATTGCTGCAAACTCATCAAGTTTAGCCTCAACATGTTTTTGTTCAAACAGATTCTGGACCAAGCCACTAATGACTTTCCATGTGTCATTTGTTATAAATTAGAAAACCTGAAGTGAATAAGAACCTATATTTATTGTGAAAGAAGAGATATACTTGAAAAGTTAAGAAAATATAACAAAAGAAGTTTAGTTTGCTCTTAGAAATATTTATGATGTAATTTGAGGTGGAATATACAGAGTTAACATTAGGGGTGGACAATTCGCCTATTTCATTTTAATATGTCTTTCACCGAAATTCTTTTTAGAATATAATATTTAAAAAAAATATCTATATTGAAGTCAAACTCCGTAAGCGTCCATAATTTGCCTCTCCTCTTCTCTTTTTTGCCTACATTTACACAAACCTTTTCTTCTTCTTGACTCATTTCATTGCACATAATTCCCTCTTTATTTCATATTCCTCTCCCCTCTCTCTCTTTATGTTATCCTCTTTCACATCTTGACCCGCTTTTCAAGAATATATATATATATATATCAATTACTTGAACAAACCTACTTTATTTGTATATTATATGTATTATTGATTCGATTTATTATTTTACGTTTTTTTAAATGTATTAAACTAATAATATAATATATTTATAGTATCCAACCTCTTCTCCGTAACCACCTCTTCTTCTTCTTCTTTTCTTTTTGTTTTTGACTCATTTCATTGCTCACATATGATTCCCTCTTTATCCCAAATTCCTTTTCTTTCTCTGTTTCTGTTATTCTCTTTCATATTCCTATATGTATTCATTCCTATATTATAGCTCATACTTTTACCCATCCAAACCCAAAAACACTTCTACACAAACCTAGTTTCTTCGCCGCCACTGTTTACACAATGAATGCATTTCTTCTTCTTCTTCTTCATGTAGTTTTACTGCAAATTTAGTCACCCATCAATCAATCAATCAATCAATATGGACAAGCACCGGAGATGGACGTATTCCATTACCAAGCTTGTATTCTGGGCAACCATTTTTGCAGGTGCCTTTCTTTTCTTCTGTTTTCGTTCTTCTCCTCCGTCTCATTCTACAACTATGAAATGGGGTAGTAGTAGTAATACCCCACAATGGGAAAAGCGTGTCAGATTATCTGCTCGTTCACGTTCCGGTCATTTATCCGTTCTTGTTACCGGCGCCGCCGGGTTCGTTGGCTCTCATGTTTCCGCCGCACTCAAACGCCGTGGTGATGGGGTTGTTGGATTGGATAATTTCAACAGCTATTATGACCCATCGTTGAAAAGGGCCCGTCAGAAATTGTTGGAAGAGAAAGGGGTTTTCGTCATTGAAGGTGATATCAATGATGAAAAGCTTCTGAAAAAGCTTTTCGATATTGTTGAATTCACCCATGTAATGCACTTAGCTGCACAGGCCGGCGTTCGTTACGCAATGAAGAATCCTGGTTCTTACATCCATAGCAACATTGCAGGTCTCGTTACCCTTTTCGAGGCCTGCAAATCCGCTAACCCACAACCTTCAATTGTTTGGGCATCATCCAGTTCTGTTTATGGGCTCAATTCCAAAGTACCCTTCTCAGAAAAAGACCAAACGGATCAACCAGCGAGTCTATACGCTGCCACAAAGAAAGCCGGTGAAGAAATTGCACATACGTACAATCACATCTACGGTCTTTCCATTACAGGGTTAAGATTCTTCACTGTTTATGGACCTTGGGGTAGGCCAGATATGGCATATTTCTTCTTCACAAAGAACATACTAAAAGGAAAGCCCATTTCAGTATTTCAAGGTTCAAACAACAAAAGTGTAGCTAGAGATTTCACCTACATTGATGATATAGTAAAAGGGTGTTTAGGGGCTTTGGATACAGCAGAGAAGAGCACAGGAAGTGGTGGTAAGAAGAAGAAGAATGCACAATTAAGAGTGTTTAATTTGGGGAATACTTCACCAGTTCCAGTAACAAAGCTAGTTAGCATATTGGAGAAACTACTAAAGGTAAAGGCTAAAAGAAATGTGTTGCCATTGCCAACAAATGGAGATGTGATGTTTACTCATGCTAATATCAGTTATGCTCACAAGGAATTTGGATACAAACCCACTACAGATTTGCAGATGGGGTTGCACAAATTTGTTAATTGGTATCTTGATTACTATTCAGTAAGTGAAAAGAAGATTTATTGATCAAGTATATGGTGTTCCATGAGACTCTTGTATAGCCATTTTAATTTTTTGTTTTTTTAGTCTCTTTTTTTTCTTGGATTAGTTTGTATTAATTACTTGCAGTTAGGTGGATTTATTATGCTAATGATCTCACACGTAGTGTTAAATGAGTTGAGGTTCTATCAAAATGTGTTCATGCCTTTTATTGCTCTTTACATGATTGTGCTATTAACGGTACTTGCTAATTGTATAGATTCTTAGTCTTATTAAGAAATTCACTTCTTGTTAGATGATAAGTTTACATTTTGGTCACACTTGAATTTGGATTATTGTCAATCAAAACCCAATAGATGTGTGTTGTTTAGTTATTTTTATTATAGCAGATAAATGCCCTTGATCGCATTCTTTTTGCAGCAAAATATCACCAAGTGTCACTTGGATGTTAATGAAAACCTGACAATGGCTCATCTACACAATAATAGCAAATACTATTTTAGTGCAGTGTACTGAATTTTATGCATTTTGGCAAATGAAGCGCATCAACTATTAGAAGAGCTCGGGTTCATTTAACATGTGCAATGTATTTACTGAGCATTATCTCCTTGGGATTTCTTATTGAATTTTAAGATAATCAACGTACTTGCTGCGTAATAGTCAGATCATCGTTTAGGGATACATTTTGAAGATAGAACAGGGAACAACTAGAAGATTTGAGAGAAGCTCAACTCCATGCAACTGTCAGGCACTTGAAGAATGAGAACTCGAGAAGCAGTGCTACTGAAAAGTTTAACTTAGATTTATGTGTACAAGCAAGTATCCCCGGAAACTTTAAGGTATCATAACTCAGGTTATAAACAGAAGGTACAGCACAATACAGGAAAAAAAAACAAGAGAAGGTACCTACAACTGAGCTATATCATCTCAGCAAGCATTAATCATGGATCACTATTTGTGACATAATAAAACTACAAGTTCCTGTATAGAATTCTAATCATTTTCGCAAAAACATTGTTCATCCAAATCAGCAAGTAGCACAAGAAACTCTGAATCTGAAACGAGAAAAGCTTGACCAGGTTGACATAGGTATCTGACTAGGGATGGTGATGGCCATTTTTGCTGTCACTGTCCATTTCCTCCGCATCTTCAAACCTTTGATCATTAATCTGAAGCTGCAGTTCAAAAAATCACATCTCAATATTCATGCAACAAATAGGCAATAAATGATAGAAGTTCCATGTGAAATAACTAAAGCAGAAAGCCGGATGCTCACATCCCCACCTACTTTTACATGCACACTTCAACTATCGCCTCTTCAACCCCCCCCCCCCCCCCCCCCCAAGAAAAAGAATTACAGATCTCATAAATGAGGTGTTATAAAAGGAAACTTTCACATGTCACTGCTGTAATGAGCTTGCACATGCAATTATCAAGGATAACAGTTTATACCAGTTTAAAAACATGATAGTTACTCAAGAAATAAGTCCCCAGAGAGGAGCTCTAAATGCTTCACAGTACTTGTAGATAACATATCAAATAACCAATTGACAAATGATAGAGAGGGAACCTAGTGAAAAGTATCATCGACCTCCAACCTTGAGGTTGCCATCATTGTAGACTCCTGGGCTTAGGTGCATGGGTTTACCGTTTACCATTACAGGTGATTCAGCCTGTGTTTAGATACCATGCATGGATGCAGAAATTCAGGTAAAGAGTCCTAAAACTCTCCACAACTTATCTCCACAAAAGGAAATATTGAAGAAGGACGACAATGCAGATTATTCACGAGGCGAAATACACATACAAATCAAGCATAGTCAGGCTCTGAAACTTGACGTTGTGTTATTGAATATGTATAACAAACTAATCTACGATTCCCAAATATGTAAAGACTGACTATGTGCTTATTACTTTAAATATTAATATCGAATTTGTTCTAATTCACCTGCATTTGGCTACCCAGCCCCAACACCTACCAAATCAGCCAAACGGAAGGCAACAAACAAGATTAATCACAATTCTGAATTTCAAGTGTCAAATTAGATCACAATCACAGGCCTACCTGAAGTACATTATGAGCTAAGTCGTGATCCCCATTTGAATGACCAATCGGATGTGTAGAATTTTGAGAAATCAACCATTCAGAATCTTCTTCTAAAGTTAGACCAGCAAAAATAGAAGTAAGTTGACAATATGAGAATTGGTTTCAATATAAAGAACAGCCAATGCCTATCAATTCTCACCAGCTTCCTGATTTTCCAGCTGATCCGCGCTGAAGATCCAATTATGTTCTTCCTCCTCCTCTACGGAAAGCAACACCAGACTTTAGTAAAGTAGAAACAAAACATGAGCAGAAAAATGCGAGTAGAGAACGTGTTAATGACTATGTCTAAAGAAATAGAAAACTACCTTCAATTGGTTCAGGATTAAGCTCAGCACAATCACAAAAGATCTGGAAGAGAGTATCCACTGTCGACATAGTACATACAAAGCAAACTTTTATCTTTAGGAGCTCAAGTAGCAGAAAGTA
This sequence comes from Solanum peruvianum, assembly GCA_027705065.1. NCBI lineage: Eukaryota > Viridiplantae > Streptophyta > Magnoliopsida > Solanales > Solanaceae > Solanum > Solanum peruvianum. The sequence goes on from JAKWJD010001757.1 coordinate 50,712,190, forward strand.
TTTATCCTATATGAAAAACAATGAAAGAGAATGAAGCACCTTGACTAGGGTCTGATGGCACAAGTCTCAACTCAGTGATCCTTGATAAATCTGATGACACATCACCCTCATCACTGGAACCTTCTGATTCGTCATCCTCCACTCCGTTGTCAATCTTCATGAATGAAGCAAGAGAAAAAAAAAATTCACACCCGTTAAAGAAAACATACTTCATATTTGATAAATAGAAACAAATGTTTAACCAGCACTCAGGATTCCCTTCAGGGAGAAAATTCAGAAAGAGTGATCATCCGGAATATTAAACAAGCCTGAAAGAAAATAATTTCTCTACCAGAGAGACTCATTAATTATAAAGCCAGAAATTTATTGTAACAGAACTGACATGCATAATCATGCAACTAATTCATCTGGTTCAACCATACATGATTTATCCAGCTTCAGAGAATAGATTGCATACATTACACAATCCTAACATAATAAATTACAGAAATTGCATTTTATAATGTCATGGCCGTGTCAGATAGTTTACTGGCAAATGAAAAAAAATAAAAAAAATAGTTGGATGATCTCCTCCAAGCTTCAATTAAACAGGGAATACTACAAATGATCTTTTTTTTTTTAAAAAAAAAAAAAAGTAAACAGGCTGAATCGCCCTATTGAATACGTAGTAGAGTTTTGTACTGTTCTTCACCTGTCAATACATTTAGTGAGAGCTCTAATAGATTAAGTCTCAGAAAATTGAAGTTCAGGTCAATCCTCATTATCTTTCCTCTCCCCTTGCAAGTTCATCTGAGACTGAAAATGACCCAAGACTGAAGACACTTTTAACCAATCCAGCCTTTTTTTTTTATGAAACAAGTTGTTGTAATGAAAAGGCATCAAGGAGATGCATGAAAGATTGCAAATCAAAAGGTTTAACTCCAATCAATGAAAAAAAAACAAGATGTGGGAGTTAATAACCGAAAGCAAAAGACTCAAGGCAGTGGCGGAGCCAGGATTTTCAATAAGGGGGTTCAAAATTCGTAGAAATAGATACACGGAGTAGCCGAAGGAGGTTCGACATTTACTATATATATATAAATATTATTTTAACCATGTATAAATAGTATAATTTTCCGTCGAAATGAACCACCTTGTACCAAGGTGGCTCCGCCCCTGACTCAAGGCTGCTAAGCCACTGAGAGGGACTGATAAAATCAAGAAGATGGATGATATCATTTACAGGGTAATGGTTGATCCAGCTATAAAGATTCAACAAACACTTAGATCTAAGATAGCAATTGGGAGTTGAAGTCCCATCATGATTTTTTTTTATGCCTTTTCAATACAACTTATTTCATCCATAATTTGCTAAATATCCATAAGATACTGACACTAGTATTGGCTGAGACTTCAATCGAATTATTAGTAATCTAATTCTAAATCAACTGAATACCCACTTAAGAATCCAAACCTGAAACCTTACATAAAAGAGTGGACGCAGAATCTAGAATCATAATCTCTAATTTGTCGAATGCTTAGATAGCAAAATAAGCCCAGCTTGGGAGATTGGAGAATACAAAGACACCCTAAACATTAGTAGTCAAAGTGTCAAACTTAACTGCTGGTGGACAAGAATCATGTCACAATAATTGCAGATTTTAAGGTAATCACTTACTAACAGTTGACAGCCAATTTTGTGTGTCCCTCCCGAACATCTTTTTGGGCTTCTTATTCTTTAAAATGAATAAAACAGAAATTTAGTAGTAATATTATATTGATATTTGAATCAACTTTATTTGTTCAAGCTAGTGTTACTGACGAAATCAAATCATTAACACTAGTAATTTTTGTTTTAAACTAAATAATATCACTTTTTGCTTTTAAATTAGAATATATATATATATATATATATATATATATATATATATATATATACACACATTCTAATTTATATAAATATTTATAATATTTTGTAATGTTGTTTCTGATTTTTATAGCACCATATTTTTTCAAGTTACCACCACATCAATATATACTTATTATTACCTTGTGCGTTAAAATATCTTGCTTGATACTGAGGGGTCGCCTGGTAGGATGCATAAGAAAAAATAATACATGCACCAAGTCACCAACTTAGAGTACTATTATACTTTGCTTGAACTACCTCCACCATCTTTCCATATGAAATACACACAAACAAAAAAAAGCTGTCATCCGTCATCCTTCCGACCATCACAGTTTGTATTAGCCATCCTCCAAGTTTTGCTACTCTGTTGATGATAGTTTAAGGCCACTATTCTTCGACTCCTCACCCAAAAATAACAATGGAAGATAACTGTCTGACCGATGTAAAAGACATACACCGATAGATATGGCAAACACTTCAGTAGTTAATGTCTTATTAATGGCATACAACTACCAACTGATAACACCAATGACCTAGTACTTATAGCCAAATTAGCGCAATATCTGCCTCACACGCTTGAAACTATAACCATCACTCAAAGCATTACCCAGGTTGGCATTCTAAAAAGCTCCAAACATACTTATATATAACATTCTGTTATAAGCAACTCTGTTGCATTGTAGCCATTTGAGTGGTGAAACAAGTAAGAAGGCCCAAACTAACTTGTTTGTTAGGTTGAACCTCAAAATCCTAATGAAGTACTGGATTGGAAACATACATGGATTAGAAACATATATTCCACTCTAATAAGAAGTGGACCTTGGGCCTAACTCAACTTAAAAGCTAGCTCATGAAGTGAGGGTTGTCACGATCATATAAGATTCTTTTTCTTTCCAACTAATGTGGGACAATCTAACACATACCCCTCACTTCCCAAGATGAGGCCTACCAACTGAAGCATGGATAACATAACATGGGAGTTCAATATTGAAAAAACACAACAACAAGAATGGGTTTGGCTCAAATACCATGATAAGGAAATGGACATTGGGCTAACTCAATCTCACAAGTTAGCTCATGCGGTGAGGATTGTCCAAAACAATATAAGGAGATCATTTCACATTGCTTCAAAAACAAAGTGTGACAATTTAAAAGGATTTAACTTGTTCCCATCAATAAATACTTCCCAAAAATCTTTTGGAACTAATACATTATGTTACCAACACTACTGACCCACACCTCTTTAATAATCAAGAACATCTGCGAGCTGAATTCATAAATGTAAGCTTTTAGGAATTCCAATCATACTCATAGGTTTGTAAAAACATGAAGATGAATCACTTATTCAGGAAATGGGTTATTCGTGATGTAAATTGTATATTTACTACAAGATCAGTCAATCCATCAATACATATTAACCCTCTATAACATCTCACAGGTCCAAACATCCAATAACAAACCGATAGAAGTGCCACTTAATAATGAAACAAGTCTCATAACATAAGAAAAGAGAAAAGAAAACAGCATAAACCTTAGGAAGGACAAGGACAAGCTAAGAAAACTGAACCATAAACAATCCTTTTTGCATCTCTACAACAAATGAGTGTCAGGAATTGCATCTTTCTCAGTCTAATAATGCTGGTACAGTGTAGTTCTAATAATTTCTTACTACTATTAGTTCCATTTTATGACCATTAGTCCTTCAAATTTCATCACAAATTAATCCAAATAGAGGCAGGTTAAACAAATCGATTATACAACAAAAAAAGAATGACTCTACAAAACCAATAGTGTTACAAGTATGAAACTTTTTGATTCCGCAAATTAATCTTCACTTCTGTTTTGCTATCTAGAACCAAATAAAGAGGAAAATATAACAAAAGAGATTGTACCTGAGCATATAAACAAGGATCCCGATAAGCCTCGGGGTCTCTAGAGACAGCATGAAGTGAAACAGACAGGAAATCAACTGCATAACCTTTACTCCTATCAGTATCGCTTAGCCACACCACTTGCCTGGTGATATTTAACGAATCACAAAACTAAAACTCAACGGCTAATTACGAAACAAACTAGATTTCTGAACACAAACAAAAGTAAACTGAAGGTCGAGATGTTACTTGGAGGTGATATAGAGAGTGCCAGGGGACTCAGGAGGGCGGCTGCCGAGGACTATGGCAGTTCCAGGTTGAACATGCATGAGTTCCTCGCCGTTTTCGGTGTCGAGGAACGGCTGTCCAGCTCCATCACCGGTTCTTTCAGCGACGAACTTCAAGCCTGACATATTTTCCGGGTAGTCGTTGTTGCTTAGCTTAGCAAAAAGAGTAGTCTAGGGTTTTAGTTTAGGTTGGGCGCCAAAATTAACTTCTACAGCATTTTACACCCTTGAGAACCTTCTAGACTCTCAGTCCCCTATTGACCAAAGTCAAAATCATTAGGGTTTTTTTTTGGGGTAATTTTTTGATACATTGGAAAATAAATTCGAAGATATTTTTGACATTAATAATTAAAATAAAAAATACTCTTATTTTCACTTAATCGGATCAAAATTGTCTTGTTCTAGTCAAAAATATCATTGTTCTTCTTCAAAAATAAAAGCCCTCACCGGCCACAACCTCCAGCCCCTCTCTCTTCTCTGTTCACTCACAGCCACTCTACGTCGGCGTATCGGCGACCAGTAAACACAGCGGCGCCGTGCGGGCGGAGCAGCAAGTCTCTCGGCGCGACGGACTGATTCCTTGCGATTTTCTTAATCAGTTTGAAGCTTTGATTCTCCGGTTGGAACGGAAGTGAAGGTTTATGACCCACTGAAGGGTTTGTGGAAGACGATCAATTTTTTTTTCAATGGATCCCAAATATGCAGGAGAAACCTTGAAGCATCTAGAGAAAGAAAGTGAACTACTCTCGAATGCCCATAAAGCAATGTCAGATGAATTGCACAAGCTTCAGGTTGAGGAAGAAATGATGATGCGCAAGTTACATGAACTTATTTCAGCTCACACTCTAAGTAAAAAGAAAGGCTTAAATGATAATAAAGAGAAAAGGCAGAATGACCAGGAAGGAGCACCGGTCGACATAACTAATAGTGCTGATGAAAGACAGAGTGACCTGGAAGAAGCTGCCATTGACATGATTAAAGGTGACCACTAATGTATAAGTGAAATAGATATCCGATCCCTAGGCTATCTTTACAGAAACCCATTGTTACCCTTACACTTGCAGTATGCCATTTTTGGTCTCACATTGCCGATGCTTTTAGATTTCTTCTCACATAGATTTCTCAGCTATTTAGAAAGTGATACATATGTCTTGATAGTATAGATGATGCAAGCTATTTCTCATGTCTCTGTCCAGATTTATTCTTGCTTAGTAATTTAATCAAAATAGCTATATTGCAAAAAAAAAATATATGATTGTTTTTCTATCTAAACAGAATTTTCTTATAAAAATATTATTTTAATAGATAAAATTATTTTTTCATATTAAATATGAAATATTTTTATTTCTTAATCTTTTTCGAGTTGAGGTAGGATAAACATTTAATAATATAATTCTTGAATTTTAGATTTATATGAAAAGGGCGAATTAATTTTAAAAGCATGGATCATATTATGAAAGTTTACCCTACGCCGATTGAGAAAAGATTAAGAAATTAAAAAAAAAATACTAGAAAAGAAAATTGTTTTGTTTATCTAAATGAAAATAAAATAAAATAAGAGGTATTGTGATTTTAATTATATGTATAACCTATTTATCAGACTATATATATTTTCTACTTTTCTTTATTAGTTAACTAAATTATCTTTGAAAAGTAAGAATAAGGTTCTTTAGATATATTATATCTATTAGGAAAAAAAATGTGTTTAAATGTATATATATTAGCGAAATAATGTTTTAGACCCAATAAAGTAAATATTGGGACCTTTTTTGGTCAGATTATTAACCAAAAAAATTTAATCAATTCTTCTTATAAAAGACATTTTCTTTTATTCAGTTTTGCACAGTACAGTGATAATTTTTTATTTTTTCGTAGCTTTAATTATATCTTCATCAAATTTTCTTCAAGTATATAACATTCATTTACCAATATATATATTTATAGTTATTTCTTAAAACTTGAGTCGTAGTTAAATTTTGATTTTGATTCTTGTATTATCAAACTATGCAAATTGAATTATAATTAAATAAACCGTGTGACTTAATTTCTAAGCATGATTCCAAAACGAAGAGTGTTAGCTTTTTATTATTTAAACCTTTTCCTTTTTTATAAAATAAAACTTATTGTTCTTGTGAATGAGGGTGGAAATTCCCAGTTTCTATTTGGCAACTCAATCAACAAATTGCTTAGTTGGAGAATGTAACAATTGTAAATATATAGTATCACATTTTCTGAGACACATCGATTTGCGATTTTAAAAGCATGATAAATAATAATTGTGTATTATATTCATAATATGTTTTTTGACAAATCTGTATCAATTTATAATATAGTATCAAGTGTAGTTATTTGTATCAAATTTGTAAGAGACATATTGTTATAAGGTACTAATATATTAAAAATTAACTGCTTTGTATCAGGTATGAAAATATAGTATGAGGTGTTGTGATACATACAAATTTGTTATATCGAAATTAATAGTGTATCATATACATAATAAAAATTTTAAAAATTTTGTATCAGCTAATAATATAATATCTACTACAGTGATATGTACTATACTTATAAGTTATAAGAGACAAAATTTAATAACGTATTAAATATACTGAAACAAAATGAAAAGCGAAATAAACAACTTCAATATAAAAACTCTTCACATTTAGTAGTATCTTCAAAAAGGGAAGCAATACTCAAAACACTTATTAATGTATCTTAAAAACAATAGATTATAGAGAACTGTCGGTGAATCAATACATAAAAATCTATTCTAAATTAACAAGATCAATTTTTATTGGTGGAGTGTAGTCATTTTTTGGTCCTGTAGGATCATCATTCTCGCTAACATATCCCGTCTTGGCCTTGTTGAGACCATACTTTCATAACATTGTTGCATACCTTGTAGGAAGAGTCACTTCGAAAAGCATTAGATGGGATGCTGATTTCATCACTCAGAAATTCAATAAAAACAACAAAAAATATTTCAAAGTCACTACAGAAAAGAAAAAAATACATTATAAAAACAAATCAAATATGTAAGTAAAGAAAAAATGATTCAATAGTTACAGACCATCACTTTTGTGTTGCATAATATCTTGAACAAATTCCCCCTCGAATATTGTGGATTCAATAGTTCAACAGGGAAAGACATAAAATTTAAAACAAAATAAATATATACTAAAATACATAGTTCAAAATATATACCCTGGATAGTGTAGGTTGATGAGATATGGCAGGGCAACCTTTTTGATAATTTTTTTCGTTGTTTTTCAACTTTTGCTTTCGATGTTGCAGGTACATCCTTTTTTGCGTTTGCCTTCTCTGAACTTTGATTTGCTATTGTTAAAGGATCATATAACCTTTTAAATCTGTTTTTTTGTCCATTGGAGATTATCAGATTCAAAGATTTGATTCGTATTAGGTGTAACTATTTGGATAATTCCAATCCAACATGAAGGAGTTCATATGTATTAGACAAAATAATGAAACAAGAACAAGCGAAGAAGAAAATTGAAGAAGATGAAAATATCTACAGATATGAAATTAGTTTATTGGAGAAAAAATCTATCAAAATTTTGATTTATATGGTAACTAATTTGATTGTATGAGTGAAAAGAGGGAGAGATATAATTGTCTGAAAATCAAATTGCTTTTGAATTGGATAACTGATTTGGTAATGAGTAAAAATTAGAGGCAATATTTTGAGGATGATAAACGTGGATTTGCGTTCTTTCACAATAAAGTATCTGATAGGAAAAAAGTGGAGATTTTTATATTTTCATGAAAAAGTAAGAATTTCACGAAAATATGTAAACATATGCATATAATTTAATAATTTATCCTAAATTATTTGATGTCGTCCACATTTTCATGTTATTCATTGGCTGAACAAGATGAACTTGTGCGTTGCGATAGGTCTTCTTTCTATAATAGCCTAGCTATATAGTTGATTGATTTCAACCCCTTGTAATGAAGGGTGCCAACACCATGATTTAGCAATTCTCCAATAATTTTTTTCTTTTTTTTACTCCTTTACAATTTCACATCGATTTAGAAGAACGTATCTCGGACATTTTTGAATGTCATATGTTATAAAATTACATTAAAATAATTTTGGGAAACGATTATGGAGATTTATACCAGAAACTTCATAATTATTACTCACCCTTGAGGGCTAATTTCTACATCATTATTGTGCTGCTACTCTTCGGGATCATTTGGTGCACAATAAAGTGTAGTACTCCAAGATTAAGCTTGGAATAAAATTAATTATGCATTTAGTTGAAGAAATAAATTACCATCAATCAAACGAAACATAAATTTAATCCAAGCTTAATCATGAAATAATTCAACCATTGTCCAAAGATTAAAATCCCAAGAATGTGATCACAGAATAACGACACATTGAGGTTTAAAAGTGGTACTTCACTGCCATGAACATAGAATGATGAGCATTAAACCACAATTTTCAGCAATCCAAATTACAGAGCAGCCACAGCAGTTGGATATTGGCTTTTCATGTTTACCACCATGAGCTTGAGAAACAAGTCATTCATTTGAATATCTAAATAAAAGCATCTATGCTTAACACTTGGTAAAAATAGGAGCAAATACTATCCAGAAAACTATTTTCCATTGAGTAGCATGATTAAATCAAACAAAATTGGATATAGCAAACAGTTCATGACACAAGAAAACTACATATTGCGATCAGCCAAAGCTACTCCAGCTCACGTCTCAGCCTATGCCACAAGTGTGCTAGCAGTGGTAGATTCGCTGCACATAAGCAGAAAAAAAATTTATCAGCAACCTTCAGTTATATAAGAATCGATGTGAATGAATAAAGATGGCATGCACCTTGGTTTTAAACCAAGAAAATAGTAAAAACAGGAAAAAAGGGCATGTTGTTTTAGAACCATTTAAGATTTGTTATAAGCAAGAAATCTCTGAAGGCGCAATTGCTCAAAAGTAAAATGAATAATAATGAGCCATCCTTCTTTATCCATTAAATATCAGGTTTTAGGTTGCAGCAAGGTTTAAACCCATAATGTGCACCTAATCCACATCACAAGCTAAACTCTAAACCACGCAAGAAAATCACCAAAAACATTTAGAGAAGCAAATAAGGAACGAATTGAAGAATCAATGTCAAAGGATTATACACTGTGCATCCCAGTATGTAACTATTTCACTATCGGCAAACCACAAGTACTACAGTAAGAAGTAAAACTTTGCTGTATTTAAAGAAATATATCCAAGCCTGGAAACAAACAACTTCTTTACCATTCAGAACTTCCATTAAAAATATAGTTCTCTATATTCACTAAACACAATTAAGACATAAAATAATATTAAGTTAACCTAGAAAAGAGTAAAGCAAGATGTCAAGGAACGGTGGGTTTAATGATAACTTTAAAGCTTGCTAAACATGAACCAGGAAATTTCATTAAGAATGGACCAGATATCTAGAAAACGGAAGCAAACAAGAATAATAAGTTGACAAATGACAACCATGTCTCAGTCACAAGCTAGTTAGAGGTTAACACATGAATCCTCACAATTCATTTTGCTCAATTAGGACAGACATCACAATCAAAAACAGTATAAACCTAACACAGCCAATAGTCTTAAGAATTAGAAGATTTTATCTAACTTCTCGAAATGTAAGGGAAATAAATCTTAGACCTAGCTCAATTCCCAAAGCTAACTCATGATGTAGGGAGACAACCCAACAACCCATTCTTTAGAGCACATAGGCCACGGAGGTTAAGCATTGGGCAAATAAAGAATAGGGGTGGAGGGAGGGATGAAGTTATGGCTTAATTCTTCCCAAAAACCAACTCAGGAGGTGATTACCTAATGACCGTATGAGCAGGCAACAAGTCATTCTCTGAACCAATGTGGCTTACTTTAACATTAACAAACTACTAACTGATGCCCATCTTTTGGGGTCATCAGTTCACTTATATACCAAAGACAGAGACCTAAAGCTAAAAACATATAATCAAACCACTTCGGCAATCTTTAACGGAATAAATCAATGCATACTATCGGCAGTGTGCTAAATGCAACTAAATACCACAGTAAGATATTCAAAGTATAACAAGAGAAATTAGCAAGTAAGCTTACTATTTCCAGACAGGTGGGAGCTTTTTTGTTTTCTTGTAATAACGAGCAAGGCGATGGATCCTGCTCTCCACCAAAATCAAACGGAACTTAGAATCCTTATCCTTCCTGTTCCTCTCCAAATGCTTCCTAATGGCAACAGCCTTCTTAATCAAGTGGTACAAATCCTCTGGAATCTCAGGTGCAAGCCCTATCAATTTTCCCCAAAAAATACTCATACATCTCAAACCACATTCATTCAAATACTCATAAATCAAACCACATTCACATAAACGATGATAAAAACGTACCATGTGCCTTGAGGATACGCAAGATCTTGCTACCAGTAACACTCTTCACTTGTGCAATTCCATGAGAATCACGAAGAATCACACCAATCTGTGAAGGGGTCAATCCTTTCTTAGCGAACTTGCAAATGTTGTCCTCAACCTGAAATCAAAAAATCAAGCAAAACTTAATTAAAATTTCTAAAAAACATCTATACAGTGGTAGATACAAAGGTGGATGAATTTACATCTGGAGCAGAGATCTTGAGCCAACTAGGAGGAGTTCTCTTGTAAGGGAGAGCAGAAGCTGAAATACCCTTACTGAAACCACAAAAAACAGTAGAACACAAAAAAATGTCAGATTGATTCGCAGAAAAATGAAAAAATAAAAAATGGAGATTCAAAAGAGAGAATGACGAACCCACGACTGTGCATACGACCCATGATGACGGAGGCTACTGGTGGTCTGCAATGGAGGCTTACCTTTGGTTGTGCGGAAGGATTTTTCTCAAAGCTGCTTCTCTTCTTTAATCTATGGCGTTTTACTAGGGTTTAGTATTACTATTTTTGGGCCTTTAGAAGCCCAATTCTGGGTTTACTGGGCTGGGTTAACATAGATTCCTATAGAAGGTGGGCCTATTATTCAACTCTTACTATATCTTCAGCCCAAGTCGTGTAAACCTGTAATAATTCAGAACCTCAATTTTAAGTTTTAATTTGAAAGTTTCTCTTATTTCAACTTCAATTTCAAATCTCAAATTCTCCAGAAACTAGGATTTTAAAATTTGAAATTGTTTTTTCAAAATCTATAAATATAAAATTTGATTTCATAAGTTTATATTTTATAAAAAAAAAAGAGTCATTATTTCAAATTTTGCCCAAAAATTAAAAAACAAAGCCATGCTCGGTTGTGAAAAATATAATATTAAAGATTAGTTAGTGATTATTACTATTGTTGACTAGTGGATCTTTGTATAAATAAATCGATCTTCAAAATTATTTCATTCACGATCTTTTAAGAGCAACTTACAAAAATAACTATATTTATAGGGTGAATGAATATCAATAGCTATAAGTATGTTATATACAATGAATGACTATAATTTATGTCACTTTTTTGTTGTATTTTTGTATAGTTTTCATTTTTACATTAATACACTTTAAGTACAACAAACTAAATAAGAAATTGACTCTAAATATAATTTACTATCCTTATTACGTCCATACAATAAGTAACTTCCCATAATTAACTTATAACTAAAAATTAATTATTTAAAAACATATCAGATCATATTTTTTATCAGTTAACAAAAATTGTGATACATCATACTCAATTTTCTTGTTGTCTTCGACATTAATAATTTTTTTTGTTGATTCAAGTTATTGTATGTAAGCAAATTGTTGAATTTGTGAATGAATGTTAAGTATTTCGATTTTGATAGCTGAACTATGTGGCAATAAATACACTAGTGTTAGAAGAAAAATGAATACATTTTTGTTAAACACAAAAATAAATGCATTGGATACAACTATATCTGTATTTCCTAAACAACTTTTTATCTTGGATATAATATTTATCTATCTAGATGTAACTGTATTTGCAAATCAACATTTCAACTTGTGCTTATATAACAATACAAGTATCTATGTATATAAGTATGGATACATTTCAACAATGTTGTTAAGCAAAAAAATATGCATACATTACACAAACGAGCAAAAAAGATATAATTTATGGGTATCAAACTGTATAAATATCGATACATCAGACAAACGACCAAAAAAGATACAATTTGTGGGTATCAAATTGTACAAGTATTCTTCTAAATAAAATTTTGAATACGCTAACAATATAGTATTGATGTACCCAAATTTAAATTTTAAGAAAAACATAACACAATAAAATCATATTTCACTAAATTTTCTTAGATATATTTGATCTTTTAAAGAATTACTAATTAATGATATCAATGAGACCATATATTTATAAGGGTTTTCTGGATATATGTTATCTTATTATCTTATCGAAATTGATGATTTTTTTCATTGGCCCAAGTCGGGACTGGAGAAAAAAATTATTTTAGAGAGATTATTAATTTACCGAGTAATAGAGGTTTTACTGTATAACTGTATTCACAGATCAACAGTTCAACTTGTGGTTATATAAAAATACAAATCTCTATGTATACAAGTATACTACTATATAAAATATTGACAATCTGAGAAACCTCAATCTCTTTTTTGTTCATGTTCTTGTTGTACTCATTTTTTAACAACTATATATATACGAAATCATTTCAATACAAGAGGACAATCCATAATGACAATGGCACACAATACATGTGTTGAGATATATAAGTAAATGACATTAAACTTAGAAAAAAAAAGCATACAAATCTCATTGTCATTTTCCTCTTGTTCCTGCTCGACTGCTCTTTTTTCACACCCGCTGGAATCAATATTGTTGACTTTTCTCGCTTTTTCAAGATTAGTTTTCACTTCTGAACCTTTTTTTCCTCTTTTTTAATTTTGCATGTTCGATTTCTTCAAGCAAATAGGATATATGGTCATTAACCTTTTTTATTCTTCTTTCTTTCTCCATTATAGCAACAGAGCCTGAAATTTTGGTTTGTTGTGAGTAATACACAAATCAAAAGAAGGTAATTCATTCAACAATTTATCAAATAAATGTATATCTCTCGTAACCCGCCTCGACGTATCAATTTCAGTAATTGAAATGAATAAATAAATTCTTGAATCAAAACTATGAAAATAGAAGAAGTGTAGATATATAATGCTCATAAAATTGAGATAAATATGTAATTAGAAGATACTTGATGGATACAAAATCACAAAGATCGCTTATGCAGTGATGTAAAGGATCTTGACTTTGAATGAATTTGGAGAAATAAATCAGAAAATATGTATTTATAAAAATTGATGAAAGAGAAAAATTTGATGATGGTAAACATGGAAAAGATTACAAATGTGCTTGTCATAATTAATTAGACATTCAATAATTACTTTTCTATTGAATATTTATTTATTATATTAAATACACAGAAAAATAAGATTTATTTGCATATAATTAACTTTGCTATTTATATCCATATAGTATGAAAAAAATAAAGCATAGCTATTTTTCTTGAATATATATGGATATTTGCCATATTCTGAAATTTTTTCATCTTTGTTAATCTGTCAAAATGTTAAGTTTGTAATATCATCTAAATTACCACATTGTTGCATATTCTAATATAACTACGATAGTGTCGAAGTCACACTTTCATATCATGTACCCAAATTACTCGTATCGTTTGACTAACTAACTATCACTTATAAATTACAATTATTTGTTGTTGAATTATACCCCTTAGAAATTCAATATTCAAATTCAAAAGATTTGTGTTACATCAAAGGTCAAACTTGCTTCCAAGCTCAAACCATTAGAAATAAAATTACAAGTTTTTTTTTGTTATTGATAAAATAGTATCCTCCGCTCCTGTCAAATAAAGTAGAGGGGGAGAGATCATTGTTGATAGGTTCTTCGGTTTGGATAAAGCGTTCAACAGTTAGATCACTTGGATGTCAAGCATCGTCTACATCTATGGGATTGCTAAAATTCTATATAATGAAATCATCCCAAATTAGAGTCTCACCATAAATTGATAATTCATTGTCCACAAGTGACATTGAATATTGCTAAGTGATACCACCAAAGTTTAAGATCACTTATGGTTATTTTATTCCTAAACAATAAACATGCATTGCACACTATCAATAAATCAAATACCTAGTATAGATATTAAAATAATTCGTAACATATTGTGCATAATTTAACAAATTATTTTTTTGAAAGTTCAGCACCTTCATGTTTGTGCTTAGAAGTGCAAAAAGCATATAACCACGAAAAAGTGACGGTTCATTTTGAATCAACATTTCAAAGATCCCATTAGGATAAATGAAAAGCAGAAGTACTGAAAAGAGTTTTAAGTTACACGGCGTCTAAACTATACACCAAGGGAAGAAGCAACTGTACTTTTAGGTTCTACATGATTATAGGATGCCAAATACAATCACAAATTGTTCAATGACAGTAAACAACTGAAAAACACCGAAATCAATCCTACGAAATTGCAAATTAGATGCACTTGAACATGCCAAAATGAAAGACCAAGCTACAAATACTCGCAAAGTCAGCTTCTTGTTTTCATCCAACGAATGTTACACCCACAAATTTCAGATCACCCACCTGCATATCAAATAGAAGAAGAAAATTAGTTGAATTTTTAAGTATTGATGAAACTCTGTGCTGAGGACAGTACTGAAATGCAAAATAATAGACATGAAACTATACACAATTTTTATCCATGATTATAATGTTTTATTTGGCTGCCACTTAAAACGTCCTCTCAGCAAGTAATTTAGAAGCTTGAACAAGTCTTGACAATTCAACTAATCTAACATCTCCCACTAGAACAAACATCAGATTATTCTACCACCAAGCCAACTAGAAATAAACCGTTTAACGCTCTTTTACCTCTGCTAAAATTTGAATCCTGGTCTCTCATATTTTTCGCTCGACTTCAATTTTTATGCACAATACTATTCAAATGCCCACCAAAATAGATATCAGATAACTTTACCACCAAACCTTTGGCAACTAGAAATAAATAATCTGATACTCTTTAGTCTCTTCTAGTATCTGAACCCTAATCTCTCACGACTGTCATCCATTATGCACAAATACATGGGAGGAGGAGGCAAAGTCGTCCTGGAAGGAAGAGAAAAGGGAATCACCTAGTTTGGGTAGTCGATAGTAATTGGTAGTATTAGGAGGAAGACAAATTATTCAAGCTCAAAAGGCAAAACCTTAACCTAATTCAGGACAGTAACATTAACATTGTCAGAAACCTGTCCCTAGTTAATGTAGTATTGGAGGGAAAAGGCCAACCTAAAGGAAGTACCCATTTCTTACCATAGGAGGAGGAGGAGGAGAAAGTAAAAAAGGAAAAAGAAGGGAAATAAACAAAACCCCTTCTTAATTTCCAACTTCAACCTATTCAAGCCCTAAACTTTACCTAATTGAATGGTAGTGATATTAACATGGTCGGAACCTTGTCTATGGGAGTAAACCTAGTGTTGGAGGGGATAATGCAAATCTAAAAGATGTATTCATTTCTTATAGTTGTAGGAGGAGGAGGAGAAATTATTCAAGTTCTAAACCTTTAATCTAATTAAAGGGTTGTCACATCAACACGATCAGAATCTTGTCTATTTGAGTTAACTTAGTGTTGGAAAGAAAAGGCCAAGCTAAAGATGTAATCATTTCCCATCATTGATAACGCAGGAACTATTATTTGTACACTTAATCTTGTGTTTGGAGTAAAACTCTATAAAAAAAATTGTTTCCTATTATACCCTTGTGTTATTATGAGATTGTTTATTCCATGTAATTGAGTCAAATGTAATTGAGTCAAGATAGATAACCACCGGATAATCTTACTTCTTTTTTTAGTATTTCCTTCTTCATTTAACTAGTTAGGTTTTATATATATATATATATATATATATATATATTTTGAGGTATGATGTACTACTAAGGAGATCCTTGATAGCATGGTGTATTTCTAATTTTTTGTTGGTCAAATATATCTTAAACTTAAAATAGATTTAAGAAAACTTATTTTTTTTGATGACTAGGAAAACCCGCAGCCGCTACCCTATTGAAGACACTAGTACCAGAGGGCAAGAAAATTTTGTCGATATCACTAAAACCCCCGTCAATCTATTTAAGAATGAAGGAAAGATATTTATACTTGGCTTGAATTTTTAACCACTTGCTACCCCTGATTATCCTCTCATCACACCACCAGTGGAGGAGCATGAGTTCACTATAGACAGACTTTCAAGTAAGATGCATATTGGGGAGCAAAAAACAAAAGCTAATTAGAAAGGCAAGTTGAGTCATGTTGTTCCCTTACATCCACATACAACAAGGACAGTCTGCACTGGTTTTAAGGAGAACATTGATCTGGCTCGCATAAAAAGGTTGCATAAGTCGAAGGACCACCATGCAACCCATTGAATGAAGCCTCATGAACTGTCTCCCCTCTCTTTACAAGTTACCTTTTAACAGGACTAAATTAATTAAGGTGGTTTGGGAACAGAGTAAGGCAAGAGTGGAGAGATAAATGACAGCATTATCTTTTGTATTCTAGATTGACAAAGTACGCCATTTTCACAAGTTTGACCTGGTGTTTCAAGCAAATCTCCGCTTTAATTTAATGAACCCTCCGAAACTCTACTTTGTTAAAAACTGACAGAGAAGGAATATAGGATTATGACACAACAGCAACTTTTACATCAACAAGTATTATGTCAAAATAAAATGAATAAATTCTACACTAATAAAACCAACAAAAATCTAGTTGCCAAAGAAGAAAATTAGAATGAAACAGACAGTACATCTACCTCCACAATCCCTATTCCCTACTGAGAATGGAAAATTTTCTATATAACTTTCACCTCATGAGACACAGTATCTAGACATGAAGCATCTTTCGATTAGGACGTGGGGATATCCTATCAATTTCCAAAGTTCTCTTCAACTTACTTAAATAGAGCTCTTTTTGATAGACGGTACGTATGAATAGGACAAATTTTAAAGAGGTCTTTCATAAATGCAAACTGTACATAGTTAAGTTGTAATTTGGATGTATAATAAGATGAATCAGTAAAAATTTATTAGTAAGTCAGTAAGAAGAATTTAATTGGTGAATTTGCTGCAAAGGAATTGCTTTTGAATTGTCACATATGAGAGCAAGTTCTGTAGATGCAGGGGTTTAAACTCATGCTTCCCATTACAGATGCACGAGTTGTCACTGAGTTATAACACAAAAGTTTCCTTTTTCCATTTACAAGCAAAACATGAAAACCGTTAGACCCAGCATGCAGGTTTCTCAACATATCTCTGGACAAACCACACTAGGGGGTGGGGATATTTGTCAATGAAGAGCTCAAAGTTTTTTGTAAGCAATACATAATTAAAAAGTGGAAAATATTTTCAACCTGTTCCTTACTAGTTGATGCTTGTTATCAAGATAATGGACAAAATTTGCGAACAAAGAGGACTTTGTTACTCCAAATACAGAAATATCTTTTCACATAAATCCAATAAGGAAATATAGCTAGCATATTAGTGCACATTTGCCTTTCTTAAAACACAGGTTGCTCTTACAGACAAGAAACCAGTTGGTCAAACTTTGCTACTCTGAACCCATATATGACCAGAATCACCATGGATAATTTCAACTCACCATCATCTCACCCCCGCCATCTCTCACAAAACAGCACTGGACGATGGCTGTTCCTACAGTTTCAGAACCTTTATTCACTGTAAATAGCCCACTGATGATGTCCCTCTCCCAGGACAGCTCATAGTGTTTATTTTCTTACAAAAGTTACCTCTAGAAGATCAAAACACAAAACAGTTTAAAATGACCCTCCCCAAAACACTCCTTAGAACTCACAATACAATGGTACAGCTGTACAAGCCTATAGAACATATCCCGTGGAAGTAAGCTCATGACCTTCCTTAAATACCTCTTGCAAAATAGTTCATTTTGGCAGCAATATTTTAATCCAAATTGAACAAGGACTACATCTTAAAAGTAACTTGCAACTTGAACAAATAACAAAGTGTATAAAATCTGATGAATATGAATTATGAAAGACCTACATAACTCATGAATGAGGCAGATAAATACAAAAGCGAAGAAGTGATATTGCCAAGGCAATGACGAGAAGTCTCTTAGGCAGAACAATTAGTAACACCATTCCCCCACATCAGCCAACGCTCTACCCTTTCACTTTCAACTTTCAAAAATGGCAAACCTGAACAAAAACAAACGCAAAAACTTCTAACAACATCCTGGGAATTCCATCTATCTTGTTGTCCAGTAGGGTATTAACACATGTATCACCATAACTTTCTCCACTACTAGTTTAGCCAATAGATTTCAACATTTCTCTCTACTTAAATAAATTTCAACAGTAGTAGTCTACGTCCATGAATTTCAGTCATAAGCAAAAAAGTAGATTCTGGCACAAACAAAAAAGGCAATTATTCAACAATTAAATCTGCTCTCAAAAGCAAAGGCATTTTCACAATTAATGGTCCGAAAATGCGAAATGCCTATACATTCCAAAGCAACGTCTTTTTAGTTCTCCCAGGTAAATTTATAAATAAAACATACATGGAGTAAATGTGAATAAAATGTTCCCTGCCAAAAATATCTAAAATTTGCAAACAGTATCCTTCATTGACCAAAACTCGTATATCATATTATTAGCAAATTGCATAGCCTCAAAGCAAAGATATGAGCGCAGACAAAAATTGAGTCAACACAAATCATTACACATGATTAAAGCATTTCTAGCAAAAAAGACCTTGAATTTTCAAAGAACAAGATCTTCTTAAAGAATTGAAATTGTAAACGGTATGATTACTCACAGGCGAAATCACTTGGCAACCATCCTAGCAATGAATTCCTCGTACTTAATCTTTCCATCTGATCCAACATCAACCTCTCGGATCCACTCATCAAACTCCGAAGCCTCGAGCTTTTCACCTATACTGGTGAGGATGTGCTTGAGATCCGCAACAACAACATAACCGGTAGAATCCTTATCGAGGACCTTAAAGGCATCACGGAGCTGGCGATCAAAGGGCTCAGGCTTGAGGTGTTTGGACATAAGCTCAAGGAAACGGTTGAAATCGAAGGGCGCATTGAGTTTCTCCTCGGCGATTATGGATTTGAGTTGAGCTTGGGTAGGGTTGCCGCCGAGTGAACGCATAAGGATACCTAGCTCCGATGGGGCGATCTTACCGTCACCGTCGGTATCGAAGAGAGTGAAGGCCTCCTTCATGGAGGATATTTGATCGTTGCTCAGATCTTTCCCCATTTGCTCCGATGATTTCTCTCTCTAGCTGCTTTTCTCCTTCACTCGTCAAATTTCTCTCTTTGTAGATTTTGGGATGCAAATTTTTGGTTAAAATGAAGCTGGAAGGGGGAGTTTCACCATTTTCAAGATGCATTCGGGTTATTTCAGTTCGGCCCATGGGTGTTAATGTCAGCCCATCTCAAAACTAGGCCCCAGATAGAAGGCCCATTGGGAATATAGCATGAGTTGAAATGTTGAATGTGGTATAACAAAAGAATTTAAAGTGTAAATTACATAAATCTCATAGTTTTAATATGAAATTATAATCTATTATTAAAAAGTTTCTAATTACATTAATTTCTTAAAAATTAAAAAAATCGGATACAATAATTGAAGTTCGAATACATTAACATGTAGTCCAGATACATAATATATAGCTCGAATATATTAAATATTGGTTCGGATACATGAATATGAAGCTCGTATACATTAAAGAAATAAGTGTGTATTTTTAAGGTAATATTATAATATATTCCTTAAAAGTGTATAATTACAAAAATCCCTCAAAACGGATACGGTAATACAAACGTTGATACATTAATTTGATGCGTGAGATACACTATCTGATGCACGAGATACACTAATCTGATGTGCGAAATACATTAATTCGATGCGGAGATACACTAATATAGTGCGCAAGATACACTAATCTGATGTGCGAGGTACATTTAATACGTGATACACTTATCTGATGCGTGAGATACATTAATGTGATGCACAAAAATGAGAGATTTTGGAAATTTGTAAAACTTATAGGGAATAATGGTAATAAGTAAATTAAAAGGTGGGATTTTCATAATTAATCCTTGTTTTACACTAACCCATTAGGAGGAGCAAAAAATAAGTAAAAATTACAACTAAATTTGAAGACTTCGTTGCACAAATATTATCTTTCACTCAAATATGAACTCTAACATAAATTTAAAATAAAATACTGGAATAATATTCTAGCTGGATTCGAACTCATGTTTTACAGGTGGATCTTCTAACTTATATCAGTAACACAATGACAGTTGTACGCTTTTCATGGTGCACTATTAATTATATCCTGATTTCTGTCTGTTTATCAAAATAGATATATAGATTTTTTCCGAAGTTAACGAGTGAACGAGCACTCCTCCTGAACGGTTGGATGCACCCCTTCTGAAGGGTTGGAACCACCTCTGGATTTAATTACATTTTATTCTCATTCTTTTCTAAATTACAAAAATCCCTTTAATTTATAGGATCTTTGATACATCAGTAACCAGCAGATACATAGCTTATGGATTGCGTTTGTACATTACTTAATGGGATGCATCCGATCAAGAGGGGATAGGGATTTATCCAAGAGAATTTTTTTGTAATTTTCTTAATATGGTAGGAAATTTTTAAAATTATGGTAAAATAAGATTTGTATTTATACATTTTTCAAAAAAATAAAAATAAAGTAAAGGTACTATGTTATAAATATATTTTTATATATTATTGTGAATTTTTTTTTTTCGAATAGTGAAGTTTTATCAAGAAATTCATATTAATCCTAAGGTTCTCTAAAATTACTTGGAGATTAAAACACCCTCAAAACCCTAGTTTACGCCATGTAAAGGGCCTCCATAAAACAAAAAAACACTATAGTAATAATGATAATTAGAAGCAAAGTGACATGAGAGGTGAGGACTGATGAGAGAGACTTTTATATAGTAGAGATGCAGTGGAAAAAATAAGGTCCTTAAGGTGGCAAATACTTTGTAAAATGCATAAAAATAAAGACAACCATAAAGCAAAGCCTTTAATTTTTGTATTTAAAAAAAAATTCACTCTCATGTAATATCATATATAAAGGGTTTTTATACCCAATAATGCTAAAAAAGCAAGATGCTTTTCTAGTCTAACTCCCAGCTAACAACAAACTGAAAAGGTAGAAGAAAAATACTTATGATTAAAGAATTGCAACAACAAAGAAATTTTTATATGGCATTAAGAATGGTCCAGGGGTCAATCAAATAGGTATAATTATATGAGACCAAGGTTCAAATTTAATAAAATTAGCAAATCTTTACACTACACACACTCATTCGTTTGTCTTATTTTATGTTCTTTAACTATGTTATTTTAAACATGTCATGTGAAAAATTACATCTAAAAAGTTGTTAAGAAAAAGATATATATAACTTTTTAAATAAATTTAAAAAAATTATAACAAACAAAATAAAACAAATAACGCACTATGTGTTTTTTTGAATTTAATGGAGACGATAAATAGATAAAGCCAAATATATACATACAACCAAATAAGGAGTATGTGTTTTGACTTAGTTTGTCATTGTGCTCACAATTTCACTCGTGACTGGTACACGAAAATTTGTCTAAAATTGGGCTAAAATCTCTTTTTAATTTACTATTCAAATAACAATGTAAAAAGTCGTTATTGTTTTAGAATAGGAAATTTTTTAAAATATCAATATTTTAGCATTTAAGAGGACACATTAGCAACAATTTCAATATTTAGTAAAAATGTCATTTTAGTTTGTTATGTATATTATTTATGTTTTTATTATTTATTTTTATTTAAAGAATATAATTATTTAATAACAAAAAGGAGAAAATTATGGGGGGAATATTTCAAAAAAAGCAAGCATCCTTAATTTTTTCTTATCAGTTACATTTTCAAATAAAGTTTAAATTTTGTTTTTTTTTTCTTCAGAATTTTTACCTTTTTAAAATTATATTCATTCCACAACATATTCTATTTATATTTGTTATAGTTTTTTATTAGTTTATATTCATTCCAATAGGTATGCCGAATTTATCTATATAGTCATTTAATAAATATATTTGTATTTTCATATATTTTTTCCCTATATAGCTATTTTTTCTTCAAATTATATTCATTCCACAATATATTCTATTTATTCTAGTTTTTATTTAGAATTTTGTATAATAATATATAAAATACAAAAAATTAGTATGATTAAAAAGTGAATGAAATATAAAATTGAATATTTGGTGTACTCATTCTTAAATAAAATACATAACTAGTTGACATACCTTTACAATAAATACAAATTAGAAAGAAATATCAAATTCACTGTGTATTTATTTTTCTTTTCAAAATCTTGTTTCCTTTTCTAAATCGTATTCATTCCAATATGTCTATTATTTGTATTTGTATTCGAATACAAATAAACTAATAGAAATTTGTTCTTCTTATAAATAAAATACATAACTAGTTGACATATATATGAATACAAATTAGGGACAAATACAAGATTCATAAACCATGCAACATGAAATTTTTAATAAATACATATTGATAATATACATAGTGATTTGAATACAAATTAAGAAAGCATACCAAATTCTAAAAAAGAACTATAAATACAAAACAAACTAATAGAAAATTGTTCGACAACTATCCGATCTTCGTCGTCTTTCAAGATCCTCACGAGTAGACAAAAATTCTACATTTGCGTTCTGAATTTGAGGAAGGTTTTGCACACCAACAAGTCTTGTAAATGTTCTTACCCTCTTTCTTCCCTCATTTTAGCAGCGGATCATACATTATACACTATTTGTTAAGTAATAAATAAATTAAAGGATGAAAAATCACCAGAAATTGGTTGATTAAGATGAATACCTCTAGTAAACCTCTTGGATTCAGCCATTGGAGAGTAAATCATAAAGGAAATTGAAAAATACAAACAACATTTTTTTAAGATTTAAATAAAAATAAAATTAGAAAAGAAATCTGAAAATAGGATAAAGATTAGAGATACCTTAATCAAAAGGATTCTGGTTGATTCAATTTTGGATTAAAAAACAACCAAAATATATGGCAAAAAAATATTTGCAACTTGAATGTTGGAGGAAAATCAGAAAAGATAACCATGAGAGAGAAAAAAAATTAAATGGGAGAGATAATTAACAATTAGAAAAGATAAATATGAGAGAGAATGATTTTTTTTTAAAAAAAAAGATATATAGAATTAATTGAAAAAGAGAGATAAAATAGGAAGAAAATTGGGACACATAAATTTTCTAAAATAATGACATTTTTGATAATATTGCTAATATTTATAAAGTATGGATATTTTTACTAAATATGTTATTTATTTTGACTAGTTTACTAATTTTTCCTTTTTTAGAATTGCACTCAAATGCCAAAAAAAAAAAGCCTTTCTTCTTTAATTTAAAAATACTTGTCATATTTTGTTCTTTCACCTTTCTTAAGAAAAAAAAATATTACTTTACTACTAGAAAGAAATTTGACTAAATTGTTCTTATTTATTCCTCGTCTCTATTTAATTTTGCACCATATGACAACGGATAAAGGGTGGAAACAAACAAACTAAAACGACAAGTATTATGGACTATCTATTTATAAAAAATTTAAATTAACGTTTCATTGAAAGTACCTGTGATGTGCTTTCACAATATATTTTGATACTTAACAATAAGCTTTCCAGTGCAGCTCATGAATTATTATAGCAAAAAGGAAGGTGGTGTACCACAATTCGAGTTAAAAAGAAGAAGGGGACACCATATAGAAACGATAGATGCATGAGAGTTGGGACCATAATCTTCATGAATTCTTTTATTTCATTATTATAAATCATCACTATCATTTCCATTTTTTTAATTATTAGTTTTCGAAATATCAAAATTTTGGAGACCTTTTGTTTCTAATGCATGTGACACACTATACACTAAAATTTAGGTTACTTAATATAATAAATGCAACAATGTAACTTAACAACATTATATGAATTTATGATTTGATGTTAGAAATTTAATTTAGATTTGAGTATATTTTTCTCATAATATGAAAACCCTACTAATTTTATACTTGTGTAAACTATAAAAAGTAATAATTCAATTTTTATATGATCTTACCAAATGAAGTAACAAATTATAGTTACTCAACTTTGTTGTATTCAATTTTTTGCTATTACCTTCCATAGTCATTATTTTCAAAAATTATAATTTATGATACCTATTTAACAGTTGCGTAACCATCTAGGATTGTCAGTTGGACACCTTTCATCGAAATACTATATATATAAAACTATATGAAATATTTATGTATACATATCTCCGTGCTACTGATACAGTGATATGGAATTCAAATTGCTGACACTAAAAAGGGAATGGAAGAGGCGCTTTTGCTGTTTGTTGTTTTGCTGAATTTAAATTAAGTTGTAACTGACACACACAAGAAAGAGAGTTGCCAGCTGTGAAGAATCTTTCTTTTTTCTCGCCGAGCTCATATTGAAATCCTGATTAAATTTGAATTGAACATTGCAAGATTCATTTACATATGATATTTTCAACAGATTTTTCTTTATATTTAGAGCTTAAACTTGAGACTTCTAATTAAGGATGAATTAATCTTACGAGTGCGGATAGTTGTGAAGAATCTTACTATATAAGCGTGTTGGAGGGTCGTTGAACCAAAAGCAGAATATATAAATATATATATAATAGTGTGTCACTTAATCCTAAAAGGCTGTTTTAAAGGTTAGAATTCGATGCCTTATTCTTTTCCTTTTACAGGGCATTGGGAAAGGTATCATAATTCACAATTCAAAAAGGGAAAAGTGAAGTAGTAATCAACATGAGTGCGACTCCTTTTTCCATTTTTACAAAACTACCTTTTAGGAATGGACATGAATATTGGAAAATCGAAATATTATATGGAATTAAATTATTTTGATATTTTAATTTTTATATTTCAATTTTGGTTCGATATTTAATATGTATTTTTGTAGTTTTTGATATGTAATTTTATACTATTTGATATTTCGATTTATCGAAATATATCATATTATAATATATATTTATATTAATTATTAATATTAAATAATAAATATTATAGTTTAAAAAAATATTAAAAAGTAAAAGACATTTCTTTAATGTAACTATTTTTAGTCCATTAAGTTGAAAAATCAAACAAAAAAATTTGTAAATTTTTAAATTTTAAAAAGCTTACTAAATAGGCCCATTAAAAAACTGAAATAACCAAATCGAATCAAAATGATATAAATCAAACCAAAATAATAAAAACTGAACCGAATTATTTCGATTTGATGTTCGGTACACGTTGTACAAGAATTCGAAAATCAGGAAAAAAATTGAAACCAAATCGAATTACTAAATATCAACCCCTACTACCTTTCTATAATACAACCAACAATATATCTATTATATTTTTATAAGTTGCGTATAAGAAAAATATAACATATGTCGATCTCATCATATTATTTAATGAATAGAGAAATTGTTTCAAAAAAATTCTCCGTTCAAATAGCTAATAACAAGACAATTTGAAATAGACAATACAAAGATAGAACAAATACCTTTCTACAATACGACCAAGAATCACACTTCACCTCAAATATTGCTACTGGCTAAAGCCATTATACATACTTCACCTCAAATAAAGAATTTAATAAAAAAAAATACAAGAATCATATTACTCGTAATATTTCAGATATCACTCGTCAGTAAATAGCTAATTATATTTAATTTCTCATCCTCAAAAGAAATGAACTTGAGTACTTTATGCATGTTTGACTTTATTTTCTTAATTACACCATGACATCCTTGTGATAAATGAATGGCTGACATATGTATAGGAAATTAAAAATTATTAGTAATATTATAATTGTATTCCTTTTAATTTTCTACTCGAATTTACTATTTCAAATCAATTGTTATTTTAAACAGTGACGGAGCTAGAATTTTTAATAAGAGGGTTGAAATTTGTAAAAATAGACACACAGAGTAGTCGAAGGGATTTCACATTTACTATATATAAATAAAATATTATTTTAATCATGTATAAAAAGTATAATTTTCCGTCGAAGGAAATTTAGATAAACCCCTTGTACTAAAATGACTCCGCCCCTGCTTCTAGACAGATATTGAATTATCGAATCACTCGTAACTATTAGTAACATGTTATAGCACCAATCAAATAAAAACTACAAAAATACTCTTGTTCAAAATTATTTCTTACTTTTTAGCATCACTATTAAGAAAACATAGTCGAAGATCAATTTTCTCTCATTCCATTCACCAATCCAATCATCATTTCTATACCATAGTAAATACACGGGAATTTCAACAATTTATTGTTCATTGGCTTTTATGTTATAAGTTCTTAGAAAAGCATGTTTATTTGTAATATACATAAACCTATTAGTAATAATTATTAATTAATCAAAACTTTTTTCTTTCATTGACGTTTATCTTATAAAATAGTGTTTTTTTTCTTTGAAAAGTTAAAGCACTTAAAAAAAACACTTTCCCTAAAAAAAACATCCTAGAGTGAATATTGATCAAATGATGAAATTGCGGAATCAAGAATAGAAAAGAAACATTCTTGAATACTATTTATTTTGTGACTTAATTAAATCTGGAAAATAAAATATTTATTATACTCTGGAAAGAGACTTTAATTATCTTTAGAAAATATACTAACGTACCTCTGAACCAAACAAATTTTATTTTCATATTCAAACAAATTTTATTTTCATATTTCTAATGATAGTATTATCATTCTTAGTGTAACTAAATGTCCCCCATCTAAGCGGCCAGGTTTACATGAGAACTCCATAATAATAATAATAATAATAATAATAATAATAATAATAATAATAATACCCAAATGTAGGTGATTATATATATATGTCCAAGGACAGAGATTTTATTTAGCCAGCCAAGTCTTGGATAAGGATAAATAAAACAAATTAACATGCATGTGCTGGCAACTCAATAAAAGAATTATATTTTGTAATTAGCATCTTATATATAGTGAGACCATGCAAAAGCTAGCTAGCATGGGCACGACACTATTATCCTAACCTAAAATTAATTAATTATGCACATTTATCTAAGCAATGCCTAAAAAGAAACACGACACAAAACAAATGCATAATAGTAAAATTAAAAATCAGCTTTTTGTTTGTTTGTTTTTAGTCTAACATTTTATTCAAAACTTCTTTTTCGATCAAATCGAATATCATGTGTTTGTTTTACAGTGACAATATAGAAAATTTACTTGTGTGTTTTTCTAGGCTAAATGAATATACAGACGGTGCACTACTTTATCTTAAAATGTACAACAGAATATAAATCAATTTATTTTGTTGGAACGATCAATATTCTTGTGTTTCTCACTATATATTTATCTTGTTTCTTTAATCGATACATTAATTAGTTGATATGATGGATAAATTTAAACTTTTTTTTTTCATTCTTAACTTTGCTACAAAGTTTTTGTTTTGATCATGTTACTTCCGATGATTACTTTATTTGTCATCCTTATAAAAAATAAACGATAATAGTATTTGTCATATTAAAAAATCAAGTAAAAATTGATTATATTATTTTCATTTTTGCCCTGAAATAATATATATGATGAGATACTAATTAATATAATGAAAAAGAGAGTAACACTTACTGAGATGAAAAAAAAAAATAAGGACAATTTGATCAGATTACCATTTTAATTAATATTTTCTTTAAAAATATGATAAAATAAATTGGACAGGAGAGAGTAATTTTTATGAAATGGGGTTTGAGAATAATGTAATTTAGTGTCATAATGGTGATTATTATTACTGTTATTAATGATATATGATGTCACTAATTATGATATCTCTCCACATATTGCAAGACAACTATATTACTAATAGATTTTTCCCTTAATTAATCCCCATAATAATCATGCAGTGTGTTTCGACATTATTGGTGATGGCCTTCGATTTGATAGCGAGTACTAATTAATGTTTTAATACGAGGTACTATATAATAAAATAAATTATGTTCTGTCTTATATATATAGTGATGTATAAATATGTTAATTGTTTAAATGCTAACGTGACTTATATGTGATAATTGTAATTGTGAAGTAAAATATTACTTTAATACTCCCTTCGTCCGCTATTGTTTGTAATGATTTTTATTTTTAGAGTCAAACTATATGAATTTTGACTAACATTTTAAGATGTATTTTTTCATCATATTCATATGCAAAAAATTGCAATTTATAGTACTTTTCATATAGTTTTTGAATATCTAAATTTTTGTTTAAAACAACAAATTGATGTAATTTAATTTAACATTGTAAAATAATCAAATTGACTTTTGATGACAAATAAAAGTGAACAGAGGAAAGTAATTGGAGAGTTATTTTGATGTATCATCATATCAAATTGAAGTTCAAAATATAGGTATAATGTAATATGTTATTTTTGTGATTTCTATTCATTCTTCAAATCACTTTAAGTCAATTAATAGAAGTAATATAGTAAAATAATTATGTCAATGATAATTTCTTTTTAATAAATTCAAATATGAATCGTAAAAATAAATCAAAGGTATCTTATTTTTGATTAATACATAATCAATGCATCAATAACAAGTTCAAGGTCTTTTGAATTGTCACCGTGAAGAGTTTAATATGTACCTGCCTGCCTGAATATATTTCTTTCTATGGTGACACAGTATTTGGCATATAGCCTATAGGTAGGAACATCAAATAGTTTAAATATTGAACACCAAATGTATTTTTCAAATTTATATAACTACAAAAAAAAAAACAAGTAAACTGTATCCAGCATTGTTACGTTGTCAATTAATAAACTTTCATTTGGTCTTTACTTCCTCGGTCCGATATTGTCTGTCAGGATTTCTATTTTTAGAATTAATTTATAAAAAATTTAACTAATATTTTAAGATATATTTTTTCATCATGTTAATATGTAAAAAATTATAATTTATAGTTCTTTTCATATAATTTTAGAATATCTTATTTTTTTTATTTAAAATATCGAACTAATGTAATCTAATTTACCTTTGAAAATTAGTCAAATTGATTTTTGATAAGCACAACATGACAAATAATTTCGGACGAAGAGAGTAATAGTTAACAGAATACTAAAGAGTTGATAATCTAGTTATCAATTATGATTTAATTTTCAACTAGTCTAACATCGCACAACACTATTGTGACCATTAGAAAACATCTAATAGTTGCATTAATTAAAACTACATAAATTGAGAAAAATGTAGTAAATAATTTAAAAAAACTAACATATAAATAGTAGTCCCAAGACAATTAAAAACCGTCAAATTAGTGTCAGAGCCTCCCATAAAAAACATTATTTATTACTCAATTTACTGTGCTAGTTTGCTCATAGGAGGACCACCAACTTCATCCACATATACTACTATTACTACTTTTTATGTGCTGTCCAAACTCAATCTAAATGAGATTTTAGATCGATAATTGGTAGATTGGATAAGAATAATAATTATTTTATTTATTTATTTAATTTGTTAATGTTATGTTTTTAAAATTGATTTGATTAATTTTTAAAATTAAATGTTATATTAATTTGATATTTTAAATAAAAATTTAAATATTTAAAAATTATATGAAAAAATATTATAAATGGCAATTTTTACATATCAATATGATAAAAAAATGTATTTTAAAATGTTAGTCAAAGTTCTTATGGGTTTGATTCAAAAATAGAAACTAGCACTGACAAAAATGGACGAAGGGAGTAATTTAAAGATTTGTATAATTAAAAATATATTGTTTTGAGATTGATTAAATCGTTATGATAAGCAGTTATATTATATATATGAAATAACTTATCTTATTATTAAAATTTATCGTGATCAAATTCTCCTTTTTTATCTTTCAAATTTATTTGATAGAGAGTGTGGACAAGTTCTCCTTTTTTATCTTTTCCCCTTTTCATATTTTTTTGCTTGTAAAAAAAATAAAGCAACTTTTGGTGGATTTTTTGGTCCAAAGTATATATCACTAGCTAATTAGTAAAGTGTTTAATTTAGTGGATTGCATATTTTTGACATGGAATTAGTCAATGCTGAACTTGAAGTCACTATATATAGTGAATTCATAACTTTATATATACGTGTATATATCTTTATATAAAAAAAGATATATTTTTTTATTTTAATTCCTCTGTGTGTGATTATATTTCATAATTGATGAAACTCAAGTTGAAGTAAAAGGCACAACGTGGGAAAGAGGCTTGTGGGGTTCGAATTTAATTACATTAAATTAATAATATTGATGATGCATCGTACACTAAGTTTGAATAGTTGTTATCTATCGTTTTTATAATGTTATCTTATGTTTTGTATTGTTTGAATAATTATAATGTTGACATAATATATAAACATGATTTTTAATTTGGCCTCAACAAACGATTATGTCCTTCAATTTTGAGTGCATAAATAGACACTTAAATTTGTAGAAAATTGAATAAGTAGATCCATATGTCCTACATGACATAATACACGTAGGACGTCATGTAAGACACAAATTTGTCACGTGAGGTGCTATTTATGACGAATATGTTTATTTATTCAATTTTATACAAGTTTAAGTTCCTATTCGTGCACATTCAAAGTTAAAAATCATAGTTATCAATTAACATTAAGTTAAAAATCATGCTTATATATTATGCTTATAATGTTTGAATAGATTATATATATATATATATATATATATATATATATATATATATATATATATATATATATATATATATAATTATCATTTGAATGAAGAGTCTATAAAAAGAAAGTAAATACATATAAAATTATTATAAAAAAGTAATATAAAGATATAAATATAGCACAGTCAAATAATTAACAAAGACAGAATAAGAAGAAACAAAAAGTGATACGCGATCACGTTAAAATATTTGTTACATAAAATGAGAATTTTGTTAATTATTACATAAAATGAATTTAATGATACAATATAATAAAATTATAGTTAAATTAACAATACAATACCACACATTTAATGATAATATATTAACATGTTAACAATATTCTGTTTGGCATGTTAAACTCAAAATAGGAAGAAAAAAAAAATTAAATTGTCTTTATCGGAACTGTAAGATTTTTTTTTTGTCTCTCTATTTGGTGTCTGTTATATTCTAGGTGTTTTGATGATCCTCACAAATGCGGGGACCTGGTTCCTGGCAGAGTGCTTTCGTCCAGATACAAATGGGGTACAGTCATAAAAGTTGTCATGTCAGGTGGTAGGTGAAAAGTGCAGTATCCTACAACAATAAGAAGAGTGGACGAGATTGTATGTTTCAGTATCTCACAAATGCAGGGACCTGGTACCAGGCAGAGTTTCCTCCATCAGATACATAATTGGTTACAGCTGTAAAGCTGTCACGTCAGAGGTTGGTAAGGCGTCAGTGTACTGCACCAATCAGAATGGAGGAGGGTGTTTGTCCAACGGATAATAACTCTTTATGTTTGATACTTTTAGCATGACAAACACCACATTATATTCATTCATCCAAAGAAGGAAGTCAGCCTGCAAGCCTTTTCAAAAACTCATATAGAAGTTTGCAAGGGATCTGGTTCCCGTAAGCAAGGGACCTGGTACCCGCAAGACTGCGACGTGAAAAGGACGAAAAGACAACTGTCAGAAAAGCTGTCATCTCTGATGCGGTAGGTGCACAACTTTTCAACAGCAGGCCTTCAACCAATGGGATGACATCAACGAATTTGTGGGAAATTATATTATCTCTTTCCAACAAACACAAATTCAAGACTTGGCAAATTAAATTTGGATTTTCTCTGAAAATTCACAAGCTTGAACAGAAGACCATCTGCAAGGAAGAACATTGCTCAACTCAACAGAAGGACCTGATAAAGTAAAGAAGAATCTTTGTTGTATTTAGAGCTTTGTGTCTATGTACTTACATTGTAAATCTGTTCCTAATCTATAAAGGATTCAGATATTTGTTTTAGGTTTGTAAAAGTCTAAATCTGTTAAGGTTAACTGATTTAGTGGACAACATTGTTTTGTTGCTTAGTCAAATTCTAAGTCATCTAGAGTTAGGTGGTTTAGTGGGCGGTGTGATATCCGCTTAGGCTCTTGAAGAAATAGGTAGATTACTTGATCGTGAGATTAATAACTTTTTCTCATATTGATTATAACCGGGTTTCACTTTTGCTTGAGAAGATTAGTGAAGACGGTTGTAAATCCTGTGCAACAGGTCGTGGTTTTACTCCCTTGAGCAAGGAGGTTTCCACGTAAACTGCTTGTGTTGTGTTCTTCATATTGTTTAATCTTCTGCACTGTTTTTGCTGTGTCAAGGGACTTGGTCCATTGACTGGTAGTGGACGTACATATTTCAACAAGTGGTATCAGAGCAGGTGCTCTCTATCTGGTTAACACCAAGAGAGAAGTTCCTGCGAGAAATGGCGTCACTACTGGATAAGCAAAGAAATCAGTCTCCCGCAAGACCTCCTCTGTTTGATAGTAAGCTATATAAATATTGGAAGATTCGGATGAGAGACTATCTCATGGCTGAGGACAGTAAAGTATGGGATGTCATATGTATAGGTCCTTATGTGCCAACTATGGAGGTTAAAGATGGAGAGGTCACAAGAGTCATTCCCAAAACTAGAAAATAATATAATGACTCTGACAGACTATTAGTTCAGAAAAATCATAAAGCAAGGAAGCTATTGATGTGTGGCCTTAGTATAAATGAATACGATCTAATTTCATCTTGTGAATCAGCCAAGGAAATTTGGGATCTGTTAAAAACAACTTATGAGGGCACTGAGGAAATAAGGAAATCTAAGCTAAATCTCTTTTCTACTCAGTTTGAAGATTTCACCTTGAATGATGGTGAACTCATTCATGAAGTGCGCACCAGATTCTCCAACATCACAGATGAGCTCATGTTCCTTGAAGAACCTGTTCCTATTGTCAAGACTGCAGATGTTAAAGACAAAGAAGGGGACCAGGTCTGTCACAAGATAAGCAGAAGAGAAGTCTTCTTCGGGGCAGTAAAAAGAGAAATGGTTGCATGGGAAAAATCCTCAAGTGATTCAGATGATTCTGAAAACACAGATAATGGTTTTATGGCAAAGTCAGACGAGGAAGATTCTGATGAAAAGGTAACTCTATCTTATTTCAAGCAAAACTTGAATACCTTTTCTACTAGTAAGTTGAGAAAGTTGGCTGTTGTATTACTTGATTTGATAAGTGAGATGAAAGATGAGAAGGATCTCGTAAACAACAACCTAGACATCTTTCAAGATGGAAAAATTGCTTTAGTTGCCCAAATAACTGATATTGAAAGTCAAATGGTTGTTCTAGAAACAGAAAATTTAGAACTAAAGGAAAAGATAAAAGGGGCGACTACTACAATTTTCAAAGGAAAGAATGAGGCTAGCAAATTGCAGCTGGACCTTGAAAATAAGCTGTATACTGCTGAAATAAAGATTAAAGTGGCTTTCGAGAGAAATCATGCATTGGAGAGGGATTTGGTCCGTGTAAAAGAGGAACTTGAAAATTCCCTCAAATGGACTAATTCCTCTAAGATCCTTACAAATATACTCGGTCAAGGAAACAACATAAAAGGAGGTCTGATCTGCAAAAGAGACTGTCCTGCGCTTAAAGATTGTGGAGAAAGTTCATCAAACTATTCCAGACCACGGAATAGACTGAAGAAGGGACCTGGTCCTGTGTATGGTCAACAAAAAAACTTACAGAAGAAGGGACTTGGTCTTGCTTCTGTTCCTAAGTTGAAAAATATCAATCTGCCTCACTGGACAAAGAATTCTCTTATCACTCCTTTATCCGCTTACTGGGAACTTCAACTGAAGTGGGTTCCCAAGGCTAACACGTGATATGACATTCTTGTGAGAGGAAGTGGCAACAACCAGTGTCGATTCATGAATGGTGGATGCTCAAAGCACTGAACTTCCTCTCTCTCAATACACTTCAAGATGGAGGTGTCTCTTTTGGCGAATGGCAAGAAACGCTACATTATTGGTGTAGATTTGTGATGAATGAAACGAAGCTAAGCTCTTATCAGATAACTGTTTTGTCACAAACTTGCTCTCTCGGTCGATGATTTTGATAGAAAAGAGATGCAAGAACATGTATATTGCTGATCTGCTTACTGCTCATTGTTTAGTCTCACTGAACTTAATGCTCAAGGTATGAATGCTGAGGTATGATTAAGGAGACGTGCTCATGAGTGTTGCTTTGCTGCACAAACCTGTGTCAGGGGACCTGGTCCAGGTATGCATAAAACGATATTTGAAAATGACAAAGGTTGTGACGATGATGTTAAGGAGAAGCAGGTCAGACCTTCTTCAGGCTTATCAGGGTATGCTAAAAATGGCCATGTGTTTATTAATGAGTCTAGAAGATTTTAAAAGTTGCAAGGAAAGAAGTTTCTGAGATAGAAGAGTTGCTTCAGAATCAGAGAGATGGTTTAAATAGTGAGTTTGCTGAAGAACATCCTCATGAATCCAACAATCTCAAAGAAGATGATGCAGATGATTAACGTGATGAGGGACCTGGTCCTCTAGACAGTGCTGAACAAAGATGATGCAGTTCAAACTGATAATGTGAATTTTGAAGGTGAGAATGAAGAAGCTAATAAAGCTCAGTTTGAAAGAAGCAAACTCTGATAGTCGGTTCCCCAACAAGATGATCGGTTGTCCAAGTTGCTTCTCAACAATGTATTCAAGAGAGGTAAAAATGTCAAAAACTCTTCTCTTTGAATTCAATATGCAAGGAACTGCTGATCATTCATGTACATATTGATAATGTCATCTTTGAGGCAATCTTTGAGGTGTTGTGTGAAGAGAAGCTTTGTTAAAAGGCAAGATTCAATTGCTCTTTCATCAACTGAGGCAATAAATGTAGCAAGTGCAGCTTGATGGGTTCAACTCTTCTGGATCAGGAAACATCTTGAAGCTCATAAAAATCTGGCTGAATTAATCAAGATGATGATGGAAATGCTAAAACCTTCTTGAATGGATCCTACCTGAAGCAATCAACTCTTTTAATGACTATGAAAAGGGAGCAGGTATCCTTGCTTTTCGGTTATGTATGTTTTAGCAAATTCAGTTTCATACCTTTTATAAGTATACACACATGGAAAAAGGGATGAAGAAAAAGGGAGGTGAGGATAGATCTAGGCAATGACATTCAAACTACAGAGAGGGACCTGGTCCTTTCTCGAAGGTTAGCAATCTTAACATTGCAGTTTGAATTATGCATGAGAACCATTGAAATTGCCACATGTCTGTCCTTCAGGAATCTGACTGTTGTCTCATCTTTTGAGAGCCAAAATGATACCTTATTTCTCTTTCTTTTATATATTCCATATTCTTTCTATTTCCTCAAAAAAATTTAGTTGCCTTCCAAATATCAAGGTGCTTCAAAATTTTCTTTTTATCTTCTTTTCAAACACACATCAAATTGTTAACCCCTTTATTCTTGCTGGAGAATTCTCCGATGAAAATGTTTCAACTATGAAGAGGGATCTGGTCCTCCATGAAAAATGAAGAAGTGAAAAAGACGATGCTAAAAAAGGGGGAAGTTGATATTCTAAGAAATCAAAGTTTTCTGAAGAGGAAGGTGTAAAAAAAAAAATTCAAAAAAAAAGGAAAAATCTTCTTGGTTCCTCAATTGTTGATCCATTAATCTCGGAGGCCTTGAGTTTTTTGTGTTACCAATATTTCAGTTATGAAAAACCCAGGCTGGTGTTGGAAGCTATGATAGTTGCTCGTGTTAACTGGAATACTGAAATGGGTTGTTTAAAAGTCCAGCTTCTGAAACAACACTATCAGAGGGACCAGGTGCCAACAAAAAAAAAGTAAAAAAATAATAATAAAAATTGGCAGCCCTGAAGGTTAAACATACAGGTTGGGTTGCACATCATGTTGTACGCTAAGAGAAGATTCTTGAACTCTTATGCTAGGGATATGCTCTACTAATTCTATTCTTTCAATCCCTTGCCTCTAAATCATCCCTTCTCTTCCTACCTCTCTATGTCAGTCCTCATTTCTCTCTTTGGGAATTGTTTTGGTTTTCATTTGTAATCAATTTTGCAATGCTTTGATGACTGATCTTTTGTTTATGGATGTTAAATATCTTGTTTCTACTGACTTGTCTCATTACTTTATTCCTTTTACTCATGCTCAATGTTGCCCAAGTGGCCATGAATTTTCTAGAACTGTATTTCTGTCAACTTGGTTTACTGCTTTAACCCTTTTTTATGATGTCAAAAGGGGAAAAGTTGTTAAGGTAAGGTATGAGATCAATAGTGTTATAACTGCTTGAAGAAGACATGGTCACATCGATAGGAGGAATCAATGGCAGCTACTTGAAGAAATAGGTCATACTGATAGGGGGAATAAATGCTTGCTGTTTGCTACCTAATGAGGACGTGGTCCTGTCGATAGGCGGAAGAAGATGTTTGTCATCATCAAAAAGGGGGGAGATGATATGTTGATGTTTTGATGATTTGACAAACTTTAGGGATGATTAAACTCCAGTTACCCCAAGAATTCTTTTTGATAGGGGGAACTGATGAATAATTATGTCATCATCAAAAAGGAGGAAAATGCTATGTTGATATTTTGATGAGTTGACAAACTTCGAGATGATGAAACTCAAGTTACCCTAAGAATTCTTTTTGATAGGGGGAACTGGTGAATAAGTATGTTATCATCAAAAAAGGGGAAAATGTTAGTTCGAAGCTGAGTTAATATGATAGCTCGAACTTGATATGAAGTTTTGATGATTTAACAAACTTATCGATCTAACAGGGAACCAAATCCTTGTTATTGGAACTGCTGACAATAAGATGAATGATAAACTCAGTGTGAGGTATATTTGTTTGCTATCATCAAAAAGGGGGAAAATGTTATATTCTAGGTGTTTTGATGATCCTCACAAATGCGGGGACCTGGTTCCTGGCAGAGTGCTTTCGTCCAGATACAAATGGGGTACAGTCATAAAAGCTGTCATGTCAGGTGGTAGGTGAAAAGTGAGTATCCTACACCAATAAGAAGAGTGGACGAGATTGTATGTTTCAGTATCTCACAAATGCAGGGACCTGGTACCAGGCAGAGTTTCCTCCATCAGATACATAATTGGTTACAGCTGTAAAGCTGTCACGTCAGAGGTTGGTAAGACGTCAGTGTACTGCACCAATCAGAATGGAGGAGGGTGTTTGTCCAACGGATAATAACTCTTTATGTTTGAACTTTTAGCATGACAAACACCACATTATATTCATTCATCCAAAGAAGGAAGTCAGCCAGCAAGCATTTTCAAGAACTCATATAGAAGTTTGCAAGGGACCTGGTTCCCGTAAGCAAGGGACCTGGTACCCGCAAGACTGCGACGTGAAAAGGACGAAAAGACAGCTGTCAGAAAAGCTGTCATCTCTGATGCGGTAGGTGCACAACTTTTCCAACAGCAGGCCTTCAACCAATGGGATGACATCAACGAATTTGTGGGAAATTATATTATCTCTTTTCAACAAACACAAATTCAAGACTTGGCAAATTAAATTTGGATTTTCTCTGAAAATTCACAAGCTTGAACAGAAGGCCATCTTCAAGGAAGAACATTGCTCAACTCAACAGAAGGACCTGATAGAGTAAAGAAGAATCTTTGTTGTATTTAGAGCTTTGTGTCTATGTACTTACATTGTAAATCTGTTCCTAATCTATAAAGGATTCAAATATTTGTTTTGGGTTTGTAAAAGTCTAAATCAGTTAAGGTTAACTGATTTAGTGGACAACATTGTTTTGTTGCTTAGTCAAATTCTAAGTCATCTAGAGTTAGGTGGTTTAGTGGGCGGTGTGATATCCGCTTAGGCTCTTGAAGAAATAGGTAGATTACTTGATCGTGAGATTAATAACTTTTTCTCATATTGATTATAACCGGGTTTCACTTTTGCTTGAGAAGATTAGTGAAGACGGTTATAAATCCTGTGCAACAGGTCGTGGTTTTACTCCCTTGAGCAAGGAGGTTTCCACGTAAACTGCTTGTGTTGTGTTCTTCATATTGTTTAATCTTCTGCACTGTTTTTGCTGTGTCAAGGGACTTGGTCCATTGACTGGTAGTGGACGCACATATTTCAACAGTGTCCGATACTCACATTAGAGCAAGACTAAATATGAATTTGCGCTGGAAAGTTTCACATAGAGGGTAAAACGCTTCCTAACAAAATCAATTCCATATCCAAGGAAACTCAAATTCGAAACCTATTGATTAAGGATCAAGAATAAGTACTTATCACTCTATCACGATCTTTGTCGATAATAACGGAAGAATTATTATCATTATTTGAAAATCTACACTAATTGAGCTGAAATTAAAGATTCTTAAAAAAACAGCAGTTCTTATGGCATAAAATAAAAAATTGCCACATAGTTTCAAGATGCAAAAACTATAATTTTCTCTACAATAATGTAGTGTGCCATATATGGGCAATGGGCAATAACAACTTCAATAGAATATTTCTTATTTTTCCCAAAACAAGTCCCTGCATATTTTGCTGACTTGGGGGAAATCTCCTTCATTCCCTAATTTCAATAATTTGTACTACTATTTTGTCCATTTTTTTGATGCTATACTAATATTCTTTTCCTTAAGGAGCACTTTGTTTATTAAATATTTATATTCTTGATTCTTCTTTGATGTTGAGTAACTTACCACTATGAAAATTGATGCCATATTCAAAAATATTTTCCTCCCAACAAAGAACAGCCACACCCAAAATTATTATAACTCGTTCAGTTTTACTTGTTCATTTGAATTTATACTATCCTTAATAGTATATAAAAAATTAATATGAGTATTATATCATAATAATAATAATAATTAATTGGTATGTAATATAGAGAAACAAATAGTTAATATTATAAAAAAAATATAGAATTTTTTTGCTCTTTATATTTTTGTAACCAATGTTAGGAATGTGGACATCTCTATAATTTTGTCCGTTCTAATTGTCTAATCCCGTTTCAAAAAATAGAAAGAGATTTTGAAGAGTTACTTTCACTTATCTTAACTGCACGCTTAACTCTCGATTTTTGTTCTATCATGCCTAGAACATAGGACAACACAACAAACACACCACAAGAACAATTTCTTCATTTTTTTTAAATCATAAAAAATAACGAACACTATCGCAAACACTTTTTTTTAAATCTGTATTTGAGTCCGATTAATTATTGCAGAATTCATTTTGGGCAGGACTCTAATATTTTTTTCTTCAAAACTCGAATTTAAAATTTCTGACTAAGTGAAGAAATAATTAGATATCATGCATAAGAGTTTTAGAGATTTTAAATTTGAGTTTTGAAATTTTTTTTAGATATTGTTAAAATTGAAATAACATAAGCTATCAAATGCAAACCTTGATAGATCAATAAAGATACACGATAAAAATATTAAAAGACACAATCTTTTTAATATGATTAGATTAATCGACTTACATCTACAAGAAAAATGAATAATTTATTATATAAAAAAGAGTACACAATATTGAGAATAATAATCTCACAATTTTACTAAGAATAAAAAGAAGTTCACGTTAGTAATAACTTAACACTTGTGTTTTATAAATCCCCCTAAATAAAACTGTCAAATCCCCTTTAACAACATTATAAATGCTACTATATAAGTTTAAAAGAATTAATCTTATAAAACTATAAAATTAAATTATGATAAGAAACTCAGAGAAAACGTTAAAACACCTGTTGAGAGACAAAGAGACACATTTAAAGAAACATTAGTACTACTGCTCAAAAGAAAAAAAGAAACCAACTGAGTCAGTACCAGTACTTCATCTCTGAAACAAAACAATAACCTTACTCTCTACCATTTCCAGTCAAAGGTGGGTAACAACTAACATGGGTTTTCCTCCTTTATTCCTCTGTTTTCTCTTCATACTCTTTTCACTCTCTGTAAGTGGAAATGCTGAGTTACAAGCTCTAATGGACTTAAAAGCTAGTCTTGACCCTGAGAATGCTTTGCTCACTTCATGGACTGTTTCTGGTAATCCATGTGATGGTTCTTTTGAAGGTATTGCTTGTAATGAAAAGGGTCAAGTTGCTAACATTTCTCTACAAGGTAAAGGCCTTAAAGGGAAGTTGTCACCTGCCATTGCTGGGCTAACTCACTTGACTGGACTCTACTTGCATTATAATTCATTGTATGGAGAGATACCAAGAGAAATTTCTAATTTGGTTGAGCTATCTGATTTGTATTTGAATGTTAATGATCTCTCTGGTCAGATCCCTCAAGAACTTGGTAACATGTCAAACTTGCAAGGTTAGTGACTAAGAAACTAACTTCTCTGTTTTGTGCATTATGGTTTTCTTGGTTTAGATTTTGAAGTTACAAACTTTGAAATTTGAAAATGTGAATTTTTGTTAATATGATAAAAAGATGATACTTTTACATTTTCTTTGTTCTTTCTGAATATTTTGTCCAAATGTGTTGAGCTCTAGTTGGAAAAGGTAGGGGCTTCTGCTGTTAATCATTTATGTCTCACTGAAGTTACAAACTGGAACTTGTTCTATTTGAGAAAATCATAAAGATTTGCTTTTTTCCCCCAAATTGTTTTAGAGTTAAATTTCAGTCTAGTAGTCCCATCCCTTGTATTCCCTTTCATACTAGTAGTAGTTACATTACTTCTATATATAGTTTCTTGTTCTATGATTTTGTATTTTGGTTATAGTATTATTTTGTTGTAGTTACTGTTTAGAGTGATTTGTCAGGCTTTGTATAGTATTTTCCATGGCTTGTCACTTCTTTTCTTTCTGAAGAAACCTTTACCCCAGAACAAGAACCAGGTTCTTGTAAGTTGCTTTTAAGTAAAAACACAAATACTTATTAAATTAAAAACCTTCCTCACTCAAGGAAGGAAAAACCTCGTTTTATTAATTCAACTATAAGATTTTGTGATTACAACTCAATAATCAGAAAGCCTTATCTCTACTACCTCTCTCGATTGACTACAATCGACCTCTCCAAAAGGCCAAACTCACCTTTTGTTACAACCCTCGCTGAAACTCAACCCTACAAAGAGCCAAACCCACCCTTTGTACAATTCTCTCAAGACTCAACCCCCAAGAAGTCAAACCCACTTCTTGTTACAAATCTCTCAAGACTCAACTCCCAAGAAGTCAAACCCACTTCTTGTTACAAATCTAGGAGTTATTACAACTCAATAATAAACCTAGAACACATCAACAAAGACTAATAACCCTAGACTTTAATTGATCAAACTTCAATATCCAATAGTTCTGAGTAAAACAGGTTTCATGAACCTGGTCTTTATTTTGCTGTGATGAACGTGAACCTGATTCCTGCGTTTCTGTAACAAAGGCCTGCGTTTTTTCTCCAGAAAGTACTGCTCTCAAGATGATATATTTCGTGAATATGCAATACCTATCATTCTGGCTTTGCTGGAAAAATTCTCTCGATTTTTGTAATTGCAAAGACACTTTTTTTTCTTCAACTTCTTGATCCATTTATAGATTTGATTTGCCTTCAACTTCTACAAGGAAAGGAATTACAAATCCTTTTCCTTCTTGAACTTGTCTATATTTACTTCTTTCCTTATTTGACTTGAATTGTAATTTCTTTATTTCTTTCCTTCTTTGGCTTGGATTGCTACTTTTTTATTTCTTTCCTTCTTTATTTATTTCCATATTTGTTTCCTTCTTTACAATTCTGAACTTTTTCTTCTTTGCCTCAATACTTTTTCTTCTTCGCCGCAATCTCTCATAATTGTACACATACGACACCATGCCTTCACTTTATCAATCATCAAAACTTCTTTATTTGTTCTCCTACTTTCCAACATTTTCCCCCTTTTTGATGATGATAACCAATGATTTGTTACACATCAAGACTCTTTGTTAGTGATCAAAACTTCAATTCTTTGTCATCCATCAAAACTACAAACTTCATGTTTTCTCATTCCCCAACAATTTCCCCCTTTTTGATGATGACAAACTATGCATATGTCTATCCACATTATATAATTTCCCCCTTTTGGCATCATTGAAAACCAATAACCAAAGAACTCGAATAACATTCAATGAGTGCAATATCATTTTTAACTCATAGCCACTTGGGCAACACTTTCAAGTACACTTCTGCTAACAAAATGGTTAGTTAATCTGAGGATATTAGTCATCTTAAACTCATACACAATTAAGATCTTCAATGAGAAACGAAATAAACAAATATGTACCAGTTTATGCCCTTAATCAAAAACATATAATATCATGAGTATGAGACAGACATAAGCACATCAAAGAGTCAAAAAGTCTAAACTTTGAGGATGAGGATTGGGACAAAGATTACTTAAGTGAAGAAGAAAGGGATGTTTACTGCCATTGATAAATTTTTTTCAGTATGCCCATTGTGCACCAACTTCTTTATTCTGATCAGTTTTCTTAGGATGTGAAATTTCATCAAGAGAAACATGAGGTACATCATCACCTTTTTTTTTTTTTTTTTTTTTTTTTACTCTACTCCGTAACATTTTCATTCCTCCGTGATTTTTTTTTTTTTTTTTTTGATAGTCTTTTTCTTGATGACAACTTTGAAGGAGTACCAACTACCAGTAAGAGATTCATCACATTTTGGTGCACAAAGAGATGTGTTTATCAATAATGAAAGCAAGCAACAATTTATTTCTGTGACAATTGTTCCCCCTGAGAGATAGACAGGTTATACACTTGGAATGGATGAAATATCAATTTGGAGTTTGTGAATCTGGTTCAGATGTGGGTGGTAAATCAAGGTTCCCCCTAAATTAAAGCATGAGTGACTTCAATACTGAGATTTTCATCATTAGAGCAGTTTGAGATTGAACGATGCTTATTGTCAAAGAGGGTTCTTGGTGATCTTTAAGAAAGTTGAATTTTTGATGATCGACCAGGTTCATTAGTGCTTATGTTTGACCCAAACTCAGGAAATTAATGCATTGAAAAAGGATGGTACATACCTGAGTATTACAGAGAAACCAGGTTTCCCCTTTTTTGTGTTTCTTCATGATTTACTTAATGGTGTTAGCAAAGAGAAGAGATAACATCCGCAGACTTTCTAAACATTGTTTGAGATATGATTTGAGTGTGTACCTGTTACAGTACGAGGTTGAGTTAACAGATATTCATTGTATAATTACTCAAGCATAAGATTATTTGTTTACTAGCCAATTATCAAAGGAAATCATGATAATGCATCAACTTGTTTCGATAAGACCATGCTTTGACTGATTTTTCTCAAGTTCTTCATATTCAAGACCTTCATGAGAATGTCGCATCATCATATTCTCCAAGATCAAACGAATCTCAAGCTGTCATAGAGAACCAACCCTTGTCAATTTTTAATACCTTCCAATGAACAACAAGGACCAGGTTCACACAACGAAGTTCCCCCTGAAGGTGTGCCATACTCTTACTGTCCCGATTGCTCTAATATTCCCCCAATCTCCAGAACCATAGATTAGTAGTAATTCATGTTGCAGGTGCATCAATGATTATTAGCTGTGAACCAGGTTCATATGCAGTGTTCTCTAAATTTGCATCATCAAAGATGTTTGATATCATGTCACTTTCTTCAAAGTTTTTTTTTTCATCTTTTTCAAGGAATAAACTGTCTCCTTGAAAATCAAAGAGCGAGAGGAAATTTTCTACCATTTTTAGCACATGTTTGGAGCATGCACTATTTATGTACCAAGTTGGCTTTTTCCCTCTCACCTTCACCTGAAACACTAGTCAAAGATTAGTCTTGGGAACCCAGATTAGCTTGGGCCCCTTTATGTGAGTAAAAGGATGAATAAGATTTCTTCTAGCCCATAAAGGCAAAGAAAACCTTTTATTTGGAGCATTTTTATTTTGAACCAGGTTCTTAGCCGTATCAGTCTTTTCCCTTTTGGTGAACTTAAGATTTTTCTGGAAAGCCTCAAATAAAGCTTTACATTGATTCTTTAAATGACCTGAGTTTCGACAATGAGTGCATAAACTTTTAGACATGTGAATAGTATGTGACACAAGATTATTCTGTTTTTTAAAACCTATCCCACTTCGACTAGTGGTTTGCCTTTCTTGAATCTGAGTTAAAATTTCAGAGGACCTGGTCCATCTAAGATTTCTTTCCAGATCCAGTTTGGTATTATCAAGATTTTCTTGTAGCAACCTATTCCTTTCTGTTAAAGCTTGACATTCTATGGTTAACAATTTTATTTTTTCTTCTAGAGCTAATTGAAGTTCACTAGCAGGGTTTTTGCCCTTGTGACTTGACTCTGAGATTTTAATCTGTTCTTTTAATTTATTTTGAAGAAAGTGATTGTGTTTCTCAAGATTGTCATTGACTTCTCTTAAAGATGCATAGTTTTCCATCACTTGTTCTCTTTCAGAATTGACAGACTGATATGCATCTATAAGAGTACTCAATAAGGACTCTAGTTCCTTTTTAGAATATGATTCAATATTTACTTTGATGTGATGAAAACTTACCTTGCTTTGTTTGTCATCTTCTTCATCATCTTCAGAATCTGTTTCAGCAATGAGTGCAAGAAAATCATATTTATTTGATTGTTCTATTGCAAGTAGTGACTGATTTTCGAACCCTCCATCCTCAAATTCTTCTTCAGATAAGTCCCCCATAGCGGCAAA
The DNA here is from genome assembly GCA_027705065.1 of Solanum peruvianum. NCBI lineage: Eukaryota > Viridiplantae > Streptophyta > Magnoliopsida > Solanales > Solanaceae > Solanum > Solanum peruvianum. The sequence continues at coordinate 50,757,158 of JAKWJD010001757.1, forward strand.
GGCTCTTCTAGTTGAAAGATCTGCTTCTTGATTGGTCATTCTTCTGTTTGTGGGAATGTACTTATCATTCTTGATTTCCTTTTCTTTTTCTGAACTATTCCTCTTGTGGTACACATGTCCCTTTTTTAACATTCTTGAGAACCTTTTAGTCATTAACGCAATGTTTTCGTCCTCAAAATTTTCTGGTGTTGTGCCTGTACGAACCAGGTTCTTCTCTTTTCTTTTGCCTCCAATTTCCTTTTCTTGTTTTTTCTTGAGTTCATAGGTCATGAGATTTCCAATGAGTTCATCCATAGCTAACTTATCTAGATCACGGGCTTCAGTAATGGCTTCTACTTTACTTTCCCAAGATTCTGGAAGAACACTCAAAAGTTTTCTGACTGCTTTCCCATTGGGAATTATTTCACCTAGTGAGTAGATTTCATTAATGATAGCGGTGAACCTGGTATGCATCTCTTGGATTGTTTCACCTTCTGTCATTCGAAACAGTTCGTATTGTCTGTTCAAGTTATCTATTTTAGACTTCTTTACCTGAGTTGTTCCTTCATGCGCAGTTTGCAAAGTTTCCCATATTGCTTTAGCATCTTGACATGATGATATTCGATTGTATTCATCTGGACCTATTCCGCATATCAAGATCTTTTTTGCTTTAGCATTGTTCTGAATTGCAAGTTTATCTGCAGCATTCCATTCTTTCCTATCTTTTGGTACTTGAGTTGTTCCATCTATTCCATTCTTCATGGGTATGGTTGGACCGTCCAACACGACTCCCCATAGGTCTGGATTTTCTCCTAGTAAATGATCCATCATGCGATTTTTCCACCATCCATAATACTTTCCATTAAATAGTGGTGGTCGAGTTTGAGAAGCTCCTTCTTGTGGTGTAGGTGGTGCAGCCATTGATCCTTTTCAAGATGTTAGTCTTTTAATGAAAAGACCTGCTCTGATACCAATTGAAGAAACCTTTACCCCAGAACAAGAACCAGGTTCTTGTAAGTTGCTTTTAAGTAAAAACACAAATACTTATTAAATTAAAAACCTTCCTCACTCAAGGAAGGAAAAACCTCGTTTTATTAATTCAACTATAAGATTTTGTGATTACAACTCAATAATCAGAAAGCCTTATCTCTACTACCTCTCTCGATTGACTACAATCGACCTCTCCAAAAGGCCAACTCACCTTTTGTTACAACCCTCGCTGAAACTCAACCCTACAAAGAGCCAAACCCACCCTTTGTACAATTCTCTCAAGACTCAACCCCCAAGAAGTCAAACCCACTTCTTGTTACAAATCTCTCAAGACTCAACTCCCAAGAAGTCAAACCCACTTCTTGTTACAAATCTAGGAGTTATTACAACTCAATAATAAACCTAGAACACATCAACAAAGACTAATAACCCTAGACTTTAATTGATCAAACTTCAATATCCAATAGTTCTGAGTAAAACAGGTTTCATGAACCTGGTCTTTATTTTGCTGTGATGAACGTGAACCTGATTCCTGCGTTTCTGTAACAAAGGCCTGCGTTTTTTCTCCAGAAAGTACTGCTCTCAAGATGATATATTTCGTGAATATGCAATACCTATCATTCTGGCTTTGCTGGAAAAATTCTCTCGATTTTTGTAATTGCAAAGACACTTTTTTTTTCTTCAACTTCTTGATCCTTTTATAGATTTGATTTGCCTTCAACTTCTACAAGGAAAGGAATTACAAATCCTTTTCCTTCTTGAACTTGTCTATATTTACTTCTTTCCTTATTTGACTTGAATTGTAATTTCTTTATTTCTTTCCTTCTTTGGCTTGGATTGCTACTTTTTTATTTCTTTCCTTCTTTATTTATTTCCATATTTGTTTCCTTCTTTACAATTCTGAACTTTTTCTTCTTTGCCTCAATACTTTTTCTTCTTCGCCGCAATCTCTCATAATTGTACACATACGACACCATGCCTTCACTTTATCAATCATCAAAACTTCTTTATTTGTTCTCCTACTTTCCAACATTTTCCCCCTTTTTGATGATGATAACCAATGATTTGTTACACATCAAGACTCTCTGTTAGTGATCAAAACTTCAATTCTTTGTCATCCATCAAAACTACAAACTTCATGTTTTCTCATTCCCCAACACTTTCCTTATCTGTACTGCTTTGAATTGTTTTTTCTTGAGCCAAGGGTTTATTGGAAGCAAACTCTCTACCTCCAAGGTAAGGTAAGGTCTTTGTATGTTTTACCCTCCCGGTGCCTACTTTGTGGGATTACATTGGATATGTTGTCGTTTTTGTAGTTCATCCCCGTTGTTCTAAAGGTGGCTTTAAGTTTTGTTCTTGTGTGATTATTTACAACCTCATTTTGATTATGGAGTCTGTCTCACTTTAGTTTATTATCTTGTTCCATATTGTACAGTTCTGCAACTATGCTATAACCATTTTACTGGTAGCATACCCACTCAACTAGGGACTCTAACAAAGCTCAATGTCCTGGCTCTGCAATCCAATCAGTTAACTGGTGCAATCCCCGCTAGCTTGGGTGACTTGGGAGTGTTGATGAGGGTGGACTTGAGTTATAATAGTCTTTTCGGTTCAATTCCTTCAAAACTTGCGGATGCTCCCCTACTTGAAGTCTTGGATATCCGAAATAACAAGATTTCTGGCAATGTGCCTCTTGGTAATGAATTTTCTCGCCCTACATTGTACTCTCTGTAGGAATTTTGGGAGTCAACCAAGTTTTTTTTATTGACATTTTCTTATATGCCTTTTAGATAATTTTAGTTGTTAATTTTTGTGTTTCATAGTACTTACTACGTAGTTTTCAAATATATAAGTTTTATTTCAAAAAACTTGAAACTTTTATGTCCGATTCATGGTCTAAGTCCCCATAAGAGTCTTACATATAGTTTCTTGGTAAATTATATCTTATCTGGTCTTTTGCTTTCTGTCTTATGAAGCTTTGAAGAGATTAGTTGGAGGTTTCCAGTATGAGAATAATCCAGGACTATGCGGTGTGGGTTTCCCATCCTTGCGAGTATGTACATCTTTCGATCGCTCGAATCCAAATAGACCAGAGCCCTATGGAGTTGGCTCAAGTGGTTTATCTACTAGAGATATTCCAGAAACAGCTAATCTCAATTTAAATTGCAGTGGAAATGCCTGCACAACGTCGTCTAAAACCTCACAGGCATCTGTTGTTGTAGGGGTTATTGTGGTTACTATTATTGCATCTGCTATAGGAATTCTTTCCTTCACGCACTATAGAAGACGAAAGCAGAAACTTGGAGGTGGACTGGAAATGTGTGATAGCCGTCTCAGTATCGACCAGGCCAAGGAAGTTAATAGGAAGAATGGTTCTCCCCTAGTCAGTCTTGAGTACTCGATTGGTTGGGATCCGTTGGCTGAGGGCCGGCGTTATGGTGGAGTTTCCCAAGAAATTCTGCAGAGATACAGATTCAATTTGGAAGAGGTGGAGTCAGCTACACAGTACTTTGCTGATAAGAATCTATTGGCTAAGAGCAACTTTTCAACTACATATAGAGGGACTCTAAGAGATGGATCACTTGTTGCTGTTACGAGAATTGCCAAAATTAGCTGCAAGTCAGAAGAAGCCGAGTTTTTAAGAGGACTAAATGTTTTGACATCTCTGAGACATGATAATTTAGTTAGGCTGAGAGGTTTCTGTTGCTCTAAAAGTAGGGGAGAATGTTTTCTCGTTTATGATTTTGTGCCAAGAGGAAACTTGTTGCACTACCTAGATTTGAAGGAGGACGAAGCTCGTGCTCTTGAATGGTCCACGAGGGTATCTATCATTAGTGGAACTGCAAAAGGTCAGTGTTTGAATCAACTCTCTCTTGTAAGGTCTAAAGTACAGCAATTTGACATAATATTGCTTGTTGTGAGCTTATTGTATCGATAATTTAATAATGCCTTTATCTATCTGTTACCTTCTTGAACAGGCGTTGAGTATTTGCACGGGTGCAAGGTGAATAAGCCAGCTCTAGTGCATCAGAATATCTGTGTTGAAAACGTGCTCCTTGACCAGCGATTCAAACCATTGCTTTCAAATTCAGGCCTTCATAAGCTCCTCACAAATGATACCGTTTTTTCAGCGCTCAAGGCTAGTGCTGCCATGGGATATTTAGCTCCAGAGTACTCCACTACAGGCCGATTTACTGAGAGGAGTGATATTTATGCATTTGGAGTGCTCATTTTCCAAATTTTATCTGGCAAGCGAAAATTCACCAGTTCAATGCGTTCTGCTGCTGAATCGTCCAAATTCCATGACTTGATGGATGTGAATCTCCATGGAAGGTTCTCTGAGTCTGAAGCAACAAAAATAGCGAAAATCGCTTTGTTATGTACACATGAATGCCCAGAGGAGAGACCAACCATGGAAACAATCGTACGAGAAATTGGTAATTTAGCTAGTCCCTCCTAATGCTAATGATATTCTTCCATCAACTATTGCCTGTAGGGCAAGTTTTCAATCCTCCTAACTTATTAGCTTGAAATAGATTCGTACTAACCTCTCACGAGCTTCAAATTTTTAGTCAGTCTGAGAACTTTTTCGACTGAGGACTTGACCATTTTGTGAATGTTTGTATCTCGTTTGCCATTTAACCTTAGGATTTCTCATGTTGGAGGATTTTCCTCTGTTTGTCTCTTGGCTTCTTATTAATCTGTTTGTAAAAAGATGAATGTTCTTCCATTTACCTAGGATCATTGCTTCGTTTTTGTTTTGTGCCTAGACTTTCATATTATCAAAGACTACAAGACCCGAAGGCCATGGTCCATAGGGGGCTAATGGCTATGGTTCATCCATCAGACTTGGTTTACTTGGAAGTGAGAGATGCTTATCATCCGAGCAATTCCCTCTTGTCTTTAGGGGATTCATCTTCAATTAATAAGTATGTCGGAAAAAATTGTCATTTAGGTTAATCAAAACTTCCCCTCATACATATTTTGTCCTTTGTTAGTTCAATTCTACATCAAGTAACTATTTACAATGCCAATCTACTATAGTATAGCGCGATTTAGGCTTCAACCACTCTCCTTCGAGGAGATTTTACTCTGTATACATGTTCTTCCCCTGTACATTTATCTACTTTAACAATCCAGTGTCCGCGATCAGTATCCACTTTCATCTTTGCAGCTATTCTGGTCAGCAGCAGCCCTTCTCCTATAGGCAACAATTGTGTCCTCAAAGGGCTGCTCTTCCATGACTCCTTGCAAAAAGCATTGTACCCCAAAACAATGGTACTTTTATCCCTTGTGCTCTTTCGCAACGATCCTAGTATCTCTTCATGATTTTGAATGTTACAATCCACAGCTATGAAGTCAGCATCTTTGTAGTAATTTGGCAGCAGCAACTCTAGAGTCTGAGAGTTCACGACAACAAACTCAAGTTGACTAGAATTCGTGCCTAGAGCCAATTTAGAGAGATGTAATTCTTCTATGCCCCGGAGGATGCAGATCACTCTTCCTCCTGTTTGTTGAGCTGCAGCCACCAAGGCTAGGGTGGTTGAGTCTGCAACATTGGCACAAGCAACCACCATGATTTGTGCATTGTTTCCTGCTGCAAGCGCGGAAATGAACTCTGCCCCGTTTGGCTCATTAGCTCTCTTCCCCTGAATCAATCAAAATGAACACAATTTTAGCAAATAAATTCAATTGGAAAACACTAACGAAACTCAGTAACACCTTTCTATAACAATCGTGAAATCGTTTTCTATAGCACATTTCTCTAATGAGAGCGTGACACAAACAATATTGTTATAGAGAGATTTGACTCGATTTCATCATACTACTTACCATGTTCATGGTTTTGAGAAAGGCTTTGGTGGCATTTTCAGCAGACCAACAACTCATTTTTCTTGATTTTTCTTTATGAATTGTTGAAAGAAGTATAGAGCTAGAGATGCGATCAAGTTATTTAAATACAGGACAGACAACCTGATTAGTGTGTCCATGTGGAATTGTTTTGGTAAAAATTCTCAACTTGGTCTTACCTAAAATAAAATATGAAAAATTATTACAAAATGTATACCCTTTTTATTAATTTATTATTCTTGAAATTCTTGATCCAGAAATGGTAGATTATAATTTGGGTGTATAGTTTGAGTCACAAGTTGTTGGGCATAAAGTAACGTGAAGGCCATGTTATCAATGACCTAAGGCGACCTTCCTGGAGACTGAAAAAATTGATAAAATAATTGATGACGAGGAGTCCATTAAGCTCTATAATGTGGATAGAGTTTGAAACTTACGACCCCGTGTACGAGTGTATTAGAAAAAATAATGCATATATTAATTTTGTGTATTATTAATATGTTATTTAATACATTTTTTAGATATATTTTATTTGGTATTAAGAGTGTGTTTGGTATGAAGGAAAACATTTTCTGGAAAATGTATTCCAATTTTCTCATGTTTGGTTGGAGCAAAAGTTTTGGAAAATGTTTTCCAAATCAACTCATTTTCCTCAAAATTAAGGAAAATGACTTCCCTTCAACAATTAAGGAAAACATTTTCCAAAACTCTCCTCCAATTTCAAATTACATTTTTTTGAGGAAAATATCAATTTTAAAAAAAATATTTTTAATTTCAAAATTTTATTTTTTCACCCGATCTATGATCACCCTCCCCCCGCCCTCCTCCCCCAACACCACCCCCTTCCCAAAAAATTAATTTTGCTTTTTAAAAATATTTTCAACTTCAAAATTTTATTTTTAAGCTCCTACCCCCCCCCCCTCGGCCAGTCTCCCTACCCCCACCCTACCAGCCCCCTCACCCCCACCCCACTCCCCCAAAAAATTAATTTTATTTTTAAAATACAATCAACTTCAAATTTTTATTTTAACACTCCTACCCCGTCCCTCTGCCCCCCCTACTACCCCACCCCCCATCACCACTATCCAAAAAAAAAATTATTTTTAAAAAATATTTTCAATTTCATAAATTATTTTGTATTCTTATAAAAATAAAAGATATTCCTCTAAAATATTTTTAATTCATAAATCAAACACAAAATCATTTTCGGAAAATATTTTCTACTCACCAACCAAACATGAGAAAACAAGTTCAAAATCTACTTGTTTTCCAAGAAAACATTTTCTAGGAAAACATTTTCCACGGAAAACATTTTCCTTCATACCAAACACACCCTAAGATATGTATACATTAATAAATACATGAAAATCTACGCGATTGGTAATGCGAAGGGAGTTAGTGCGTATATTAGCATGGTTAAAGACGTATATTAGCATGGTTAAAGACGCAATCACTCCTCAAACCTTTTCTACATCTTTTTCCTCAATGTATTTATGGAGCGTATTTGTATAAACAAATATTTTCATATACAAAATCAAATACTACTTATGAAACAGTTTTGACATAACTAATGCTTGCATTATTAATATCAACATTACTAACGCATCATATTCAATATTATTTTATACAGCTTTTACTTCATTAAGCAGTATTAAGCATGTTTTAAGGTACAAACAGTGTGCTAATTAATATGCTTAAACCAAAACCAGGTTCTCCTTTATATTAACAGCTGTCTTTTGAGAAGATTCAAGAATCAAGACTATTAGGTTTGCTGGGATTGTAATACTACTAGTTTGCTATGTCTTGCTTGTATATGGGGTTCCCTTATTATTATTTTTTTCAAAAACAAAAACAACACATGGAAAATCCAAGTGTTTGGCTATATTTTTTTAAAATAAAATTTTTAAAAATTAGGAGCCACTTTGGGTTAGCTGATAAATATTTCAAGCTCTTTTTTGCTTCTCAAAGTGATTTGTTAAATAAGCAATTTATTTTGAGATTTTCTTTAAAAAAATAATAATAAAAGGAATAAGATGGTATAGCTAATGTCTATTACACAATTCTTTTTTTACAAAATACATAATTACACTGTTAAAGTAAGATCTGTTTTTAAAAAAGATATTTTAATTTTACGAGAATTTTAGTACCCCTTAAATAATTTTAAAGTATTGTAAATTTCCTTTTATTTTAACCACCCTCAATTGCAAAATAAAATGTATAATCACACACTTTTTATAATCTTTCACGTGTTAATTTTAATTTTTAATTTTTATTTTTATTTTTTGTTTTTCTTATTTTATCAACTTCATTTTCTTTTTTCTTTTTTCCTTCTATTTCTACTTCTTCTTCATTACCGTCCTCTGCTCTTCTTCAATCCTGCTAGCTACCTTCACCAAAAATTTCTATGTAGCTATCATTTTCATCAATTCTTTGAAATAGTCTTCATCATGTCACCGATAATTTTACCATCTCTATCATTAATATCTTCAAATTATTGGTAAATCAAAATTAAAATTACTAACAAATTATAAATTAAAAATTAGTAATCACCTCCTAACTATCATCTCCTTTTCAAAATTACAACAATTATGCAGCGGAAAACCATTACAATGAAGAAAATGAAATTCTATAATACTCTCAAATCGAAGAAATCTCTTTATTTACGTACTGAAGTCTATAATAACAATTTTTTTTAATTTTTTTTAAAAAAAGAAACAATGTTATCAAGGAGGTTTACAATTATTACTATTTTGAAAAAAAACTATGGGTAGAAGAAGAAAAAGGAACAAAGAGAAGTAAGAAGACAACGAAAAAAATGAATGAAGTAAATGAGTCTTTAGAGAAGGAGCAGTTTGTTCTTTGAAAATTTTGGGAAAGAAGATAACAAAATTAAAGAAGGGAAAATAATTAAAAATATCCATTAACTTTATTTAATTGGTTGAATTTATCCTGTCGTTAAAAATAAATTATTTTACCACTGCATCAATAAACTTAACAAATATACCTCTCCTTGGATGGAAAATCCCAAATCAATTATAATTACCTGATTTTACTTCAATTATTCAATTATTAACCTGACCAGACCCACTAAATAAAATAACTCATTTCTTTTACCCAAATCAACTTTTCCCCCACTCTAATTATAAAAATATTAGAGTGTTTCTAAGAAAAGATAGAGCATTCTTGAGAGTAGAAAATATCTCTAACAAGATCCTTTTATCGACATCTACAAATAGGAATGATTATTTGAGTTCTTAGCAAATAAAAAAGAAGCAAGTCATCAAGCGTAAAGTGTGTGAGAGAGCCAAAATAGGAAGATACAATGCATTAACACATATGTCCTACATGACATAATACATGTAGAACGCCACATAGGATATAAAATTGCCACGTAGGATAACTGTGTCTATTTATCAAATTTAAATGCAAATAAATGCCTAATTATATACGTTCAAAATTGAAAGACATAAATACCAATTTGAGTCAAGTTACAAACATATTTATATATATGTCTAAAAAAATTGCTAGTAAAAGAAAAAGATTTAAATATAAAAAAGTGTTGGACCAAAGTTAATTCTTACTTTGCAATGATACAGTACCAATCGTGAGCAACCAACTCATGTGTTTAATGAGTTCGGAATCTAAATAAGTCGTAAAAAATAAAAAGTGATCAAAATAAGCTACTGTTTTAGAAAATAATTAAAATAGGCTTAGTGGACTTTTTCAAGTATTCGAAATGTTTTCCGTTAATCCCATAACATTTATATTTTAATATATAATGGAACTATTTCTTATGCTTTATAAAGTGAAAGTTTTTCTTATACTTTGTAAAGTGAAATTTTTTCTTACACTTTACAAAAAGAAATATTTTTCACGTTTTGCTCTCTTTATGAAGTTTTTGTCATACAATTGAGATATTTTTCGTATATATGTAAAAATATAAAAATATTTATCACATGCAATTAACTTACTTAAATAACAATAAATCATACAAAATAATTGATAGAATGAACAAATAATAGTCGAAATATAATTATTGAGTATTACCAATCACTTTCATTGATAGTTTTGTTCAAATTAAAATCATATCGATCGGTAAGAATATTTTGATAATGAGTTATGTTAGAAAAATTAGTAGATTGAGCTATCAGAAATTCATCAATGCTATTAAGATTTTCTAATTGGGATGGACATCGACCAATAAAGGAGAACATTGTTGGCTAACATAGATTCAAGTATTATTAACTTGATTTGATCTATGTAATCATTTGGAACCCTCAAAAAGTCGGTCAATGATTTTTCATTATAGATAATCGACTCTCCAAAATTACTTGTCCTTGTGATAAAAAATATATAAGTATTTTCCGACTATAATCATAATAATACTATTTATGCCCCATTATATTCTTTTACAAATTGATGAAACAAATATATCAACTTTGTATTTGGGAGGACAATTATAATTGGTATTCCCATCATGTATAATTTCGCCATCCCAATAAATCGAACCTCTAACTTTTGGTTTAGAAGATATTATTTTGTTATTGAAATGAATAATAATAGAAGACTAAAGATGTTAAATGTGTTATGTTTGAATGTCCTTAAATAGAGTTTGGATGAGTTTCCAAAATGAAAAAAAAAACAAAAAAACATAGTGTAATAATTTTTTTTTTTTAATGATCGTCAAAATAATATAATTGTATGACAAACACTACAAAAGCATCATAAGAAGAGCAAAACCTGAAAAAAAATTCTCTTTGTAAAATGTAAGTTTTTTTCTTCCACTTTGTAAAGTGTAAGAAAAACTTCCACTTTACAAAGTGTAAGAAAAACTTACATTTTATAAAGTGCAAGAAATAGTTTCCTATTATATTAAAATATACCCGTTATGGACTAACGAAGAACGTTGAGAATATTAGATAAACTGAATTTTTTTCACTAAACCTATTTTAGTTACTTCCTAAAATAACGGCTCATTTTGATCACTTTTATTTTTTGTGGCTTATTTAAATTTCGAACTTGTGTTTAACCATATTCACATTAAACTCTCTCACCTGAGGACTAACAATCTCGTAATGGCCAGTACCCCACCACTCGTGGCAATCTAGTAGGCTAGAGTAGTACATATTTGAGTCGCCGCTTCAAGTATTAATCGATCTACTCTGATATCAATTGTTATAAACTGAATATAAATGTTCAGCCTAAAAGACCAACCTATTAGGTATAACAGAGCTAATTTGATCTACAAATTCACTAGAATTTCTTCTTAATCAATACTCCTCTTGTTCTTAATTACTTGTCTAATTTTTTCTTTCATTTGTTCCGTTCGGTTTGACAAATCAAGAAAGAACAATTTCTTTTTACCTATTATATCTTCAATTAATTAGTTTCGAAGAATGTAGAAATTCTTGAAAATGTTAAATTTTTAATTCATTAACTTCATAATTAATATGGATAAAATGAAAAATTTACCATGTCAATCATTTGTCTCTTAATAGGTGTGTCAATTTAAAAGTGGACAAATAATTATAAACAACGTAGTAAACTCATTCCGCTCAAAATAACCACATAGATTTATATTTGCAAGAGACAATATTCACGCTTGAATATATGACTTTCTAATCATATTACAACAACCCTTGCTATTGCGCAAAAGATACCCTTTAGTAAACCATAGAGATAAGCTAGGAAAAATTAATATTACCTATGTATGAATCTTTCAATGCCACATCATATTAAATTTTTCAAAAATACACTATTTTTGACGAATTCGACACAGACCCCTTGACTCTTGGAATATGAAATGACAATTTAGCATAAGAATAGGCGGTAGTTCAGAGGCAGAACAAGTCAGAGTTTGGTTTGCCTGTGGATAGGGAAGCATAGATGTAGATCCAATCAAGTTGAGAACTTGTTGTCTTAACACAGAAACAACGTGCATAAATTCTATGTCCCCTGGTCTTTTACACGCCAGGACCCATTATATATTATCTTCTGATTCTTCACTTGTGCTAAGTAATGCAAAAAACAGAATTTAACTATTTCTTCACAAAAAGACACTTCTTGGAACTTACTCTCTAGTTCTAGTTTATATGATATAAAATTATAAAAAAATGGAAATGGCAGAAGAGAGATTTGATTCATTAATAAGTTTAATATTTTGTAATATGATTATGCAAGCTGTGACCTAAATGTTAGGATGTTGTATTGAAAGTGTTAACTTAATGGTGGACATAATTGCACTGTTAAGATCCTTGATCTTCACCATGTGAGAACCTTCAAGATGAGAGAAGAGAAGAGAAGAGAAGAGAAGAGAAGTATAATGCTTTGTGTATTTCCAACTTGTATTCAACAACCTGTACATACTGTATTTATACACTTTATTAACAACATTTAACAAACTCTAACTACCTTTCTAACAATATAACTAACAAGATACAACTAACTAATTAATGGAAAATATCTCTTTATTTAACATCCTCCCTCAAACTGATGCTTTGAATACATCCTTCAAGCACAGTTTGGTCATTAAGTGTTCATGTTGTTGCCTGCCAAGACTCTTCGTTAATAGATCTGCCTGCTGTTCCTTAGTAGAAACATAATGAGTTTTGATAACACCTTGTATAATCTTGTCTCTCACAAAATGACAATCAATGTCAATGTGCTTAGTTCTTTCATGAAAAATGGGATTTGCTGCAATCTGAATAGCAGCTTTGCTATCACAATAGAGACATATTGGAACCTCAATACTGATTCCCAGCTCTTTGTACAAACCAATCAACCAAGTTACTTCAGCTACAACAGAAGCCATGCTTCTAAACTCTGCTTCAGCAGAGCTTCTAGCTACTGTTTCTTGTTTCTTCGACTTCCAAGACACTATAGCATTGCCAAACTTCACTAAGTATCCTGTGACAGACCTTCTAGTCTGTAAACAACCACCCCAATCAGAATCACAATATGCTGCAAATTTTCCAGAGCTATCTGAGGGCATTAGAAGGCCAAGACCTGGAGCATTTTTTATATATTTCACTACTCTTAAGGCAGCATTCATGTGAGATTGTTTGGGATTGTGCATGAATTGACTAAGCACTTGCACTGCATATGCAATGTCAACTCTAGTCATAGTAAGATATAATAACTTTCCTACTAGTCGTTGATATTGAGTAGGATCAACAAGTAATATATCTTCACTTGTAGAACCTGCTTCCTTAGTTATAAAATCATCATAGTCAACTGATGTAAGTTTCAGATTTGTCTCCAAAGGTGTGTTAACTGGTTTAGTGCCACTCAATCCCAACTCACTAATTAGTTCCAATGCATACTTCCTTTGGCTCATCACTATTCCCTTTTGTGATCTCACAAATTCAATTCCAAGAAAGAACTTCAATTCTCCAAGATCTTTCATTTTGAACTTTAGCTTCAAGTCATTCCTTGTTTGTAGAATCAGATCTGTACTGCTTCCTGTTACCAGCAAATCATCCACATAAACCAACACAACTACCAACTCTCCTTGAACTGTCTTGGTGAATAAAGAATAGTCAAAATGACTTTGTGAGAAGCCCAGTTGTATCAATGCATCAGTGAGTTTCTTGTTCCATTGCCTAGGTGCCTGTTTGAGTCCATAAAGAGACTTATGTAATTTGCAGACAACATGTTTCCCCTCCTGGCTAGCAAAACCAGAGGGAACCTCCAAATACACTTCCTCCACTAAATCCCCTTGAAGAAAAGCATTATGAACATCCATCTGAAAAATAGGCCAATGTTTAGCTGCAGCCACAGCCACAACTGACCTGACAGTGACCATCTTAGCAACTGGAGAGAAGGTCTCAGTGTAATCTAACCCCTCTTGTTGGCTATAACCTTTAGCTACAAGTCGAGCCTTGTACCTTTCCACAGCCCCAGAAGATGTGTACTTAACTTTGAACACCCATTTACACCCAATAGGTTTTTTTCCAGCTGGTAGTTCAACTAAACTCCAAGTGTGATTATCTTGTAATGCTTGAATTTCAGATTGCATAGCAGCCACCCAATTTGGATCTTTAATAGCCTCAGCATACGAAGTAGGTTCTTTGATGATAGAATAAGATGCCAAAGCAGCTCTACACACAGGTGATAAGTGATCATAACAAACCACATCAGATACTGGATAACAACAATTTGCACTTCCTTTGCTTGTGGAAACATAGTCATGCATCCAAATGGGAGGCTTAGTAGTCCTGGAAGATTTTCTAGTAACAGGAACTGTTGAAGATTGTAGTGTTGAAGTGTCAGAAGCATCACTCAATGAAGAACTATCCATAGAAGGAACAGAAGAGGAAGGAGCAGGAGCAGAAATATTGAATGATGGAGCATTATTCTCTATATAGGATGACTGCAGTTCATCTTCCTTCAAGGAAAACAAATGAAAAAGAGAAGTGGAAGTTGTCTTGAAAGGAAAAACATCTTCCTGAAACAAGACATCCCTACTTGTCAAAAATACTTTGGACTCCAAATCAAACATAGTATAACCCTTTTTTGACACTGAGTAACCAAGAAATGCTGCAGGAATAGCTCTTGGAGAAAACTTGTCCACCTTTCTTACCTGAGTTACATACCCCAAACAGCCAAATACTTTCATGTGAGCTAGAGAAGGAGAATGTCCATGAAGTCTCTCAAAAGGAGATTTACCTTGAATAATTGCAGAAGGTAGTCTATTAATGATGTATACAGCAGTGATCACACAATAACCCCAGAATTTCAATGGTACACCAGCCTGAAATCTAATAGCTCTTGCTACTTCTAAAATGTGTCTATGTTTCCTCTCTACCACTCCATTTTGTTGTGGAGTATAAGAGCAAGAACTTTGATGTACAGTCCCAAAAGACTTTAGCAATCCATTCATTTGTGAGTTAAAGAACTCACACCCATTATCAGTCCTAAGACACTTCACCACAGAAGAATAAACAGTCTGAACCATAAGCAAAAATTCCTTAATCACAACAACAACATCAGCTTTAGAAGGTAGTAGAAACAACCAAGTATATCGAGAATAGTCATCAACAAGTGTAAGAAAGTATTTTTTTCCATTATGAGTAGGAACTCTATAAGGACCCCAAACATCACCATGAACCAACTGAAAACAACACTCAGAAGTAGTAGTGCTTAATGGAAAAGACAGTCTAGTTTGTTTTGCTAAAGGACATACACTACAACTCTTGATACATTTGTCCCAATGTGTAGAATTATGGCCAAACAGCTTGCTTATAGTGACAGAAGAGGTGTGACCCAACCTTTTGTGCCAAAGATTCATACTCATGCTATAGCTATCAGAATCTGTAGAAGACATTCCAAGTGATGAAGAACAGGCATTAGTAGCTGCAGCAACATTTGCTTTAAATGCTTTCTTATGACCTGATTGAAACACATACAAGCCATTTTCTTCCTTACCAATCCCCTTCACCTTGCCACTTGAGAGATCCTGGAGAATACAAAAATCAGGATAGAATAATACAGCACACTGAAGCTCCTTTGTCAGTTGAGAAACAGACAACAAATTGTATTTGAACTCAGGAATATGCATGACCTTGGTTATCTCTTGACCAGGAAAGAGACATGATGATCCTGTGTGAGTTATATTAACTACATTACCAGTAGGCAAATGAACTTTGCCTAGACCACTCTTGTTTACTGTTGTAGTGTGAGATAACAGCTCAACAGAACTAACCATATGACTAGAAGCACCAGAATCCACTATCCACTTAACATCATCTGAAATGTTAGTAGTATGAGAGATCATACCTGCTGTCAAGGCTACATGATCAACTTCAGATTTTTCTGAATCAAGCATGGTCAAGATCTGTTTGTATTGTTGTTCAGTAAATTGAGGAATACCACCAAATGCATCAGTAGAACCTTTAGACATGTGAGAAGATCCTGCAAAATTGGCAGATTGACCCCCAAACTGATTTCCAATATCACTTGAATTAGGATTGCCCTTACTAGTTTCATTTTCTTTGATATATGATCCTGTTTTCTTCTTGAATTTATAATCTGGAGGATATCCAATTAACTTGTAACACACTGCTTTTGTGTGACCTGTGAGATGACAATGATCACAGTAGAGATCATTCCTTCTGCTTCTGCCCTTGTAAGAGGAATTATTCCCCTGATAGTTAGTGCGTACACTTGAGTTGCTTTTACCACTAAACAAAGCTGTCCCCTCAGCAATTTCAGAGCTGTAAGAAGAAGAAGAAGAACCCAGAGATCTTCTACTTTCCTCAGAAATGATCATAGCATATGCCTTATTAATCGATGGAGTAGGAAGCATCATCATGATATGATTTATAGACTGTGAGTAAGACTCATTTAAACCCATCAGAAATTGAAGAAGGCGTTGATACTCAAAGTGTTCCACATATTTCCTAGACTCAGCACAATTACATCCAGGACATGGCATCAACGCATCAAATTCTGCCCATAGTTCTCTTAGTTTTGAGAAATAGGTTGAAACAGAAGAAATTCCTTGGTTAAGAGTAGAAATTTGTGAATGAAGAAAGAAGACTCGAGATCCATTAACCTTGTCGAATCGTTCTTGTAAATCAGTCCACACCTTATATGCACTTGTAGCATATACAATCCCACTAAGTAATTCAGTACAAACAGAATTCATAATCCATGAAAGGACTATAGCATTGCATTTCTCCCACAAATCATGAAGAGAAGCATCAAATTTCTCCTTAGGATATCGACCATCCACAAATCCTAACTTGCTTTTACCTAACAGACTAATTCGCATTGAACTGCTCCATAATGCATAATTCTCAGGGCCTGTTAGTTTAATCGAAATTAGGGAACTACCTGGTGTATCATTGGGCTGAAGAAACAAAGGATGATGTTGATCTATTGTTACCAAAGTGGGTACAACTTCAGCTCCAATTTCCAGATCTGCAGGTGAACTAGCATTCACCATTGTTGAGAGGTCGAACAGGAGAAAAACAGAACAGTAAAAAAAAAAATGAAACGTGAACCAGAAACTGGGAAGATCAAAGAAATATGAGATCGATTACTCAAGCTCTGATACCATGTTAAGATCCTTGATCTTCACCATGTGAGAACCTTCAAGATGAGAGAAGAGAAGAGAAGAGAAGAGAAGAGAAGTATAATGCTTTGTGTATTTCCAACTTGTATTCAACAACCTGTACATACTGTATTTATACACTTTATTAACAACATTTAACAAACTCTAACTACCTTTCTAACAATATAACTAACAAGATACAACTAACTAATTAATGGAAAATATCTCTTTATTTAACATGCACCAACTTGCCGTGTCCTTAATGTGGAAAAATCATATATATTAGTATTCTTTCATTTAGCTCAAAAATAGTCATAACATGTTCTAATATTATTTGTTTTTGGTTGAGTCCTTTACACTAAAAAAAAGTATTAATTTCTCCACTTTATATATATAATTTTTCAATTTGTTGGCATGGCCAACAATCTCCCCATTCGAACTAAGTTTCATGTGGTCCATCACCATAATCTATGGGCAGAGGCCAACCTAGAATATGAGTGTGACGGGAGCACTATTATCTTCAGAATTAGTCAAACACCATAAAAAATATGAACGGGTGTAGCCAAGACTCGAACTCTGATCTCACGCTTGCGCTCAAGGCCTAAGGGACATGATGACCTAGATGCCCCAATCCAGTTGATATAGTTTTTCCTATAGGTAACTGGTGTCCGTGCACCTCTAGGATAGGTCTCTCCTCGAACTAAGTACTTTGTGGAGCGCATTACTATGATCCACTCTGTATATTAACAAGATTCATTAATGTCATGTCATCCACATGTTCG
Source organism: Solanum peruvianum (assembly GCA_027705065.1). Taxonomy (NCBI): domain Eukaryota; kingdom Viridiplantae; phylum Streptophyta; class Magnoliopsida; order Solanales; family Solanaceae; genus Solanum; species Solanum peruvianum. The sequence goes on from JAKWJD010001757.1 coordinate 50,774,816, forward strand.
ACTATTTATGGTCAGAGGTAGAGCCAGAATTTTCAATAAGGGGGTTCAAAATCTGTAGAAATAGATAGACGAAGGAGGTTCGACATCTACTATATATACCTATAAACTTATTTTAACTATATATAAATAAGTAGTCCGTCCCTGTTTGTGGCCATCAAAGCTCATAACTTCTTGTGCGTGTGTGTCTCTAAGCTATCCTAGACATATTAAAGGTAGTAAACCGAGCAACACCCAATTGGCAATTGCTTCTCCATATCATACTTATCTCGTTGAATCATTAGCTTTGATATCTGTTATTTGACTAAATCAATTTAAATATACTCTAAACATGATGCGATACTACTCACCTTGGGCCAAATTCATATTGGTTTCTCAAAATACATCACATCAATAAAAAAATATCCATATAACTTATATGTTATCCGTGTCAAACTTTGTTCTCACATCCAACCTTCATAATATTACCCTAATAGATACTACCTACTCACTCCGATCCATTTTAATTAGTTGTCATATTTACCTTTGCATACTCAAGAACGTTACGGGGAGGAAGATAGAAAGGTAACCTATGACACGGGAAAATCAAGCTTTTTCGTTAAGAAAACATTTTTTAAAATGCCGAGTTGACTAAACTGTCCTTATTTATCCTTTGATCTCAATTTAACTCTTCCTTTCATTATTTTAATCTCTTTCCACATTTTATTTTTATTAGAGAAATGATAAAAGTGAGAAAAAAACTATATTCTATCTTAGATTATATTGTTATCAATTATTTTTAGTAACCATTACCAACAAATTTAAGTAGAGAGTAGCTATTATGTTGCCACAAGCACACGTGCGTGAAGCGCTGTTATTCATGTGTATGAGATGCAGATCATAAGCATCTTTTCACGATCCTCTTTATAATTAGCTCAAATAAATTTAGTCAACATTATTGATCATCTTCATACTATAGAATTTAGATTATTGATTTGGTATTTTGCCCACCAAATTAGACTTGTAACCCCTATGATTAAGGGAAAAAAAAAAGTAGAACGTGTACGTAGTTGTTGAAAGCTGGCCGATTCAATCTGAAATGACATAATACTTTAACTTGATCTCATTTTATATTCATGTCCTCAACTACACGTAGATAATTAAACTTATATAAAATTGAAAAAGTAAACACATGAGTCCTATGTGATATAATACATATAAAACACCACGTAGGACACAAATTGCGATATAGGATGTTACGTAGAATATGTGTGTATGTTTGTTTAATTTTATACAAATTTAAATGTCTATTTGTGCACGTCCAAAGTTGAAGGACATGAATGTGAAACGAAGGAAGTTAAAAGGATATGTTCTAAAATCTATACACGTATTGAAGGAAAAGACTTACCTATTCACATACAGTGTTTAGACAAAATCATATAAATTTACCATGATTACGTAATCATATATAAAACATATTCATTAATTTGACGTGAACATTGAGTAATTCGCACGGTTATAATGAACTACTATACCTTGTAGAGAGAACGTTAATTACCATATGTTACATCTCAAATAATGGCTACAGAGATATTGAGTGAAGAATTGCATTAGGTAAAATTGAGAAAGTATATACTAAATTACTAATCAATAGGCTTAATTAATCAATCTTGCAGCTATATACAGTTCAAAATCATGGTGGAAAAAAAATCCATTTTCCCCTAATTAATCATTACTACTAATCAATCTATTAAATAAAGTTTACAAAACAGAGAGAGCCTTAGGCTTCAACTGTTTTTCCCCTGATCCTAAAAACATGTTCTTCCCCTGTGCATTTATCTACTTTAACAATCCATTTACTTTTCTTCCCTGAAACTCCCAAATTTCCCCCTTTTTTCGCCGTTTTGTTACTTGTCACTAACAATCCTTCTCCTATAGGAAGTAAATGAGCATTGAAGCTCTGGCACCTCCACGAATCCATACAAAGCGCGTTGTATCCCAAAACACTCACATTTTCTCCCATCATTCGCGCTGTTTGAATGATGCCTTCACAATTGTTGAGGTTACAGTCAATGAGTACAAAATCCGCTTCTCTATATTCACTCATTAGTAATGTATTGACATCTCCAGTGACAAACTCAACAAATCTCGAGTTGTGCCCTAGAGATTCAATTGATTGGATCAGCTGACTGGCTGATCCAATGATACAGATGACTCGGCCACCTGTCTGGTGGGCTGCAGCCACCAGAGCTAACACGGTGGCCGAGTCAGCTGCACCTGCACATGCAACAATCATAAGTTGTGCATTGTTGCCTGCTGCTAGTGCTGAAATGAACTCTGCCATCTCTGGCTCCTTTGCACTATTTCCCTGAAAAAAAAATTACAAATTTAATTACAACATTATAAATTGGAAACTGAAGGTAGAAAATATGCAAACAAATTGATACTAACCATTTTAATTGCCCCAAGATAGGCTTTGGTAGCATTTTCAGCTGACCAGCAGGCCATTTTTTTTTACTATGCTTTTTTTGCCTTTGAAATTTGATTGTGACTCTTGAATGCCCTGGATAATGGATTATGTATTTTTAGGTATATATATAGCATAAAAGATAGGGAAGTAGTTATGGGCAAAGAGGTACATAGGGGTCCAATTGTCCAATCAATGTAGCTATGTCCTAATATGTAGGCAAAACTAGATAAAATAGGCATTCTTTTCTATTACTCTCTGTCCAACAATAGTTATTGATCGTTAATACAAGAGTTAAATATGAGTCATCTGAACTTTTAAATGAATTTAATAACAAGGTAAAATAAACATGACATTAAATTATTCTTTGATTTTATAAACTGGACAAATATTGTTGGACATTCCAATATAGTATAGTGGACAAGTAAAAATGAACAGAACAAATATTACTCCTTTCCTTTCAAAAAGATTGATCTAGTTTAACTTGGAACGGAGTTTAAAAAAAGAAAAAAGAATTTTTGATCTTGTGGTTCTAATTTAAAGTTATGTCAAATGTACCAAAATGTCATTTAATCTTATGGTCTTAAACATGTCACGTGTAAAGTTAAAATTAAAGTATTGCCAAAAAAGAAAAGACGTCATTCTTTTTGAAACAAACTAAAAAGAAAATAAAGTCATTCTTTTTGAAACGAAGAGAATAATTGATTATAGCATTTAACTTTCGTATACACATAGACAATACAACCCTTCTTGTTGGAGGGTTAGGCTAGACCCCTACCTCGTAGATTAATAAAACTTAGTAAAATACATATACGATAGGAATATGAATCCTAACCTCTTCGAAAGAGACGTAGGAGTTGGAGTGTTATAACTTGTAAGAGATATATGAGATACGAGATATGAGGTCTTTTTAGATTTTACCTTGCCACGATTAACTCCACAAAATTTACAAATTATCAGCAAAATATATAGATATAAATCAAAAGACCAATTCATGAGTCTTAATTTCTTCCTAATCCTAAGGCTAGGGATCTTCCTTTAATTTATCCATTTGAATTAAACCACTCATTTATCTAATTGGGAGACTATCCAGGGATGTCTAGCTAAATCTTCTCATCCCGGTAATTAATCATAAAATTACTATTATTTAGGAGATCTGATAGCGTAAAAATTATTTGATCTTGGAGAGTATTAATTAGTAAGTCTTTTTTTATTTTCCGATTACACCGTGCGTTGCATTAATATATAAAACGATTGGCATTACCAAAATATTCGATTAATTAGCTAGCTGTAGTGTTGTACATGAGGGAGACAAATGAAAATTAATTATAATGTGTAAGTAGGATTATATTATCGAAGCACTTCATATATTTATTATTTTATATAAATCAATTAGTCTCTTATAGAGACAAAACTGATGAGGTTCATGTTAGACCTGACACCCATCCAACAAAACTTGTTGTATTTTTCAAGATTCTAGTTTTTTTTAATAATTATTATAAGAATTATTAAATCATTAATAAATTATTTATATGTATATAATTGATCTTGTCCGGCCTTGGTCCTTTTAGAGTACGTACGGTTCAATTCAAAATCCTTCAAGAAATAATAATAATGTATTTAGTCATGATTTGGTTGTTAGCTTAAATATCTTACAAAATTGGTTTTTGTGATTGATTTCTCTTAAAAATAATTAATTAGTGGAATTTAATTACTCAAGAAAAATTAAGTAAATGTGTCCCAAGAGCATATCACACTATGTTGGATTGTGTTTCTTGTTTCACGATTCATGAAAAATAACTTTCTTTTTCCCAGTAATATGGAAAGTCAAAATAAATGAACACGTCCAATTCAATAAAAATAAAAATATATTTCTTTGTCACCATGTTACCAAAATAATTGCCATAATAAAACCAAAGATAAACTGCATGGAGGTTCATGCATTGAAGACACTATATAATATATATATATACAAAACGCTGAAAACAAAGCAAGGAATAGTCCAATTAAGTATCAATCTGATGTCTAGTGGTCTTATAGTATTATCTCTTTTATTTGTGAGGGACCAAATTGTTACAATTCTTATAATTTTAAGCATATCTTAGCCTTGTAGCGGTGAAGCCACTACTCACTCACGTATAATATGTCCTTGTTCCTATTTTTATTTTTATTTTAATAATAGTACGTGCTGGTTGAGTCACCCTATGCAAACCCCTCAACAGGTAATTATCATCTTTCATTAGTATATATATTGTATAATTGATAAGAAATATATTTTGAACCTTAACTCAATTCCAAAAATCAACTTCATGCATGAGGTGAAGATTTCTCGATTAGACCATATAAGGAAATCAAGTTCACATCCTACGACTAATGCATGTGAAAATTTTAACATCCCCACACGGTTATAGGTTTTCCGAACATAATGGGAAAGCCCAATTATATGTGGTGATCATGAATTTAACTCGGGTATATATATAAGAAAATTTGACTTTGGATTTAACTAAACCCTATATACAGTAATAGCTCATGAGACGAGAATTGTTCAAAACCACGTATAAAATGGGCCAAGTGATCCAAATCCCACACAATTGATGTAGGACAACTTAAGCAGATATAAAAGGAATGTATTTCCAAAAGAATATTGAATGGATTATATTGGAAGAATGAGGAAGATAAGTTTGAGGAAATATGGACAAGTTATGGGTCTAAGAAAAAAATTTAAATAAGTGGTAGAAAGAGTATATAGTTGTAATAAAAGGGACATATGTGCATGGGGTTGGGAAGTTGGACCAGTAGATATGTATATATATTGCTTCATAAAAGGTAACTTTGATATGATGTTTCTGCTGCATTTGCCATTACCATGCCAGGCTGCTGCAATGCATATATATATATATATATATATATATATATATATATATATATATATATATATATATATATATATATATATATATCTTTATGATAATTAAGGGGCTCCCTCTTCATATTTGGCTTCATGCATGCATCTTTCCATGTGGAACCATGCAACTATGGTTGTAAATGTAATTAAAGAACTTTCATGTGATCATATTGACTCCATTAGAAATGCTCCATCCTCACCTTATTAATGCTTACTCGATACGTTTTTACTTGTCCACTTTACGTACGTTTCTTAAGAAACAATGAGTATTTTACTGATTGATGTATTGTTTTGAGGGGAATAAGTAATTAATGTTGAGGGTAAAATAGAAAAATAATAGCAATTATTATCTTTTCTTAATATGTTAAAGTTAGAAGTAAAAAGTAAAAAATTATTTTTAGAAGGCAGGACAAGCTATAAAGTGAACAGAGGGAGTATCTTAATGTGAAGTTTAATAACATAACTGGGAAGATTTTTGAATCTTGTAATATTAATAATGTCAAGTAAGATGCTCCATTCACGTTGCAGTTATTTTAACTATTAAAAAGAAAAATAAAACACATAATTTTAAAAAGGTATATTTCATGAACTAGATGGAATCCTTTTGAAGTTGTGTCTCCATTATGCTAATTTATTTTATTTCATTTTCTCATCCAAGACGGAAATAGGAAAAAAAATAAAATCAAACTATAGAAATAAATAACTCTGTGTTTGTCAAGATTAACAAAAGATGTATCTACATGGAAATAAAACAAAAGAACAACAGTCATAGATAATCATGACAAGAACTAAAACAAATTAAATACCATTTAATGCGGGAAGGAGAAATAGCAAGTATAATTCCATTTTCTATATAAAAAGATAATTATAAAAAGTATAATAATTAATAATGGTGTATATTAATTATGAATTATAACGGGAGTGAAGTAAAAAGGTATTGAGGAGCTCCACCTAATTATCTTTTTTGTTGGTCGAATTAAATTTAGGGAAACTTTCACATATATAAGGAATATATAAGGAAATTAAGCACTTAGTACTAGTTTTTTGCTTTGGATCACTAGTTTGTGATTTTGTTTGTAAAAGATTGTCTTGATCTCATAATATTTTCCAAATTCAATAAAAATAATAATTATAAGTGTATTTTTGATACCTCATGTATATTATTGTTAATGTATTTTTTTAAAAGGAAAAAGGTCAAATATATTTCTGAACTTTCAAAAATGGTACGTATATATCTTTCGTTATACTTTTGGGTCATAAATATCCTTACCGTCATAATTTTGGATCATATATACCCTTTGGTTAAACGGAAAGACACGTGGCATGATCTCAAATATTTGCCTTATTTTGTTTTATTGCAATAAGATCTGTAAAGTAAGGTCTAGCCCCGTTGCTTAATACTCTTCCTCGGAGGTTCTATTATCTATTAATTAAAATTTCTTAGTTAAAAAAATATTATAGTTAGTCTGATCAGCTTTAATATATATGTGGATTTGTGTTAATTCTTTTTTCAAATTGTTTGTGGCAATAATTATCCATCTAAATCATCATGTAAATAAAAGTACATGAAAGCTGATGTGAAAAGTGATTCAACTGCAACTACTTAGACTCCAATTCATTAAAAGACAGAGTTTGGAAAGAACACAATTTGTTGCTGATTAAAGCTCTTATACAAGGTTCTTCTAGGCCCTTAGCTGCTTTATTCAAAAATCGTTCTAATGATGATAAAGGTTAAATTAGAGTGATATTTTTACGATGCTTTATGGTTGCTGGTATTTGTGATGACTTATATGAGTGTTTACTTGATTCGAATATGTGATTCTGTGTCACGACCCAAAAATGGGCGTGATGGCACTCGTCTTATCCCACCAAGACAAGTCAGCCTAAAACTCAACCATTACAATAAAGTGCGGAAATAAAATATAAGTAACTTAATAAAACCCCCAAAACCTGGTAGTCACGTGTACAAGCCTCTAAAGTATTACAATTGATTCAAAAGAAACAACTCAAGTCTCAAATGAACTTGTTTCTAGAATAGAACAAGATCATAATTAAGGAGAAGAAAGTCTGCTGCGATGGAAACAGCCACTTGACAAATCTCCAAGAAACCTCAGACAAGGAGAAGGGAAATATCACAAGTCCGGGCTAGTAACCTACAAAAAAGTTTGTAGTAGCAAGGGTTGAGTACCAAACCACACGGTACCCAGCAAGTAAAACGTCTAAACACAAGCTAAGGGGATAAAATACGGGTACTCCTACCACCCCCAACCAAACCTCCACAACTACAACGTGCATTAAAATCAACCCAACCTAACAGCTCACAGTTTACATAGCACGTAGCTCAACAACAACACTTAGACAATTTACATATCCTCAACAACAACACTTCAACAAATTACATATCCTCAACAACAATACTTCAACAAATTACATATCCGCAATAACAAGATCAATATTGATCAATCACAAGTTCCGCAGAAAGGCAATCAGAAGATCAGCAAAATATGATATCAAGTTCACTAATGATAAGTATGTGCAATGCAATGGAATGCAATGTCAAGTATAATGATGCATGTCTGACCTAGTGATACACACCCGCTGTCTCTCAGTCCGGGACCCATGGGGGACATATCTGTCCATGCATCTGTCGCGGCGCACGACACGACCCTCGATAATAGTAACCATCGCGGCGCGCGATACGTCCCTCGAAATATAGTATCCATCGCGGCGCGCGATACGTCCCTCGAAATATAGTATCCATCGCGGCGCGCGATACGTCCCTCGAAATGGTACATCCTCTTTAAGTTATCATTCTTTCTCAATGCACATAACACTTTCACAACCATGTCTCAGAATAATGCAATGACATGTTCACACAAATAATGAGGAGATGACCATTTTCATAACATTGCACAGTTCACAACCACACCAACATGAAATCACATCAACAATGATTCAACAATCCATCAAACTTTTCTCAACACATCACACATAAGTAATTAATCACATCGCCTTTTGTTATCCCTTTTATTTCATCATTAGAATTAATCAATGTGGACAAGTCAACCCATCACCAATCCCGTTACTCCCAAACATATATCACAAGGAAATACACGCATTCCATACACTTAACAAGAGTTTAGAAATCCACTTGCCTCAAATAGTCGAACAATGACTCCAAAACTTGAGCCTTCCTCTTTTTGTTGACTTCCAAACCAATAAAATCTATTCAAATAAATAACCACGATATGATTTCGAAACTAACAACATTAATATTGCTATATCTCTAGCTTAGACCCAAAACTCATCCAAATTTATAATAAAAGTTCTAAATCTTTATTCCAACCAATTGATCAAATCTCATATTTCTGAATTTCAAGTTTAGGGTTAAATCTTAATTCTCCGAATAACATAATTATAATGATTTTTTATATATATCATAATGCACCCACTATTTAACACATATCTCAATATATCAAAACTTGAATCCTAATATGATAATCAAATGAAAATAATTAAAGTCGAAACTAACTGCCCAACACATCAATGGTGGACTACAAAACTATCTGCTGAAACCACTTATTTTCAATGTTCCAATTCATATTTATTGTTCCACTATTAATAATCCTAATCTTGGAGTAATCATTGTTCAATGATTAGGACTAATCATTGTCCAATGATTGAACCATAATACTTATACATATTTATAATCTCAAGTTCACAAGTTCACATATTAGTATAAATTATACACGTTTTAACCTAAAAATCTATTCCTAGTTACACAAAAATTTAATAGAAAGGATTAGAATAATTACCTTGATATCTCGAGATAAAAATATCGTTGTTTCTCCTCCTTTTTCCTTTTCTTTTCTCCCTTTTTTTTCTTTTCTTTATTTGCATTTTTTTTTCTTCTTTTCTGTTCATTCTTTTTTTCTTTAAGCCCGTGCGGCTTTTCAATATTCTAGGGCACTTTGCCCCCCTTTTTTTATTTTATTCATTTATTTAATTAATTCCTTTTCTATTTTTTTTTTTCTATTTTTCTTTTAATTATTTTTTTTTTGCAATAAAATAATCTTTTATTAAATCTAAAATCATGTCACTCATTGTTACAAGTCATATAAATTATTTATAAAATCTACTAAAACGTTAATATAAAAATAATAGTTGGAATTTCTAAAACGACTAAGAGGGTCGTTACATTATCCACCACTAAAAATCATGTTCGTCCTCGAACATAAAATAGGAGAAGGAATAATTATTGACGTTATCAAAAATCTAATGCATGATCTTCCAGAGTCGTTGTTCATATCTCCATGAAAGCTTATCTTTAACACCATTCTATCAAGACTAACTACCAAGAACTGAACTATAGAGAATTTCACAGATCTACATATCAGAAGTGATTGTCAAGCTACATACTAACCCATGAACCTAATCTAAACTGAAACCCCTTGGACCATAACACAATAATCATGACAAATCCTTTCTCACATAGAAAAGATAACGTTCTATTGATACTAGCTACAACCAGAAGTGAACCTGAACCAATCATCACATACTCATAGTGCACAAACCATCACACATCTTATAACGATTCGCTTTTCGGAACACAATTTTACAAGTTTAAGTTATAAAAATCTGATCTTTAGACTTCGGGTATCCATCAAATAAGAACCAGATAAAGTAAGCACCCGACAAGTGGTACACTCTAGGATGCAAAACCATTAACAACACTGTCAGATAACTGTAACTCTTCATGTAAGCTCCTCCATAATTTATTTTTTTTCATACGCAATGGCGTGCATGTAGAACCAATAGTATTCTTCTACTTTCTCAAACAACACCAAATATGCCATGACTGAAATGATCAAGTCTGCCCAAGGATGTCACTCTACCATGAGAACAATCACAAGATCGGTACACCCGATCCACCACTAGAAATTCACCCGTAAATATGAAAACATGTATTTGTATAGGTAGCAAATCACACTCTAAACCATATCCAATACGAAGTAGATGGTCATATAAGAATTTATAAAATCAGAGTCGAATAAGACTAGATACTTTCTCCATAATTCGCATATCAATATTTTCATTCATCTGACTACATCCCTCAATTTATTTATTTATTTTTTTATTTAATTTTTTTTTCCCACCCAAAATCAACCAGTCTGATCTCCATTACAATTTTACACATGTTGGATTTGCCAAACCCTGCATACTTCTCACAGTACTCCATCAAAGCTAACACTATTAATATTAACAAATATCATAACCACACCAACCATTTACCTTACTTTTACACCGTCATTAGTATCACATTCTCCTTAGCAAGCACATTATAATCTCCAAGACTTTGAACCATGGTTTTTTATCTTTCCATTTAAGCGTCCCATAATAGATATAAGTCACACCCAAAACCGATAACACTAATTTTAAATCTATATTTCTCCATCAGGGTAAAATAATTAAGTCACACTTAATGTCAACTTCACCATAAACTTTCACATACCATTTTCAACCACCATCATTTACCTCATGCAATAACTCCAAGAAACCCTTGATCACTCCAATATTTATGTATACTATAATCTCATAACCTCTACTCATCATCATATGCCTATGTAACACATTATAACAATCTATTTTGTCTCATCAACAAAGTACTTTTAATCTCCCCCGATCCTCATTAACCATGTAAAATTGTAGGTCCACACTATTTAACATCCATTTGTTACCTATCACATTCAGAACAATCTACCTCGACATAACCATATATAATCTTCCACACGTCATTTATTGTAACCCAACCAAAACTTAATATTTAGAAAAGTTAATAATAAACCCATAGTAAGTAGGTGCCGCACTAGTTCACATCTCATAGTCATATCTAAACACAAAGGCGAAATCACTACAACCATCACCTCCGAATCCAATGTTTGCATGAGAGGTCTTATTGTTCCTTTGACTTTCTTAAAATCTTTCCACGATGAAAATTTCAAATAAACGTTAACTCTTCAATACACCATAATTTTTCTTCTTTTTGCTAACTCACTTATCAGTCTTTTATTTTTTTTGGCCAACAATATGGAAAACCTTAGGTATAACAATCAAAAGTAACCAAATGTACTACTCAAATTTTAAGTCCTTCTAAATGCTTCATACTCAATGTGATCGATCATTTCTTACCTTACCAATTCATACCTTGACAAGATACACTATCACAAATCTAAACTCACCATGTAAACTTGATGTTTCGATCCGAACCATGTAACACAATAACATTATCTTACAGCATTAGCTCATACCTTAAAAAAATTTACTTAACGTATTTTAGCTTATCATTGATCGCCTGTTCATTGACCCTACCACATATTTTTCTATAAATCTTATCATACTCCTTATCAAACTCAAAACCACAAAAGAAATAATTATCATACTCGAGATGAACGACCGTTCACTCCTTTCTCAAGATTTATCCAATAGTTTTTAACTAATCTGATGATCTTGTGACACTATATATTACCATAATCAAAGAAAACATGGGTGAAATCATGTGTCTCTAAATCCAATTCTCAACCCATGTGAATATACCTCTTTAGCACTTGTAGTCAGAGAAAATTTCTCACTCTCACCTCTTTCCGAAAGGTACACTATATTTCACTACTTCATTTTTTTTAATTCTGACACTAGTTCCTTTAAATCTATCCGAGCGGTGTTTCAACACCTCCTACAACTTTTCTTGCAACCACACTACTCACCAAACAATAGCAAATCATAACATTAGATACTTGCAAGTTGTCATTACCATACAAAATACATTTAGCCAACAATCTTTATCATATAGTTGCATCCTCATAACAAACCATTACGAACTCTTATTATCACTATGCCTAGTTAGCCCTTGACTTCACCACAAAGTCAACCTCATCATCGACCTGAAATCTCAATACAACTAGACCAATCAAATTCAAAAGACTAACTCAATTTTATACGTACTTTTGTACTAAAATTCTCAATTACCTTCACACAAGGATACTCGTTAGGACTTCCTCTACCTATAAGCTGACATCCTAATATCGATTCACTTTCATGGAGCTTACGATCATATCACCACTCATTTAAAATTCTCGAGATACACTTTACAACCTAAACACATCAATATCGTACCAAAGATCCACCACTAAAAGCTTTCTTATAAATGATGCTTAACTCAAATATCCATAGTAGCAAACCAGTTGATTTCTCAAATGTTAATGCAACATCAAACTCATTGTGCAATCATGTGATACAACTTATAATTCCTTTTGTAGTTAGTATTCACACTTAACAATCAACATATCTATTTCCAGATACCACTAATACCATATCGTGAAAGTCCATTACATCCACCACTAAAACACATCATACCTATCGAGAAGATTGTACCCAAATAGCCCACACATTTTTGTCCGTTAAGTAACTATAATAAACTACTAAATTCAACTAGTCACTCATCCAAAGTGATAGACATTCCTTTGTAGATCAGGTCCATAGCAAGAGTAACACAATCCATAACACTATTCAAGTAGGAATTGGTATTATTTTAATAGTCATATCATAACCCTCTTTGGTATACACTGAATCTATGAAACTACAATAGAGATTTTGACCTCATCATTCACTAAGTAGCTCATATATGTTATGAACTTTTTACTAAATATAGCTCCGAAAGTTATATTCCCATTATCTAACCATCCCTTTAATCGTTAGACCTCCCCTTGTTAAACCGCTCTAAATATTGCATATACCACACAAGTAATATGCACTAGGGTAACTAACATTACACAACCCCTTTAAAGTTTTTTTTTAAACATTCTAAATCTAACCACAAATATGTTCCATAAATATATCACCATACCTAAGTACCAGATCTAACATCCCAATCATACACGACACCAACTACTAACATGAGAAACTATGCATGAGTCACCACATAATGAGAGGGAATGGAATGAAGCGAAAAGAATAAAATCAGACCAAGTACGCACGATAGAGTTTCAAAAAGTGAAGATTTTTCCTAAAAGTCACCATAGCTTCTCGAAGATAAGTACAGACGTCTCCGTACAGATCCTCGAGACTCTACTTAGACTCGACTTGTATACACGTAAGACCTATGAACCTGGGGCTTTGATACCATTTTGTCACGACCCAAAAATGGGCGTGATGGCACTCGTCTTATCCCACCAAGACAAGTCAGCCTAAAACTCAACCATTACAATAAAGTGCGGAAATAAAATATAAGTAACTTAATAAAACCCCCAAAACCTGGTAGTCACGTGTACAAGCCTCTGAAGTATTACAATTGATTCAAAAGAAACAACTCAAGTCTCAAATGAACTTGTTTCTAGAATAGAACAAGATCATAATTAAGGAGAAGAAAGTCTGCTGCGATGGAAACAGCCACTTGACAAATCTCCAAGAAACCTCAGACAAGGAGAAGGGAAATATCACAAGTCCGGGCTAGTAACCTACAAAAAAGTTTGTAGTAGCAAGGGTTGAGTACCAAACCACACGGTACCCAGCAAGTAAAACGTCTAAACACAAGCTAAGGGGATAAAATACGGGTACTCCTACCACCCCCAACCAAACCTCCACAACTACAACGTGCATTAAAATCAACCCAACCTAACAGCTCACAGTTTACATAGCACGTAGCTCAACAACAACACTTAGACAATTTACATATCCTCAACAACAACACTTCAACAAATTACATATCCTCAACAACAATACTTCAACAAATTACATATCCGCAATAACAAGATCAATATTGATCAATCACAAGTTCCGCAGAAAGGCAATCAGAAGATCAGCAAAATATGATATCAAGTTCACTAATGATAAGTATGTGCAATGCAATGGAATGCAATGTCAAGTATAATGATGCATGTCTGACCTAGTGATACACACCCGCTGTCTCTCAGTCCGGGACCCATGGGGGACATATCTGTCCATGCATCTGTCGCGGCGCACGACACGACCCTCGATAATAGTAACCATCGCGGCGCGCGATACGTCCCTCGAAATATAGTATCCATCGCGGCGCGCGATACGTCCCTCGAAATATAGTTTCCATCGCGGCGCGCGATACGTCCCTCGAAATGGTACATCCTCTTTAAGTTATCATTCTTTCTCAATGCACATAACACTTTCACAACCATGTCTCAGAATAATGCAATGACATGTTCACACAAATAATGAGGAGATGACCATTTTCATAACATTGCACAGTTCACAACCACACCAACATGAAATCACATCAACAATGATTCAACAATCCATCAAACTTTTCTCAACACATCACACATAAGTAATTAATCACATCGCCTTTTGTTATCCCTTTTATTTCATCATTAGAATTAATCAATGTGGACAAGTCAACCCATCACCAATCCCGTTACTCCCAAACATATATCACAAGGAAATACACGCATTCCATACACTTAACAAGAGTTTAGAAATCCACTTGCCTCAAATAGTCGAACAATGACTCCAAAACTTGAGCCTTCCTCTTTTTGTTGACTTCCAAACCAATAAAATCTATTCAAATAAATAACCACGATATGATTTCGAAACTAACAACATTAATATTGCTATATCTCTAGCTTAGACCCAAAACTCATCCAAATTTATAATAAAAGTTCTAAATCTTTATTCCAACCAATTGATCAAATCTCATATTTCTGAATTTCAAGTTTAGGGTTAAATCTTAATTCTCCGAATAACATAATTATAATGATTTTTTATATATATCATAATGCACCCACTATTTAACACATATCTCAATATATCAAAACTTGAATCCTAATATGATAATCAAATGAAAATAATTAAAGTCGAAACTAACTGCCCAACACATCAATGGTGGACTACAAAACTATCTGCTGAAACCACTTATTTTCAATGTTCCAATTCATATTTATTGTTCCACTATTAATAATCCTAATCTTGGAGTAATCATTGTTCAATGATTAGGACTAATCATTGTCCAATGATTGAACCATAATACTTATACATATTTATAATCTCAAGTTCACAAGTTCACATATTAGTATAAATTATACACGTTTTAACCTAAAAA
This sequence comes from Solanum peruvianum, assembly GCA_027705065.1. Lineage (NCBI taxonomy): Eukaryota > Viridiplantae > Streptophyta > Magnoliopsida > Solanales > Solanaceae > Solanum > Solanum peruvianum. The sequence continues at coordinate 50,790,287 of JAKWJD010001757.1, forward strand.
TCTATTCCTAGTTACACAAAAATTTAATAGAAAGGATTAGAATAATTACCTTGATATCTCGAGATAAAAATATCGTTGTTTCTCCTCCTTTTTCCTTTTCTTTTCTCCCTTTTTTTTCTTTTCTTTATCTGCATTTTTTTTTCTTCTTTTCTGTTCATTCTTTTTTTCTTTAAGCCCGTGCGGCTTTTCAATATTCTAGGGCACTTTGCCCCCTTTTTTTTATTTTTTTTATTTTATTCATTTATTTAATTAATTCCTTTTCTATTTTTTTTTTCTATTTTTCTTTTAATTATTTTTTTTAGCAATAAAATAATCTTTTATTAAATCTAAAATCATGTCACTCATTGTTACAAGTCATATAAATTATTTATAAAATCTACTAAAACGTTAATATAAAAATAATAGTTGAAATTTCTAAAATGACTAAGAGGGTCGTTACATTCTGATTCAGAAATTTTGTTTGTTGTGTTTCTGTAAAGTTGGATGTTAAACATTGTGTTTCCCAATCTCAAGAATGTTAAAATTGCCTGCTGCATAACACATCGTTCGAAAGAGGCGATAAGCTTTTTGAACTTTCAGAGTTTCTGCTAAAGAAGACAATAACTTGAAGAAGTCCTTTATCATATCAAAGATGAGAATCTGCTGGAAATGTTCGGAACAACGTGTTTCCCAATATTTATCACAAATCATCATATTCAAGAGTCTTGTTCACGGCTAGACTGGATGAAACAAACACGATTTATAATACAACACTGATATATATTGTTATCGCTGAATACAAAGTACAACGTATAATACACACAACAAAGTAATAACATACTAATTACAGATAGATTGACATAGAAGAAGGTAATGAGAAACTAGAACAAAGAAAAAGGATGAGAAATAACTGAAAGCCAAAGCTTCGACATAATTTGCATAACCATTCTTTTTAATCGCTAGACCTTTTTAACAAGAGCAACTTTCACATATAGCAAACACAAAATTCATATTTGTATGCTATAGCAAAGTTTGCATAATTGCGCTCCATAACAAACATAAATATGTATAATTCAATATACATATACAAAGAAACCAATTGTATAATTCGCTATACATATACAAAAGAAAGCAGTTGCATACAAATGAATTGTATAACTTGTGTATATATAAACGAGAAAGAGATAAAAACAAAAGAAAATTGGGCAGGAAAATATTTATATTGTATAATTATAAGTGTATAGGACGATGATGTATGTATTTGCATGTGTATATACATTTTTCTCTCGCTTTATAAAAACAGAAACACAATTTATACAATTAGTTTCTATTTGTGTAAGCGATAGAGGCGAGGGTGGAGAGAGATCGGGAGAGTGGTGAGCGAGATCTGGGAGAGGGGAACGAAAATATATGTATATATATAATTTTTTCTCGTTTTATACAAATACAAACACATTTTTATACACTTGTGTTTGTATAAAAGTGAGAGGGAGCAAGCAAGAAATTGTGAACGTTGTGTTGGACGACTTCTAATCTTTTGGGGGGAAAAGTACGTTAACTGGTTAAGCATTTGGGAAAGGGCCGGGTTGATGGGAAAATGTGGGTTGGGCTGCTGACGAGGCCCAATACCTGTCCCTTTGATGGATTTGGGAAAGAGATAGGAATGACTATAATGGCTTGCTAAATTAGCCAAATGAATTTCATTAGCAAAATCGGCTAAAAATCAGTAAAAAGAATCGACATTAATTAATTAAATGAGCTTCTTAATTTTAACAAGATAAACATAATCAAATTAAATATAACTAATGACTCAAAAATGTTAACCAACCAACAGTTTAAACAAAGTCAGTTTGATGAAACGTTAAGTAAGATTGAAATCCTCTTGAAATGACTTTCAAATATTTATAAAATAAATTAACTATATATTAAATTATAAAACACATATGCTACTTAAACTATAACAAGACAAACTAATAAGTTTAACTACAAAAATAAATATCCAAACTAGCTATCACCCCTAGATAACTTAGACTAAACTAAGCGGATAGCACACCGCCCACTATACTAACCCAACCGATTAATATAGACTTTTACAGTAAGACACAAAGTTACTCCTAACTATGTTCTTACAAGACTCAAACCAGGTTTGAAACGTTTCTAACAAATAATGAAATGAATCCTACAAGTTAAGCTCAATACAAGCATTCAAGAACAACAGCAAGTACGAAAATCGTTTTTTCTCTTAATCAGGTCCTTGCTTTATGTATTCTTATGCTTGAATTCTTCCTTGAAGATGACCTTTTATTTTAAGCTCTTTGAGTTTTAGTTTGCCAAATCTTGAGTTTGTGTTTGTTAGAAAGAGATGATATAAATCACCACAAGCTCGTCGAGACCATCCTATTGGCTGAAGGTCTACTATTAGAAAAGTTATGCACCTACCACATCAAAGGTGACAACTTCTTTATGAGTTCTTTGAAAGACTTGCCGATTGACTTCCTTCTTTGAATGAATGCATTTATTTTTTGTTCGTCATGTTGACTAAGTCAAACATAAAGAGTTATTGACCGTTAAACAAACAACTATGTCCATTTGGATTGTCGTAGTACGCTGACGTCTCAACAACCTCTGACACAACAACTTTATAGCTGTTCCCAATAATGAATTTGGACGAGAGAACTTAACAAGGGAACATGTCCTTTTGTTTGTGAGACACTGAAACAAACAATCTTGTCCGCTCTTCCTATTGGTGTAGGACACTGCACTTTTCACCTATTAACTGACACGACAACTTTATAGTTGTACCTCATTTGAATCTGGGCGAGAACAACTTGTTAGGGACCAGGTCCCTGTTAGGATATACTATTAACCATGCGTTTTGATATAGTATTAATATTGAACAATTGTTTATTTATTTATTCAATTCAATAAAGTATTACATTAAATAGATCAATTGTCATATATGTGTCCTTAACTTATATAGTAGATGATTTGGTGTATAGAGTTTAAGCTTATACACAGAAGATTAAATCATCAGTTCTTATAAGTTAAAATTTATAGTTCACAATCATAGATGGAAATTTGGACAAAATCATCAGAAAGATTGTAGCACGAGATTAAATGTAATTTATCTTGATTATGAGAATGGCATAGTTCTAACTTCTCGTGCTAGTGCATTTGGTATGTATTGAACGGGACCAAGCAGAGATAGTTGTTTTAGACTGACTGATAAAAACATATTCTCTAAACTATTAAATGTACTTATATTCTTAATCTTGATATAACGATTATGATCTGTATATATTAATTATCATTTTGGTTTATTAAAAGGTAAGATTCTGAGATGGGTCAATATGCCTGGTAGATTGGATGATAATAATATATATTGGTGAAATAATTAGTTAGTTGATGGAATCCATGTCTCAGTATAGAGATTGATGATACACCTTTTATGAGAAGCTTGTAAGTTTTCATGTGTAAACCCGGCCGGTAGATTTTTGAATCTGACACATGAAATAAGTTAAGTATTGCTCTAAAAGAAGTTAATCATTGAATTAAATTCGTCAGTAATTTAATTTATTGATTAGTATCGGTAATCTTAACATGGGGAATCAAATAAGTGTTTAGTGGTGAATTTCGAAATAAATAGAGGAGTTCAATTACGAATTTTTAGTGGAATGATTTGTAATTTATTATGGTAAGAATAATTCAAATTAATTATTTAGAATTATTTCCATAATAGGAAGCCTCAGTAATAAATTCTGTGGTCCCTCCAGTGCCCAATTTAACTAGAACTCAGAATCCTATTTTCTAGTAGAAGATGGAAAAGTAGCTTTCTTTTTCTTTGGATAGAAACGTGTATTTCAAATCCAAAAAGAAAAAGGTTTTGCTTTTCTTCTCCTCTTTGGACTAGGAAGACATCTCTATAAATAGGGATTCTTCTAACCTAGATTTAAAAAAAAAAGTATTCTAAATACAATACTTGCCCACCCAAGTATTGAGAGAGTTCAGTTGTTGATTGGGATCACTGTAGAAGACTATAGAACTGGAGTTGGATTTACTTCAAGATATCTGCACACGCTTCAAGAGGTAATCCTGAATTAATTTTCAGCATACTTTGTATGTGATAACTATTTGTGATTGTTATTTATATTCATGCAAGATGTATGATTCTGGAATGCTTCCGCTGTATATGCTATTTTCCAACAATTGGCATCAAGAGCCATACTTGCATCTTTATATAGAATCTAAAATATGTATATGTGTATATGTGCAAGTGACTGTATGATTCGTGGTTAGAAATTTTTGTTTTATCACGAAAACAATAAAACGGATAAAAAAAAAACTTGAATTGATTTGTTTTATTGAATGCATACGGTAATAATGACCTATGAAAACTAATCACTAAGATTGGATGGCATTTTCATGAGATATTGCACATTGTTACTTTTGTATGATGAATAATTAATTTTAAGAAAAAATTTAATGGTTTTTCATGTCGTTTTTTTTTTCTTGAGCCGGCAATTTTGGGTGAATTGATTACAAATTTTCTCATAAAGTATCGGCTGGAAATTTTTTTTCTCGTTATGGTGGCTACCTGTTTTTTTTTCTCCAAATATGTACTGGGTGTAGTTTTCTAATAATTTCACAAGTATATATGTTTGGTTGTTTTCTCATATCAAGAGAAACAAAAGTTTCACTTATCTTTGCATTGGAAATTGATATGAATAAAATAAAAAAAAAATAAAAAAAAAAAAATAAATAAATGGTAGCTATCTACTTGTATTAATGGGACCCAAATTAAATAGTGGGGTCTAGAACTTAATATAAGTAATTGTTTATAGTTATGCATTCACGTAATTTGTGGCAACAATGTCTCCATTAATTTTGCAACAGTCTCTTCATTATGTTTGTTTCTTTTTCATAAGTTTAACTTTTAATGTATGAGATTTTATATTGAATGAACTGAAATTTATTTTGTTACAAAAATCTTTCTTTCTGGAATTTTTTTGTTTTATGTGGAAAATATATCAGTTATGTTTGACAATATGAGTAAGAGACCATATGCTTTATGAAATTAATCTTTGTTGCAAATTTTTCTTTTTGGAAAATTGTTGGCATAAAATTTACCAAGAAAATAAAAATAGTGATGAGTATTTTTTTAAAATAAAATAAAAATAAAAAATTACCAAGATTAAATAGTAATGAAGTATTAAGTTTATGTGTTGGCTTAGACCTTCCTCCCCATCGGATGAATTTAATACAAGTCATTACGTATTTAATCGCTAGTTTGATAATTTGTATTAACTCTACTAACTGAGTAATATATGATTGGATCAATGCAACTAGAGGATTATCACTTGACTTAAATTAACAGTAGACTCTCCAACTGAGTTAGGTCTGTATAAGTTTATGGAGTGAATAATCGGTCATTATATATGTATATTGTATGAATAGTTCTCCAATCCCAACGATTGGCTATTTAAGATGCATAAATGTATATGTATATCATGAGTTTGAATGTAAACATTCAATGTTATATGACTATGTTATTGATCTATTGTAACTATTTCTTTAAATCTCAGATTCAACATGTCTCCTTTTAATCCCATTAGTACTATTTTGGGTCAAAACAAACAAGAGGGTTCTAACTATGTTGACTGGAGGAGAAATCTTGACATTGTGTTAACTGCTGAAGAATATAAGTTTGTGCTTTATGAGGAATGTCCATTGAAACCAAATGATCAGTCTAGTGATGAGGATAAGTTAGCTTATCAGAAATGGCGCAAAGCTGATGAGATGGCGCGATGTTACATTATGGCTTCAATGTCAAATGTTTTGCAACATCAACATCAAGCTATGTTGTCTGCTTTTGAAATTCTGGAGAATCTCAAACAAATGTTTGGAGACCAGGGTCGATCAGCTAAGCAGACTGCCATGAGAACTCTCATGAATACTAAGATGGTTGAAGGCACCCCTGTAAGAGACCATGTTCTGAAGATGATAGGTCTTCTGAATGAACTAGAGGTTTTGGGGGCTGAAATTGACAATGACTCCCAAGTTGAGATGATATTGCAGTCTCTGCCTGATAGTTTTCAACAATTTTGCCTAAATTATAATATGAATAAGATGAGTCTATCTTTGGCACAATTGTTGAATGAGCTACAGGCGGCAGAGACCCTTGTCAAAAAACATGCACCATCAATGGCACTTAATGTTGAGAAAGGTTCTACTTCTAAACCGCAAGGTGGACAGAAGAAGAAAAAGGCTCACAAAGCTAAGGCAACTGCACCTCCAACTGGGGGAGTGAAAAAGTCTAAGGGTAAGTGTTTTCATTGCAAGATGTCAGGTCATTGGAAGGCACATTGTCCAGATTTCTTAGCCAAGAAGAAAAACAAACCAGGTAACTCACTTTCACTTGTCGTTGAAACATTTTTAGCGGCTGTTTCTACCACTTCATGGTGTGTAGATTCAGGAGCCACTGATCATATCTGCACTACTATGCAGGGGTTTCAAGAAACGCGCAAGCTGATTAGAGGTGAAGTTAGTGTTTTTCAAGCAGATGGCTCTGCAGCTCCAGTTTTAGCATTAGGAAATATTACTTTTTCGTTTGATAGTGGTAGATTTTTAATTTTAAAAGACGTTCTATATGCACCTGCTGTTAGAAGAAATTTAATTTCAGTTTCTAAAGTTTTGAGAGATGGTTATGATGTTAGTTTTTCTGATAACGGTTGTGTTATTAGTTATAATAAACATCTTGTCTCTACTGGTACATTGATTGATGGTCTTTTTATTATTAATGTCTCTCCAGAACTGCAACAAATCGTAGAATTGAATAATGTTAACCTTTCAAGTAAAAGAAAACGTTCTTCTGATTTTAATGAGACTTATCTATGGCACTTGCGTCTATGTCATATAAATCTAGATAGGATTTCAAGGTTGGTTCAAGATGGACCTTTAGGTTCATTAAAAGTGGAGGCACTACCAACATGTGAATCTTGTTTAGAAGGAAAAATGACTAAGAGACCTTTTCCCTCAAAAGGAAATAGAGTCAATGATAAACTAGAGTTAATTCATTCTGATTTGTGTGGCCCAATGAACATTCAAGCAAGAGGTGGGTATGAGTACTTCGTGACCTTCATTGATGACTACTCAAAATATGGATATATATATTTGTTGCGCCGTAAGTCTGAATGCTTTGAGAAATTCAAAGATTTTAAGGCTGAAACAGAGAAACGACATGGAATATATATCAAGTCATTGCGATCTGATCGTGGTGGCGAATACCTCTCTAATGATTTTATTAGTTACTTATCAGAACAAGGAATTACATCTCAAATGTCTGCACCTAGAACGCCACAACAAAATGGTGTAGCAGAAAGAAGAAATAGAACTCTTTTAGAAATGGTTAGATCAATGATGAGTTACTCTGATTTGCCGCATTCGTTTTGGGGATATGCCATAGAAACTGCAAATTACATTCTGAACTTAGTTCCTTCTAAATCTGTTCCTTTGACACCCATTGAACTGTGGACTGGGCACAAACCTAGTTTGAGACATATTCGGGTTTGGGGATGTCCAGCACATGTATTAAAAGGGAAGGCAGAAAAATTGGAACCTAAAACAGAAGTATGTGTTTTTTATTGGATACCCTAAAGGAACGAAAGGTGGTATGTTTTATAATCCTAAAGAAAAGAAGGTCATTGTGTCTACCAATGCCAAGTTTCTGGAAACGGATTTTTTAACAAACCATATTCCTAGAAGTAAACTAGTTTTACAGGAATTGAGCAAAGAGAAAACAAATCAATCTACTGAAAATAATGAAAACCAAATTCAAACCCCACATGTTAGAGTTAACATACCATTGCATTATAATAGTGGGAGAGATGTTAACAAACATAAAATTCTGCAAGTACAAGATCTTGAAAATTCATTGCATCAAGGTAGTGGGAGTAATAGTGAGCAGATTGCATTAGAGGAAGAAGTTGTTGATATCTCTGCACCGCAAGATACTGAAGATAACATGGAAACTCAAGATCCTAAAAATGATGTGGTTCCACCACAAGATCATAATAATGCAAATCTCTCTGAACCTACCCCTGCAACTGTAGTGTCTCGTCGTAGTGGGAGAGTGATAAGAAAACCACTTCGGTATGCACTCTTGGGAGAGTCTTTTGACAGAATCCCTGAAGAGTCAAATACCGAACCTGTGAATTACGACGAAGCACTACAAGATAAAGATGCAGAAAAATGGACTGTTGCTATGAAATCAGAAATGGAGTCTATGTACTCTAACAAAGTCTGGGATCTTGTAGAACCACCTGTAGATGGAGTCAAACCCATTGGATGCAAGTGGATATATAAGAAAAAGAGAGGAGTAGATGGACAAGTGCAAACTTACAAAGCTAGACTTGTTGCAAAAGGGTTTACTCAGAAAGAAGGGATCGACTATGAGGAAACTTTTTCGCCAGTAGTCATGCTTAAGTCTATTAGAATTCTCTTATCCATTGCTGCTCATTATGATTATGAGATTTGGCAAATGGATGTCAAGACAGCTTTCCTTAATGGAAGTCTTGATGAAAGCATATTTATGCGACAACCAGATGGTTTCATAGAAAAAGGAAAAGAACACATGTTGTGCAAGCTTAAAAGATCTATTTATGGATTAAAGCAAGCTTCTAGGGCATGGAACACTTGCTTCGACACTGCAGTCAAGTCTTTTGGTTTTGAGCAATGTCTTGATGAGTCTTGTGTGTACAAAAAGTGGAATGGGGATAAAGTGGTGTTTTTGGTATTATATGTAGATGATATCTTGCTCATAGGAAATAATGTGGGCTTGATGAATTCAGTTAAGAAATGGTTGTCCACAAACTTTGATATGAAGGATTTGGGAGAAGCTGCTCACATCCTTGGGATCAAGGTTCTACGTGATCGCAAGAAAAGGATGTTAGGTTTATCTCAAGCTCTTTATATTGATACAATTCTTACCAGGTTTAGCATGCACGATTCCAAGAAAGGTTTTCTTCCTTTTAGACATGGAATTTCTTTATCTAAGGATCAATGTCCTAAGACAGATGAGGAAACAGAAAGCATGAAGACAGTTCCTTATGCATCAGCGGTAGGAAGTCTCATGTATGCCATGTTATGCACTAGACCTGACATTTGTTTTGCCGTAGGCATGGTTAGCAGATATCAGTCTAATCCTGGACGAGAACATTGGACAGCAGTTAAGCATATAATCAAGTACCTGAAAAGGACTAGGGATTACATGCTAGTCTATCATTCGGATGAGTTGGTGCCCATTGGGTACACAGACTCAGATTTCCAGTCTGATATGGACTCTAGAAAGTCGACCTCAGGAAATGTGTTTACTTTGGGAGGTGGAGCCATTGTTTGGAGAAGCATCAAGCAAACCTGTGTTGCTGATTCTACCATGGAAGCCGAATATGTAGCAGCTTCTGAAGCAGCTAAGGAGGCAGTGTGGCTCAGAAACTTTCTGAAAGACTTGGCAGTTGTTCCTGCAATAGAAATGCCACTCACAATGTTTTGTGATAATAGTGGAGCGGTTGCAAATTCAAAGGAACCACGAAGTCATAAAAAGGCAAAACACATTGAGCGAAAATACCATTTGATTCGAGACATAGTACAGAGAGGGGATGTGATGGTGGCGAAGATTGCATCAGAGAACAACCTTGCAGACCCTTTCACAAAAGCTTTACCGCAAAAGTCTTTTGATAGACATGTTGAAGGAATGGGTGTTAGAGTTGTAGGTGCATGGTTATGAGTCTAAGTGGGAGATTGTTAGGATATACTATTAACCATGCGTTTTGATATAGTATTAATATTGAACAATTGTTTATTTATTTATTCAATTCAATAAAGTATTACATTAAATAGATCAATTGTCATATATGTGTCCTTAACTTATATAGTAGATGATTTGGTGTATAGAGTTTAAGCTTATACACAGAAGATTAAATCATCAGTTCTTATAAGTTAAAATTTATAGTTCACAATCATAGATGGAAATTTGGACAAAATCATCAGAAAGATTGTAGCACGAGATTAAATGTAATTTATCTTGATTATGAGAATGGCATAGTTCTAACTTCTCGTGCTAGTGCATTTGGTATGTATTGAACGGGACCAAGCAGAGATAGTTGTTTTAGACTGACTGATAAAACATATTCTCTAAACTATTAAATGTACTTATATTCTTAATCTTGATATAACGATTATGATCTGTATATATTAATTATCATTTTGGTTTATTAAAAGGTAAGATTCTGAGATGGGTCAATATGCCTGGTAGATTGGATGATAATAATATATATTGGTGAAATAATTAGTTAGTTGATGGAATCCATGTCTCAGTATAGAGATTGATGATACACCTTTTATGAGAAGCTTGTAAGTTTTCATGTGTAAACCCGGCCGGTAGATTTTTGAATCTGACACATGAAATAAGTTAAGTATTGCTCTAAAAGAAGTTAATCATTGAATTAAATTCGTCAGTAATTTAATTTATTGATTAGTATCGGTAATCTTAACATGGGGAATCAAATAAGTGTTTAGTGGTGAATTTCGAAATAAATAGAGGAGTTCAATTACGAATTTTTAGTGGAATGATTTGTAATTTATTATGGTAAGAATAATTCAAATTAATTATTTAGAATTATTTCCATAATAGGAAGCCTCAGTAATAAATTCTGTGGTCCCTCCAGTGCCCAATTTAACTAGAACTCAGAATCCTATTTTCTAGTAGAAGATGGAAAAGTAGCTTTCTTTTTCTTTGGATAGAAACGTGTATTTCAAATCCAAAAAGAAAAAGGTTTTGCTTTTCTTCTCCTCTTTGGACTAGGAAGACATCTCTATAAATAGGGATTTTTCTAACCTAGATTTAAAAAAAAAGTATTCTAAATACAATACTTGCCCACCCAAGTATTGAGAGAGTTCAGTTGTTGATTGGGATCACTGTAGAAGACTATAGAACTGGAGTTGGATTTACTTCAAGATATCTGCACACGCTTCAAGAGGTAATCCTGAATTAATTTTCAGCATACTTTGTATGTGATAACTATTTGTGATTGTTATTTATATTCATGCAAGATGTATGATTCTGGAATGCTTCCGCTGTATATGCTATTTTCCAACAGTCCCTATATTAGTGAGGATCATCAAAACACCAGAATATAACATTTTTCCTCTTTTTGATGATTACACACAAATATTCCTCACACTGATTTTATTCATTCATTTCACTGTTAGTAGTTCCAATAACAAGGATCTGGTTCCTTGTTAGATCGATAAATTTGTTAAATCATCAGAACTTCATATCAAGTTCGAACGAACATCTCATTTCAGCTTCATACTAACAGTTCACAAAGCTATATATAATCTCTTCTTCCTTTCATGTTTTAGTTTTAATAGTCTTCCACTATTAGTTGATTGTAGTAGTTTCCATGCAGCTTCAGGAACACGTATATTTAAGTGATTATATATTAAATACCTCAAACATAAGGGACAATCTCTAATTTCTTCACATATTTTTTGGTATTGTAATCTGATTTGATCTGGTATATCTTTTATGATTTTTTCAAAAAAATCTTATATTATTTCCATCATTGTCATTTGATCTATCAAAATTTTTATGGTTTATCTTTGTATTTTTTATTTTTAAAAAAATGATATTATAATTCAATATAGTATAGATTTTCTTTTATACAGTTTCATGACGCGGTCGATTTGGAATAATTTTTAATCTTTTTCCATTTTGCAATGTCGTCTTTATGATTTTAATTTCTTTTTTCTACTGTTGTAATCCAATCTAGTATACTAATTTTTGGACACGTGTGTTGCACGTATATCACACGCTTAATAGGTGGTAGATTTTTTTATTTGAATTAGTAAAGACAGCATAAAGGAACATAGAAATGATATCATAATATTAGTTGATTTTGAACGTTTCTGCACTCGACTTTCTGTGAAATAATTTTACTACACCATCCATTAACGAAAAGTCAGAAGTACTTGCAACTCTTAAGACATTCTACAGTACTGGAAGCACAAACGCACTAAAATCATGCACAAGGTTAGCCCCTAAACTACTCCGATAAAAATCATACAAATGATCATCAATCTCCGTATCAACATAGGAACTCCAACGATTATATTGGAATTATTTTAAGACATAATATAGGGACTCCAACTAAGAGGTAAGTAAAAATCACTCAGTGAGTCAATATGGATCATATACTTCGAGACAAAAACAAAGGAACGCACGTCTCTTCATAAAGTATACAAATGTAGAAAGAATGAAGTTAGTTACAGCATTACGAGAAGGGATCTAACACATCGGTAGCCACCTAAAGTTAGCACAAACTTTTACTTAAACGTTTTAACTAGATTTGGTTCATTCAAAACACCTCATGTTATATTCCGTTGTGTCAGTTTGACACTTTTTGCTGACATGGCATATTGTGTGTGTTACACACATTTTGAGTGCTTGAGGAGTTTATTTTTTTAATTTATATCCTTCTTCACTCTTTATCCCTATCACTTATTCTACCTTCCACCATGCAACCTTAAAAATCTACATCAAATGCTAGAAATAGATTTTATTAAAAAATAAATGTTGCACTAGATATCGAAAATTCTAAAAAGTACAAAAGCTACGCTTACATAATATGATTTTTTGTATTAAATAAACAATCGTTAAAATTAACGATGAGGAAAAAGGCTCATTATTGACAAATTAAATGGCCAAAGCTCATGAGTATCTTATTTTATGACACCATCCATTAACGAAAAGTCAGAAGTACTTGCAACTCTAAAGACATTCTACACTACTGGAAGCACAAATGCACTAAAATCATGCACAAGGGTTAGCCCCTAAACTACTCCGATAAAAATCATACAAATGATCATCAATCTCCGTATCAACATAGGAACTCCAACGATTATATTGGAATTATTTTAAGACATAATATAGTGACTCCAACGAAGAGGTAAGTAAAATTCACTTAGTGAGTCAATATGGATCATATACTTCGAGACAAAAACAAAGGAATGCACGTCTCTTCATAAAGTATACAAATGTAGAAATAATGAAGTTTAGTTACAGCATTACGAGAAGGGATGTAACACATCGGTAGCCACCTAAAGTTAGAACAAATTTTTACTTAAACGTTTTAACTAGATTTGGTTCATTCAAAACATCTCATGTTATATTCCGTTGTGTCAGTTTCACACTTTTTGCTGACATGGCATATTGTGTGTGTTACACGCATTTTGAGCGCGTAAAGAGTTTATTTTTTTAATTTTTTTCCTTCTTCACTCTTTATCCCTATCACTTATTCTACCTTCCACTATGCAACCTTAAAAATCTACATCATATGCTAGAAATAGATTTTATTAAAAAATAAATGTTGCACTATATTGAAAATTCTAAAAATTACAAAAGTTACACTTACATAATATGATTTTTTGTTAAATAAACAATCGTTAAAATTAACGATGAGGAAAAAGGCTCATTATTGACAAATTAAATGGCCAAAGCTCATGAGTATCTTATTTTATGACACCATCCATTAACGAAAAGTCAGAAGTACTTGCAACTCTTAAGACATTCTACACTACTGGAAGCACAAACGCACTAAAATCATGCACAAGGGTTAGCCCCTAAACTACTACGATAAAAATCATACAAATGATCTCAATCTCCGTATCAACATAGGAACTCCAACGATTATATTGGAATTATTTTAAGACATAATATAGGGACTCCAACGAAGAGGTAAGTAAAAATCACTCAGTGAGTCAATATGGATCATATACTTCGAGACAAAAACAAAGGAACACACGTCTCTTCATAAAGTATACAAATGTAGAAAGAATGAAGTTAGTTACAGCATTACGAGAAGGGATCTAACACATCGGTAGCCACCTAAAGTTAGCACAAATTTTTACTTAAACGTTTTAACTAGATTTGGTTCATTCAAAACACCTCATGTTATATTCCGTTGTGTCAGTTTCACACTTTTTGCTTACATGGCATATTGTGTGTGTTGCACGCATTTTGAGCGCGTGAGGAGTTAATTTTTTTAATTCTTTTTCCTTCTTCACTCTTTATCCCTATCACTTATTCTACCTTCCACCATGCAACCTAAAAATCTACATCATATGCTAGAAATAGATTTTATTAAAAAATAAAGGGATAATGCACAAGTACCCCCTCAACTTATGCCCGAAATCCCAGAGACACACTTATACTATACTAAGGTCATATTACTCCTGAACTTATTTTATAAGTAATTTTCTACCCTTTTTAGCCTACGTGGCACTAGTTTGAAATAAAAACTCAACAATCATTGGGCCCACAAGATAGTGCCACGTAGGTCGAATAGGGGTAAAAAATTATTAATAAAATAAGTTCAGGGGGGTAATAGGACCTTAGTATAGTATAAGTGTGTCTCTGAAATTTCGGGCATAGGCTGAGGGGTACTTGGGCATTATCCAAAAAATAAATGTTGCACTAGATATCGAAAATTCTATAAAGTACAAAAGTTACCATTACATAATATGATTTTTTGTTAAATAAACAATCGTTAAAATTAACGATGAGGAAAAAGGCTCATTATTGACAAATTAAATGGCCAAAGCTCATGAGTATCTTATTTTATGACACCATCCATTAACGAAAAGTCAGAAGTACTTGCAACTCTTAAGACATTCTACAGTACTGGAAGCATAAATGCACTAAAATCATGCACAAGGGTTAGCCCCTAAACTACTCCGATAAAAATCATACAAATGATCATCAATCTCCGTATCAACATAGGAACTCCAACGATTATATTGGAATTATTTTAAGACATAACATAGGGACTCCAACGAAGAGGTTAGTAAAAATCACTCAGTGAGTCAATATGGATCATATACTTCGAGACAAAAACAAAGGAACTCACGTCTCTTCATAAAGTATACAAATGTAGAAAGAATGAAGTTCAGTTACAACATTACGAGAAGGGATCTAACACATCGGTAGCCACCTAAAGTTGGCACAAATTTTTACTTAAACGTTTTAACTAGATTTGGTTCATTCAAAACACCTCATGTTATATTTTGTTGTGTCAGTTTGACAATTTTTGCTGACTTAACATATTGTTTGTGTTGCACGCATTTTGAGCGCGTGAGGAGTTTATTTTTTTAATTTTTTTTCCTTCTTCACTCTTTATCCCTATCACTTATTCTACCTTCTACCATGCAACCTTAAAAATCTACATCATATGCTAGAAATAGATTTAATTAAAAAATAAATGTTGCACTATATATCGAAAATTCTAAAAAAGTACAAAAGTTACGCTTACATAATATGGTTTTTTGTTAAATAAACAATCGTTAAAATTAACGATGAGGAAAAAGGCTCATTATTGACAAATTAAATGGCCAAAGCTCATGAGTATCTAATTTTATGACACCATCCATTAACGAAAAGTCAGAAGTACTTGCAACTCTTAAGACATTCTACAGTATTGGAAGCACAAATGCACTAAAATCATGCACAAGGGTTAGCCCCTAAACTACTCCGATAAAAATAATACAAATGATCATCAATTTCCGTATCAACATAGGAACTCCAACGATTATATTGGAATTATTTTATGACATAATATAGGGACTCCAACGAAAAGGTAAGTAAAAATCACTTAGAGAGTCAATATGGATCATATACTTCGAGACAAAAACAAAGGAACACACGTCTCTTCATAAAGTATACAAATGTAGAAAGAATGAAGTTTAGTTACAACATTACGAGAAGGGATCTAACACATCGGTAGCCACCTAAAGTTGGCACAAATTTTCACTTAAACGTTTTAACTAGATTTGGTTCATTCAAAACACCTCATGTTATATTCCGTTGTGTAAGTTTGACACTTTTTGCTAACTTGGCATATTGTATGTGTTGCACGTATTTTGAGCGCGTGAGGAGTTTATTTTTTTAATTTTCTTTCCTTCTTCACTCTTTATCCCTATCACTTATTCTACCTTCCACGATGCAACCTTAAAAATCTACATCAAATCCTAGAAATAGATTTTATTAAAAAATAAATGTTGCACTAGATAACGAAAAATTCTAAAAAGTACAAAAGTTACGCTTACATAATATGATTTTTTGTTAAATAAACTATCGTTAAAATTAATGATGAGGAAAAAGGCTCATTATTGACAAATTAAATGGCCAAAGCTCATGAGTATCTTCTTTTATGACACCATCCATTAACGAAAAGTCAGAAGTACTTGCAACTCTTAAGACATTCTACAATACTGGAAGCACAAATGCACTAAAATCATGCACAAGGGTTAGCCCATAAACTACTCCGATAAAAATCATACAAATGATCATCAATCTCCGTATCAACATAGGAACTCCAACGATTATATTGGAATTATTTTAAGACATAATATAGGGACTCCAACGAAGAGGTAAGTAAAAATCACTCAGTGAGTCAATATAGATCATATACTTCGAGACAAAAACAAAGGAACACACGTCTCTTCATAAAGTTTACAAATGTAGAAAGAATGAAGTTTACAGCATTACGAGAAGGGATCTAACACATCGGTAGCCACCTAAAGTTGGCACAAATTTTAAGTTAAACGTTCTAACTAGATTTGGTTCATTCAAAACACCTCATGTTATATTTCGTTGTGTCAGTTTGACACTTTTTGCTGACTTGGCATATTGTGTGTGTTGCACGCATTTTCAGCGCGTGAGGAGTTAATTTTTTTAATTTTTTTTCCTTCTTCACTCTTTATCCCTATCACTTATTCTACCTTCCACCATGCAACCTTAAAAATCTACATCATATGCTAGAAATAGATTTTATTAAAAAATAAATGTTGCACTAGATATCAAAAATTCTAAAAAGTACAAAAGTTACGCTTACATAATATGATTTTTTGTTAAACAAACAATCGTTAAAATTAACGATGAGGAAAAAGGCTCATTATTGACAGATTAAATGGCCAAAGCTCATGAGTATCTTATTTTATGACACCATCCATTAACAAAAAGTCAGAAGTACTTGCAACTCTTAAGACATTCTACAGTACTAGAAGCACAAATGCACTAAAATCATGCACAAGGGTTAGCCCCTAAACTATCCGATAAAAATCATACAAATGATCATCAATCTCCGTATCAACATAGGAACTCCAACGATTATATTGGAATTATTTTAAGACATAATATAGGGACTCCAACGAAGAGGTAAGTAAAAATCACTCAGTGAGTCAATATGGATCATATACTTCGAGACAAAAACAAAGGAACGCACGTCTCTTCATAAAGTATACAAATGTAGAAAGAATGAAGTTAGTTACAACATTACGATAAGGGATCAAACACATCGGTAGCCACCTAAAGTTAGCACAAATTTTTACTTGAACGTTTTAACTAGATTTGGTTCATTCAAAACACCTCATGTTATATTCCGTTGTGTTAGTTTGACACTTTTTGCTGACATGGCGTATTGTGTGTTGCATACATTTTGAGCGCGTGAGGAGTTTACTTTTTTAATTCTGTTTCCTTCTTCACTCTTTATCCCTATCACTTATTCTACCTTCCACCATGCAACCTTATAAATCTACATCATATGCTAGAAATAGATTTTATTAAAAAATAAATGTTCCACTAGATATCGAAAATTCTAAAAAGTACAAAATTTACGCTTACATAATATGCTTTTTTGTTAAATAAACAATCGTTAAAATTAACGATGAGGAAAAAGGCTCATTATTGACAAATTAAATTGGCCAAAGCTCATGAGTATCTTTAAGTGATTATTTTTAAAAAAACCTCAAACATAAGGACCTCTCTACTTTGTCACATATTTTTGGGCATTGTAATCCAAATTAAGTATATCGTTAATGATTTTATAAAAAAAATTTCGCCATTGTGATATGATTTTTCAAAAATTCATTTTCGACACGTACTTTGTACATGTATGTTATACGTTATTACTTATGTTATTATAAAATGTAAATAATTAAAATTTAATTGGGTACATACTCAAAATTTTAAAATGAATTTATATGACAAAGTTTTAACTAGATTTGGTTCATTCAAAACACCTCATGTTATATTCCATTGTGTTAGTTTGACAATTTTTGCTGACTTGGTATATTGTGTGTGTTGCACGCATTTTGAGCGCGTGAGGAGTTTATGTTTTTAATTTTTTTTCCTTCTTCACTCTTTATCCCTATCACTTATTCTACCTTCCACCATGCAACCTTAAAAATCTACATCATATGCTAGAAATAGATTTTATTAAAAAATAAATGTTGCACT
Source organism: Solanum peruvianum (assembly GCA_027705065.1). NCBI lineage: Eukaryota > Viridiplantae > Streptophyta > Magnoliopsida > Solanales > Solanaceae > Solanum > Solanum peruvianum. The sequence goes on from JAKWJD010001757.1 coordinate 50,808,615, forward strand.
AGATATCAAAAATTCTAAAAAGTACAAAAGTTACACTTACATAATATGATTTTTTGTTAAACAAACAATCGTTAAAATTAACGATGAGGAAAAAGGCTCATTATTGACAAATTAAATAGCCAAAGCTCATGAGTATCTTCTTTTATGACACCATCCATTAACGAAAAGTCAGAAGTACTTGCAACTCTTAAGACATTCTACAGTACTGGAAGCACAAATGCACTAAAATCATGCACAAGGGTTAGCCCCTAAACTACTCCGATAAAAATCATATAAATGATCATCAATCTCCGTATCAACATAGGAACTCCAACGATTATATTGGAATTATTTTAAGACATAATATAGGGACTCCAACGAAAAGGTAAGTAAAAATCACTCAGTGAGTCAATATTGATCATATACTTCGAGACAAAAACAAAGGAACACACGTCTCTTCATAAAGTATACAAATGTAGAAAGAATGAAGTTTAGTTACAGCATTACGAGAAGGGATGTAACACATCGGTAGCCACCTAAAAATGACACAAATTTTTACTTAAACGTTTTAACTAGATTTAGTTCATTCAAAACCCCTCATATTATATTCCGTTGTGTCAGTTTGACACTTTTTGCTTACTTGGCATATTGTGTGTGTTGCACGCATTTTGAGTGCGTGAGGAGTTTATTTTTTTAATTTTTTTTCCTTCTTCACTCTTTATCCCTATCACTTATTCTACCTTCCACCATACAACCTTAAAAATCTACATCAAGTGCTAGAAATAGATTTTATTAAAAAATAAATGTTGCACTAGATATCGAAAATTCTAAAAAGTACAAAAGTTACGCTTACATAATATGATTTTTTGTTAAATAAACAATCGTTAAAATTAACGATGAGGAAAAGGCTCATTATTGACAAATTAAATGGTTTAAGCTCATGAGTATCTTATTTTATGACACCATCCATTAACGAAAAGTTAGAAGTACTTGCAACTCTTAAGACATTCTACGGTACTGGAAGCACAAATGCACTAAAATCATGCACAAGGGTTAGCCCTTAAACTACTCCGATAAAAATCATACAAATGATCATCAATCTCCGTATCAACATAAGAACTCCAACGATTATATTGGAATTATTTTAAGACATAATATAGGGACTCCAACGAAGAGGTAAGTAAAAATCACTCAGTGAGTCAATATGGATCATATACTTCGAGACAAAAACAAAGGAACGCACGTCTCTTCATAAAGTATACAAATGTAGAAAGAATGAAGTTTAGTTAAAGCATTACGAGAAGGGATCTAACACATCGGTAGTCACCTATAGTTGGCACAAATTTTTACTTAAACATTTTAACTAGATTTGGTTCATTCAAAACACCTCATGTTATATTCCGGTCAGTTTTACACTTTTTCTGACTTGGCATATTGTGTGTGTTGCACGCATTTTGAGCGCGTGAGGAGTTTATTTTTTTAATTTTTTTTCCTTCTTCACTCTTTATCCCTATCACTTATTCTACCTTCCACCATGTAACCTTAAAAATCTACATCATATGCTAGAAATAGATTTTATTAAAAAATAAATGTTGCACTAGATATCGAAAATTCTAAAAAGTACAAAAGTTACGCTTACATAATATGATTTTTTGTTAAATAAACAATCGTTAAAATTAACGATGAGGAAAAAGGCTTATTATTGACAAATTAAATGGCCAAAGCTCATGAGTATCTTATTTTATGACACCATCCATTAACGAAAAGTCAGAAGTACTTGCAACTCTTAAGACATTCTACAGTACTGGAAGCACAAATGCACTAAAATCATGCACAAGGGTTAGCCCCTAAACTACTCCGATAAAAATCATACAAATGATCATCAATCTCCGTATCAACATAGGAACTCCAACGATTATATTGGAATAATTTTAAGATATAATATAGGGACTCCAACGAAGAGGTAAGTAAAAATCACTCAGTGAGTTAATATGGATCATATACTTCGAGACAAAAACAGAGGAACGCACGTCTATTCATAAAGTATACAAATGTAGAAAGAATGAAGTTAGTTACAACATTATGATAAGGGATCAAACACATCGGTAGCCACCTAAAGTTAGCACAAATCTTAATTGAACGTTTTAACTAGATTTGGTTCATTCAAAACACCTCATGTTATATTCCGTTGTGTCAGTTTGACACTTTTTGCTGACATGGCGTATTGTGTGTGTTGCATGCATTTTGAGCGCGTGAGGAGTTTATTTTTTTAATTCTGTTTCCTTCTTCACTCTTTATCCCTATCACTTATTCTACCTTCCACCATGCAACCTTAAAAATCTACATCATATGCTAGAAATAGATTTTATTAAAAAATAAATGTTGCACTAGATATCGAAAATTTTAAAAAGTTCAAAAGTTACACTTACATAATATGCTTTTTTGTTAAATAAACAATCGTTAAAGTTAACGATGAGGAAAAAGGCTCATTATTGACAAATTAAATTGGCCAAAGCTCATGAGTATCTTTAAGTGATTATTTTTAAAAAAAACCTCAAACATAAGGACCTCTCTACTTTGTCACATATTTTTGGGCATTGTAATCCAAATTAAGTATATCGTTAATGATTTTATAAAAAATATCCGCCATTGTGATATGATTTTTCAAAAATTCATTTTCGACACGTACTTTGTACATGTATGTTATACGTTATTACTTATGTTATTAAAAAAAGTAAATAATTAAAATTTAATTGGGTACATACTCAAAATGTTAAAATGAATTTATATGACAAATCTAGTTAAATGTTTTAACTAGATTTGGTTCATTCAAAACACCTCATGTTATATTCCGTTGTGTCAGTTTGACACTTTTTGCTGACTTGGCATATTGTGTGTGTTGCACGCATTTTGAGCGCGTGAGGAGTTTATTTTTTTAATTTTTTTTCCTTCTTCACTCTTTATCCCTATCACTTATTCTACCTTCCACCATGCAACCTTAAAAATCTACATCATATGCTAGAAATAGATTTTATTAAAAAATAAATGTTGCACTAGATATCGAAAATTCTAAAAAGTACAAAAGGTACGCTTACATAATATGATTTTTTGTTAAATAAACAATCGTTAAAATTAACGATGAGGAAAAAGGCTCATTGTTGACAAATTAAATGGCCAAAGCTCATGAGTATCTTATTTTATGACACCATCCATTAACGATAAGTCAGAATTACTTGCAACTCTTAAGACATTTTACAGTACTGGAAGCACAAATGCACTAAAATCATGCACAAGGGTTAGCCCCTAAACTACTCCGATAAAAATCATACAAATGATCATCAATCTCCGTGTCAACATAGGAACTCCAACGATTATATTGGAATTATTTTAAGACATAATATAGGGACTCCAACGAAAAGGTAAGTAAAAATCACTCAGTGAGTCAATATTGATCATATACTTCGAGACAAAAACAAAGGAACACCCGTCTCTTCATAAAGTATACAAATGTAGAAAGAATGAAGTTTATTTACTGCATTACGAGAAGGGATGTAACACATCGGTAGCCACCTAAAGTTGGCACAAATTTTTACTTAAACGTTTTAACTAGATTTAGTTCATTCAAAACACCTCATATTATATTCCGTTGTGTCAGTTTGACACTTTTTGCTTACTTGGCATATTGTTTGTGTTGCACGCATTTTGAGTGCGTGAGGAGTTTATTTTTTTAATTTTTTTTCCTTTTTCACTCTTTATCCCTATCACTTATTCTACCTTCCACCATGCAACCTTAAAAATCTACATCAAGTGCTAGAAATAGATTTTATTAAAAAATAAATGTTGCACTAGATATCGAAAATTCTAAAAAGTACAAAAGTTACGCTTACATAATATGATTTTTTTTAAATAAACAATCGTTAAAATTAACGATGAGGAAAAAGGCTCATTATTGACAACTTAAATGGTTAAAGCTCATGAGTATCTTATTTTATTACACCATCCATTAACGAAAAGTCAGAAGTACTTGCAACTCTTAAGACATTCTACAGTACTGGAAGCACAAATGCACTAAAATCATGCACAAGGGTTAGCCCTTAAACTACTCCGATAAAAATCATACAAATGATCATCAATCTCCGTATCAACATAGGAACTCCAACGATTATATTGGAATTATTTTAAGACATAATATAGGGACTACAACGAAGAGGTAAGTAAAAATCACTCAGTGAGTCAATATGGATCATATACTTCGAGACAAAAACAAAGGAACGCACGTCTCTTCATAAAGTATACAAATGTAGAAAGAATGAAGTTTAGTTAAAGCATTACGAGAAGGGATCTAACACATCGGTAGCCACCTATAGTTGGCACAAACTTTTACTTAGACGTTTTAACTAGATTTGGTTCATTCAAGACACCTCATGTTACATTCCGTTGTGTCAGTTTGACACTTTTTGCTAACTTGGCATATTGTGTGTGTTGCACGCATTTTGAGCGCGTGAGGAGTTTATTTTTTTAATTTTTTTTCCTTCTTCACTCTTTATCCCTATCACTTATTCTACCTTCCACCATGCAACCTTAAAAATCTACATCATATGCTAGAAATAGATTTTATTAAATAATAAAGGGATAATGCAGAAGTATCCCCTCAACCTATGCCCGAAATTTCAGACACACACTTAAACTTTACTAAGGTCCTATTACCCCCTTGAACTTATTTTATTAATAATTTTCTACCCCTTTTTGGCCTATCTGACACTATCATGTGGGCCCAACGCTGGTTGACTTTTTTTTCAAGCTAAAGCCACGTAGGCCGAAAAGGTGTAGAAAATTACTTATAAAATAAGTTCAGGGGTATAATAGGACCTTAGTATAGTATAAGTGTGTCTCTGAGATTTCGGGCATAGATTGAGGGGGTACTTATACATTTTCCCAATAATAAATGTTGCACTAGATATCGAAAATTCTAAAAAGTACAAAAATCACGCTTACATAATATGAGTTTTTGTTAAATAAACATTCGTTAAAATTAATGATGAGGAAAAAGGCTCACTATTGACAAATTAAATGGCCAAATAGCTCATGTCTACTTTGTCACATATTTTTGGGCATTGTAATCCAAACTAAGTATATCTTTAATGATTTTATAAAAAAAGAAATCCGCCATTGTAATATGATTTTTCAAAAACTCATTTTCGATACGTGCTTTGCACATATATGTTATACGTTATTACTTATGTTATTAAAAAAAGTAAATAATTAAAATTTAATTGGGTACATATTCAAAATGTTAAAATGAATTTATATGACAAATATTTGAAGTATTCAAACATTTTATTAGTTTATAAGAATAGAATATTTTTAAAAATATCTATAAAATTTTAAACTATGTTACACATAATTATATTGAGAATTGTTCAAAGTTGTAATAATGAGATGACTTATTTAGTATATAAATTTTTATATGTTGGCGTATATTGTATCCTACAATTTAAATTATTTTTATCATGATTAAAACTGTTGTTGCTATTGCACATAACCTATCATACATGCATATGATGCCAATTTATCCGAAAAGTAAAGTTGTATGGATTAACAAATGCTCTTGGCGTACTCTTATTAAAATCTGCAGCATATATAAATTTTTTTGAATGAAGTACACATTTTTTTCATTGTAAATGAAACTTCATATGTTGTCCAAAAGAAAATTAGAATATAGTTAAAGTGTCAAGATATAATTAATTTTTGTATTACATAAATCTAAAAAAGTTATCTAGATGATGATAACGACAAAACACTAAAAACAGATAATCGTTCTATTACAGTTTAGAATATGTAAGACGAAAAAAGAATATATACCTTCTCTAAATAAAGAATGAGAATTAGTCAAACTATTAGTGCATATTCTGTCTAAATGATGAAAACTAACTTTACCATCTTCTAAAATAATTGGATGGATTGTAATCATTAACCTTTGAGTAATTTAGTTGTCATTTATAATTTAGTTTTTCAACTTTCTTTATCCATTTGAGGAAAAGGAGTGATATTTATACTACTTTAATTGGAGAAGTCTGAAGGTTAAACAAATTTTAAATGTCCTACATTCATTGTATGTGGTGTACATTGAATTTGATTTTTATCTTACAATTTTCATGCTCTGAAAAAAAAAAGGTAAAAATATTTTGAGCAAAGTACGAATCATATCTCACTTAATTTCATCATTAAATAATGTAATGCACATTGAATACTTGTAAACTTATTACATCTATATTTAATTAGTAATTAGTATATATATTTGGTTTTGTAAAAAAATAGAAATAGTGTTTTGTAGGGTAAAAAGATATTTCAATTTTTTTAATTTTGATGTTCCCACTTTAGCATAATATGATATGATAATTATAGTTATTATATTTAAAAATAAATAAATAACTAATAATAATATATAAATGATATAATATGATGATGATATATACATTGTTTTATAAAGATTTCTATGACGCGGTCGATTTGGAATAATTTTTAATCTTTTTCCATTTTGCAATGTGGTCTTTATGATTTTAATTTCTTTTTTCTACTGTTGTAATCCAATCTAGTATACTAGTTTTTGGACACGTGTATTGCACGTATATCACACGCTTAATAGGTGGTAGATTTTTTTATTTGAATTGGTAAAGACAACATAAAGGAACAGAGAAATGATATCATAATATTAGTTGATTTTGAACTTTTCTGCACTAGACTTTCTGTGAAGTTATTTTATGACACCATCCATTAACGAAAAGTCAGAAATACTTGCAACTCTTAAGACATTCTACAGTACTGGAAGCACAAATGCACTAAAATCATGCACAAGGGTTAGCCCCTAAACTACTCCGATAAAAATCATACGAATGATCATCAATCTCCGTAACGACATAGGAACTCCAACGATTATATTGGATTTATTTAAAGACATAATATAGGGACTCCAACGAAGAGGTAAGTAAAAATCACTCAGTGAGTTAATATGGATCTTATACTTCGAGACAGAAACAAAGGAACGCAAGTCTCTTCATATAGTATACAAATGTAAAAAGAATGAAGTTTAGTAACAGCATTACGAGAAGGGATCGAACACATTGGTAGCCACCTAAAGTTGACACAAATTTTCACTTAGACGTTTTAACTAGATTTGGTTCATTCAAGACACCTCATGTTATATTCCGTTGTGTCAGTTTGACACTTTTTGCTGACTTGACATATTGTGTGTGTTGCACGCATTTTGAGCACGTGAGGAGTTTATTTTTTTATTTTTTTTCCTTCTTCACTATTTATCCCTATCACTTATTCTACTTTCCACCATGCAACCTTAAAAATCTACATCATATGCTAGAAATAGATTTTATTAAAAAAATAAATGTCGCACTAGATATCGAAAATTCTAAAAAGTACAAAAATTACGCTTACATAATATGATTTTTTGTTAAATAAACAATCGCTAAAATTAACGATGAGGAAAAAGGTTCACTATTGACAAATTAAATGGTCAAATAGCTCATGAGTATCTGTAAGTGATTATTTTTAAAAAAAACCCTCAAACATAAGGATCTCTCTACTTTGTCAAATATTTTTGGGCATTGTAATCCAAACTAAGTATATCTTTAATGATTTTATAAAAAAATATCCGCCATTATAATATGATTTTTCAAAAATTTATTTTCGACCTGTGCTTTGTACATGTATGTTATACGTTATTATTTATGTTACTAAAAAAAGTAAATAATTAAAATTTAATTGGGTACATATTCAAAGTGTTAAAATGAATTTATATGACAAATTTTGAAGTATTTAAACTTTTTATTAGTTTATAAAAATAGAATTATTTTTAAAAATATCTATAAAATTTTAAACTATGTTACACATAATTGAAAATTGTTCAAAGTTGTAATAATGAGATGACTTATTTTGTATATAAATTTTTAAATGTATGCGTATATTGTATCCTACTATTTAAATTATTTTTATCATGATTAAAACTATTGTTGCTAATATGATAGAAGAGTTATCAGTGCATTTTAAAATATATCTTGATTTCACATAACCCATCATATATGCATACGATGCCAATTGATCCGAAAAGTAAAGTTGTATTGACTGACAAAGGATCTTGGCATACTCTTATTATAATCTGCAGCATATATAAAAATTTTCGAATGAAGTACACATTTTTTTCTCATTGTACATGAAACTTCATATGTTGTCCAAAAGAAAATTATAATATAATTAAAGTGTCGATTACAATAAATAGCAAAAGAAAATAGATATAATTAATTTTTGTATTACATAAATCTAAAAAAGTTGTCTAGATGATGATAAGGACAAAACACTCAAAGCGGATAACGTTCTATTACAGTTTACAATATGTAAGACGAAAAAAAAAATATCTTCTCTAAATAAAGAATGAGAATTAGTCAAACTATTAGTGCAAATTCTGTCTAAATGATGAAAACTAACTTTACCATCTTGTAAAATAATTGGATAGATAGTTATCATTTACCTTTGAGTAATTTGGTTGTCATGTATAATTTAGTTTTTCAACTTTCTTTATCCATTTGTGGAGAAGGACTGATATTTATACTATTTTATAGTAGTTCAGTTGGAGAAGTCTGAAAGTTAAAACAAATTTTAAATGTCCTACATTCATTGTACGTGGTGTACATTGAATTTTATCTCTATCTTAGAATTTTCATGCTCTGGAAAAAGAAAAGGTAAAAATATTTTGAGTAAAGTACGAATCATATCTTACTTAATTTCATCATTAAATAATGTAATGCACATTGAATACTTGTAAAACTTATTACATCTATATTTAATTAGTAATTAGAATATATATTTGGTTTTGTAAAAAAAAAATAGAAATAGTGTTTTGTAGGGTAAAAAGATATTTCAATTTTTTAATTTTGATGTTCCCACTTAAGCATAATATGATATGATAATTATAGTTATTATAGTTAAAAATAAATAAATAAATAATAATAATATATAAATGATATAATATGATGATGATATATACATTGTTTTATAAAGAGTTCTATGACACGGTCGATTTGGAATAATTTTTAATCTTTTTTTATTTTGCAATGTGGTCTTTATGATTTTAATTTCTTTTTTTCTACTGTTGTAATCCAATCTAGTATACTAATTTTTGGACACGTGTGTTGAATGTATATCACACGCTTAATAGGTGGTAGATTTTTTTGTTTGAATTGGTAAAGACAGCATAAAGGAACAGAGAAATGATATCATAATATTAGTTGATTTTGAACTTTTCTGCATTAGACTTTCTGTGAAATTATTTTATGACACCATCCATTAACGAAAAGTCATATGTACTTGCAACTCTTAAGACATTCTACAATACTGGAAGCACAAATGCACTAAAATCATGCACAAGGGTTAGCCCCTAAACTACTCCGATAAAAATCATACAAATGATCATCAATCTCCGTATCGACATAGGAACTCCAACAATTATATTGGAATTATTTTAAGGCATAATATAGGGACTCCAACGAAGAGGTAAGTAAAAATTTCTCAGTGAGTAAATATGGATCATATACTTCGAGACAGAGACAAAGGAACGCACGTTTCTTCATAAAGTATAAAATTTAGAAAGAATGAAGTTTAGTTACAGCATTACGAGAAGGGATCTAACACATTGGTTGTAACGACCTGTTTAGTCGTTTGAGCAGCAGATTTTTAATTCTGGAAAAACTGGGCCATACTACGGACACCACGACGGACCGTCGTAGGCACGACGGCCCGTCGAGGGTGAATCGTTGCATCATACTTGGAATTTTGAAATTGGGTACTGAAAATCGACTCTCTGTAAATTGTGACGGACCTGCAGGACGTGCCGTCACATCCACGACGAACCGTCGTGAGCCCCCGTAGCAAAACACTTCAACGTTTGAGAAGTTGGTTCGAGAAACGAGTTTCTGACCGCCATGACGGACGTGCAGGACGGACCGTCACAGGCGTGACGGACCGTCACAGCGTCCGTGGCGACGATGGGAACCTGGGCAGGCGCGACGGCCATCGTGACGGACCGTCGCAGTCACGACGGCCCGTCACAGGTCACGCAATCCCAGGCAGTTTAGGATTTCTCCACACGTTTTAAGGGTCGTTTTTGACTATTCTTTCCTTAATTAAAAAGATTGAGAGTTAACATTAACAAGTCTAATTACTTAGGGGTTAAAAGGGGTAACCTAAAGTGAATTAGTGGGGTTTTATTGTCCTTTTTTTCACACTTAATTATATGATTAATTAGGGTAAAGGAAAGAGGGTTTGAATAAAACAAAAGGGAAAGAACAGAAAGAGAGAGAGCAGATCGATCGAATTGGTTGAGGAGAATAGCAAGCTTGGGAAATTTCTTGTGGATTCCAATTCTTCGGTGGAGGTAGGTTATGGTTTTACGTTACGATATTCGTAGTGAACTCTTAATAGTGAATAATATGTGTTGATGATGTTGTAAACCCTGCTATATGCTTATTGTATGCTTGTATGAATATGATTATGTGATGTTGATAAAACAAGCATGATGAAAACCATTGAATCCCAAATCTTGAAAGAAACTTTAATCTATGATATTAATGATGATGCCTTGGTATAAAAGAAGGCTTGATGAATTGAAGTAATGGGATTGATGATGCCTTGGTATAGAGAAGGCTTGATGAACGGATGGAATGAATATTAGTGGATCGGAGTGTCACGTACCGACACATAGTAATAGTGGATCAGAGTGTCACGTTCCGACACATAGTATTAGTGGGACGGGTGTCACGAACCGACACGTAGATATAGGGGATCGGAGTGTCACGTACCGACACATATAGGGGATCGGAGTGTCACGTTCCGACACATATAGGGGATCGGAGTGTCACGTTCCGACACATATAGGGGATCGGAGTGTCACGTTCCGACACATAGTGGTAGGGGATCGGAGTGTCACGTACCGACACAAGAGGAAGAAAGATAATGAATCTCGAAAGAAGATAATATACTCAACATAATGAACTTAATTCCCAAATGAGTATGGTAATGAGGCTTGAGCCCTCATGAATGAACTTGATGGTATTTATTGACGATTATGATACTTGTTGTTGCTACATGTTGAGTTTATAGTTGATTTATAATATTACTTGATATATATTATCTTCTATTTTGAGTTAGCCGATGATATCTACTCAGTACGTCTGGTTGTACTGACCCCCTACTTTTATGTTTCCCTTTGTTATTTGTGTTATGCAGCAAACGTTCCGTCAACTTCGACTCAGCAGTAGATCAAGCCAGTCTTCACTTCATCGGAAATTCAGGGTGAGCTAATGCGTCTAGCTTGGACTGGGTCTCCTTCTTCAAGTCTTGATGCCTTGAACTTCCGGCATGGACTAGCTTTTACTTGTTTTTAGCTTTTTAGACATTCTTAGTTTAGTAATTTGAGATAGATGTTCTTGTGATGATGACTTCCAGATTTTGGGAATATTAATAATAGTTTTGAGTTGTTTTTATTAATGAGTTTAAGTCTTCCGCATTATTTTCTGTTGAAATATCTTGAAATGTTAAGGTTTAGATGGGTTGGTTCGCTCACATCGGAGGGTAAATGTGGGTGCCAGTCGCGTCCCCGATTTGGGTCGTGACATTGGTAGCCACCTAAAGTTGACACAAATTTTCACTTAGACGTTTTAACTAGTTTTGGTTCATTCAAGACACCTCATGTTATATTCCGTTGTGTCAGTTTGACACTTTTTGCTGACTTGGCATATTGTGTGTTGCACGCATTTTGAGCGCGTGAGGAGTTTATTTTTTTGATTTTTTTTCCTTCTTCACTCTTTATCCCTATTACTTATTCTATCTTCCACCATGCAACCTTAAAAATCTACATCATATGCTAGAAATAGATTTTATTAAAAAATAAATGTTGCAATAGATATCGAAAATTCTTAAAAGTACAAAAATTACGCTTGCATAATATGATTTTTTGTTAAATTTACAATCGTTAAAATTAACGATGAGGAAAAAGGCTCATTATTTACAAATTAAATTGGCCAAAGCTCATGAGTATCTTTAAGTGATTATTTTTTAAAAAAAACCTCAAACATAAGGACCTCTCTACTTTGTCACATATTTTTGGGCATTGTAATCCAAACTAAGTATATCTTTAATGATTTTATAAAAAAATATCCGCCATTGTAATATGATTTTTCAAAAATTCATTTTCGACACGTGCTTTGTACATGTATGTTATACGTTATTACTTATGTTATTAAAAAAAGTAAATAATTAAAATTTAATTGGCTACATATTCAAAATGTTAAAATGAATTTATATGACAAATAATTGAAGTATTTAAACTTTTTATTAGTTTATAAAAATAGAATATTTTTAAAAATATCTATAAAATTTTAAACTGTAACAACCCGTGTAGTCGGTTTGGGCACTAGAATTTTTTATGTTACAAAATACATTCTGATAGATTTAAGTGGGTGTTTTGGACTATTCATAATTATAATCATAAAATTAATAGGGTAGTTTTAATAATTAATTTAGTTGATGGTTAAAGAAGATAATACTAAAATTAATAGGATATAATATTTTATTAATCAATAATTTATACCCATATATAAATTAATTAAATAGAAGAAAAAAGGGTTTTATTGTTTAGTTATCAGAGGACAGATAGCATGCGCCTATTCTCTCGGTTCTTGGCACTGCCGACAAGTTTGACGGACAACTTTAGGTATAGAGATTTTTATCATATTTTAATACTTGTATGCATATGTAAATATTGATTTGACAAGGCAAATTGTTAATATTAGTGTGTGTAATTTGAGTGGATTTAATACCCACTAAAGTGCCTTGAAATTTGGAAAAGAATTTAGGTTGATGATTGAAAAGAAGAATAGAAATTATTAAGTTATTATATGAGAAAAATATATAGACATAATTGTTGGTGTTGCTTAGTAATAATATAATAATATTATTATTTTTTAGTTGATGGATAATATTATTATATTTAGTGTGTTTGGTTGGAAATAGGTTGAATGAAAAAGTTTTCTTGGCAACGTAGATGTTGGTTTGATAATTAAGGAAAATTATTATTAGTCTATTAAATGTGATGTTGTATGGCTATCGTTAAGGCCATTGGTGGAGTTAGAGTGTCATGCATGTAGAGATTATATAAGGGATAATGCCCAATTACCCCCTCAACCTATGCCAGAAATCTCAGAGACACACTTATACTATACTAAGGTCCTATTACCCCCCTGAACTTATTTTATTAATATTTTTTTACCCCTTTTTGACCTACGTGGCACTATCTTGTGGGCCCAACGATGGTTGACTTTTTTTTTCAAACTAGTGCCACGTAAGCTAAAAAGGGGTAGAAAATTACTTATAAAATAAGTTCAGGGGGGTAATAGGACCTTAGTATAGTATAAGTGTGTCTCTGGAATTTCGGGCATAGATTGAGGGGGTACTTGTGCATTATCCCATTATATAATTATTATTATTACATTGAATTATTTTGTGAATGGAAAGAAGAGAATGGAGGGGTGAGTTAAATTGCAAATGGTAAATGTTGTTAACGTTTTTGGACTTGGAAAAGATAAGAATTGGTGGATAATTAGTGAAGAATAATGATTGGTTAGTTAATGAATTGACTTTGAATTAATGATCAATTAAGGTGTTGGTTGTCGCTGGTCCGTAACCAGTGGAATTTATTTTAATAATATTATGGATTTGTATATCATATTATGAATGTAATTATGATATATTGAGATGGGTAATTAAACCTTATGTGTGTTCTATTACATTTATAATATTAAAGAAATTGAGACTTAAGTTAGTCTTAAATTCAAGATATATAGGATTTGACCTATTAATTGAAATCAATGTTGAAACTTGATATACAATTGAGTGTGTCTACTTACAAATATCATATACTTTATAGATTGGGAAGATTCAGAGTCATTGAGGAAAGAAAAAACATTGAAGAAGTTGCTTACTTCACTTCGGTGCTTCTAATGGAGGTAGGTTATGGTTATGCTATTTGATAGTAAACTCTTAATAGTGATTGATATGCCTTGAATGATATTGTGAAGTTCTCTATGTACTTGACTGTGTGATTGTGTGATTTGGTTGTGTGGTTTGTGATTGGTCTGAAATCCTGAGACCGTAGAATTTATATTCTCTAATCCTATCTATCGAAGTGATGCCTTGAATAAAGAAGGCTTGATGAAAATAATATAACAATAAATTGAAAGCGGTGATAATAAAGGATAAATTAATAGTATAATTGGATCGGAGCGTCACGTTCCGACACGGTATTCTTGGATCGGAGTGTCACGTTCCGACACGGTATTTTTGGATCGGAGTGTCACGTTCCGACACGGTATTCTTGGATCGGAGTGTCACGTTCCGACACGATATTTTTGGATCGGAGTGTCACGTTCCGACACGATAATATTAAAGGAAAATATGTTGAATTAATGGAAGATACTCAATATCAAAGAACTCAACTCCCAAAATGGTTTGGTTTGGAGGCATGAGTCCTCATGTGTGATCTTGATATCATTGACTTATTACGAGCTTACTTTAATGTTGTTGATACTTGTTCATGTTGTTTGTTGTTTATTACCTGTAAAGTGCTATAGTTGAGTTCATACTATTATTTATTGTATATTAGTTCCTATTTTGAGTTGGCCGATGATATCTACTCAGTACATGTTGCCCCCGTACTGAGTCCTACTTGTGTTTTTCTTTGTTTTCCTTTTATGAAATGCAGCGAGTGTACCTATGACTTCAGATTTCCCTCAGATCTAGCCAGCCTCCCGCATGTCAAGTTCCAGGGTGAGCTATCAATTCAAGCTCGTGTTGGATTCTTTCGGTCATGACATGATGTCCTATACTTTCAGACACATACCATTTTATTCATTTATTTTGGTGTCTTTGATACTCTTAGACTTAGTAATTAGAGATTAGATGTCCGTATTGTGATGACTTTCAGATTTTGGAAAACGATTGTTAATAAATTTTGGAGCTTCCGCAATATTTTGCTATTTACAGTTGAATTATTGGTACATGTTGGGATTTAAATTTCTTGGTTCGTCCACCCAGGTAGTTAAGTGTGGATGTCACTCACGACTCGTTTTGGGTCGTGACATAAACTATGTTACACATAATTGAAAATTGTTCAAAGTTGTAATAATGAGATGACTTATTTAGTATATAAATTTTTAAATGTATGCATATATTGTATCCTACTATTTAAATTATTTTTATCATGATTAAAACTATTGTTGCTAATATGATAGAAGGGTTATTAGTGCATTTTAAAATATATCTTGATTGCACATAACCCATCATATATGCATACGATGCCAATTTATCCGAAAAGTAAAGTTGTATTGGCTAACAAATGATCTTGGCATACTCTTATTAAAATCTGCAGCATATATAAAAATTTTCGAATGAAGTACACATTTTTTTTTCATTGTACATGAAACTTCATATGTTGTCCAAAAGAAAATTATAATATAATTAAAGTGTCGATTACAATAAATAGCAAAAGAAAATAGATATAATTAATTTTTGTATTACATAAATCTAAAAAAGTTGTCTAGATGATGATAAGGACAAAACACTCAAAGCGGATAAAGTTCTATTACAGTTTACAATATGTTAGACGAAAAAACAATTTATATCTTCTCTAAATAAAGAATGAAAATTAGTCAAACTATTAGTGCAAATTCTGTCTAAATGATGAAAACTAACTTTACCATCTTGTAAAATAATTGGATGGATAGTTATCATTTACCTTTGAGTAATTTGGTTGTCATGTATAATTTAGTTTTTCAACTTTCTTTATCCATTTGAGGAGAAGGAGTGATATTTATACTATTTTATAGTAGTTCAATTGGAGAAGTCTGAAAGTTAAACAAATTTTAAATGCCTACATTCATTGTACGTGGTGTACATTGAATTTTATCTCTATCTTAGAATTTTCATGCTCTGAAAAAAAAAAAGGTAAAAATATTTTGAGCAAAGTACGAATCATATCTTACTTAATTTCATCATTAAATAATGTAATGCACATTGAATACTTGTAAAACTTATTACATCTATAATTAATTAGTAATTAGAATATATATTTGGTTTTGTAAAAAAAATAGAAATAGTGTTTTGTAGGGTAAAAAAATGTTTCAATTTTTTAATTTTGATGTTCCCACTTTAGCATAATATGATATGATAATTATAGTTATTATATTTAAAAATAAATAAATAATAATAATAATATAAAAATGATATAATATGATGATGATATATACATTGTTTTATAAAGAGTTCTATGACGCGGTCGATTTGGAATAATTTTTAATCTTTTTCCATTTTGCAATGTGGTCTTTATGATTTTAATTTCTTTTTTCTACTGTTGTAATCCAATCTAGTATACTAGCTTTTGGACACGTGTATTGCATGTATATCACACACTTAATAGGTGGTAGATTTTTTTATTTGAATTGGTAAAGACAACATAAAGGAACAGAGAAATGATATTATAATATTAGTTGATTTTGAACTTTTCTGCAGTAGACTTTCTGTGAAGTTATTTTATGACACCATCCATTAACGAAAAGTCAGAAGTACTTGCAACTCTTAAGACATTCTACAGACTGGAAGCACAAATACACTAAAATCATGCACAAGGGTTAGCCCCTAAACTACTCCGATAAAAATCATAGAAATAATCATCAATCTCCGTATCGACGTAGGAACTCCAACGATTATATTGGAATTATTTTAAGACATAATATAGGGACTCCAACGAAGAGGTAAGTAAAAATCACTCAGTGAGTCAATATGGATCATATACTTCAAGACATAAACAAAGGGACGCACGTTTCTTCATAAAGTATACAAATTTAGAAAGAATTAAGTTTAGTTAGAGCATTACGAGAAGGTATCTAACACATTGGTAGCCACCTAAAATTGGCACAAATTTTTACTTAGACGTTTTAACTAGATTTGGTTCATTCAACACACCTCATATTATATTCCGTTGTGTCAGTTTGACGCTTTTTGCTGACTTGGCGTATTGTGTGTGTTGCACGCATTTTGAGCACGTGAGGAGTATATTTTTTTAATTTTTTTCCTTCTTCACTCTTTATCCCTATCACTTATTCTACCTTTCACCATGCAACCTTAAAAATCTACATCATATGCTAGAAATAGATTTTATTAAAAAATAAATGTTGCACTAGATATCGAAAATTCTAAAAAGTACAAAAATTACGCTTACATAATATGATTTTTTGTTAAATAAACAATCGTTAAAATTAACGATGAGAAAAAAGGCTCACTATTGACAAATTAAATGGCCAAATAGCTCATGAGTATCTTTAAGTGATTATTTTTAAAAAAACCTCATACATAAGGACCTCTCTACTTTGTCACATATTTTTGGACATTGTAATTCAAACTAAGTATATCTTTAATGATTTTTAAAAAAAATATTCGTCTTTGTAATATGATTTTTCAAAAATTCATTTTCGACCCGTGCTTTGTACGTGTATGTTATACGTTATAACTTATGTTATTAAAAAAAATTAAAATTTAATTGGGTACATATTCAAAATGTTAAAATGAATTTATATGACAAATATTTGAAGTATTTAAACTTTTTATTAGTTAATAAAAATAGAATATTTTTAAAAATATCTATAAAATTTTAACTATGTTACACATAATTGAAAATTGTTCAAAGTTGTAATAATGAGATGACTTATTTAGTATATAAATTTTTGTATGTTGGCTTATATTGTATCCTACTATTTAAATTATTTTTATCATGATTAAAACTATTGTTGCCAATATGATAGAAGGGTTATCAGTGCATTTTAAAATATATCTCTATTGCACATAACCCATCATATATGCATACGATGCCAAATATCCGAAAAGTAAAGTTGTATTGACTAACAAATAATCTTGGCATACTCTTATTAGAATCTGCGGCATATATAAAAATTTTCGAATGAAGTACAAATTTTTTTTCATTGTACATGAAACTTCATATGTTGTCCAAAAGAAAATTATAATATAATTAAAGTGTCGATTACAATAAATAGCAAAAGAAAATAGATATAATTAATTTTTGTATTACATAAATCTAAAAAAGTTGTCTAGATGATGATAAGGACAAAACACTCAAAGCAGATAACGTTCTATTACCGTTTACAATATGTAAGACGAAAAAAATATGTATATCTTCTCTAAATAAAGAATGAGAATTAGTCAAACTATTTGTGCAAATTCTGTCTAAATGATGAAAACTAACTTTACCATCTTGTAAAATAATTGGATGGATAGTTATCATTTACCTTTGAGTAATTTGGTTGTCATGTATAATTTAGTTTTTAAACTTTCTTTATCCATTTGAGGAGAAGGAGTGATATTTATACTATTTTATAGTAGTTCAATTGGAGAAGTTTGAAAGTTAAACAAATTTTAAATGTCCTACATTCATTGTATGTGGTGTACATTGAATTTTATCTCTATCTTAGAATTTTCATGCTCTGAAAAAAAAAAGGTAAAAATATTTTTGAGCAAAGTACGAATCATATCTTATTTAATTTCATCATTAAATAATGTAATGCACATTGAATACTTGTAAAACTTATTACATCTATATTTAATTAGTAATTAGAATGTATATTTGGTTTTGTAAAAAAAATAGAAATAGTGTTTTGTATGGTAAAAAGATATTTCAATTTTTTAATTTTTATGTTCCCACTTTAACATAATATGATATGATAATTATAGTTATTATATTTAAAAATAAATAAATAAATAATAATAATATATAAATGATATAATATGATGATAATATATACATTGTTTTATATAGAGATCTATGACGCGGTCGATTTGGAATAATTTTTTATCTTTTTCCATTTTGCAATGTGGTCTTTATGATTTTAATTTCCTTTTTCTACTGTTGTAATCCAATCTAGTATACTAGTTTTTGGACACGTGTGTTGCACGTATATCACACGCTTAATAGGTGGTAGATTTTTTATTTGAATTGGTAAAGACAGCATAAAGGAACAGAGAAATGATATCATAATATTAGTTGATTTTGAACTTTTCTGCACCAGACTTTCTGTGAAATTATTTTATGACACCATCCATTAACGAAAAGTCAAAAGTACTTGCAACTCTTAAGACATTCTAGAGTACTGGAAGCAAAAAATGCACTAAAATCATGCACAAGGGTTAGCCCCTAAACTACTCCGATAAAAATCATATAAATGATCATCAATCTCCGTATCGACATAGGAACTCCAAGAATTATATTGGAATTATTTTAAGGCATAATATAGGGACTCCAACGAAGAGGTAAGTAAAAATTTCTCAGTGAGTAAATATGGATCATATACTTCGAGACAGAGACAAAGGAACGCACGTCACTTCATAAAGTATACAAATGTAGAAAGAATGAAGTTTAGTTACAGCATTACAAGAAGGGATCTAACCCATCGGTAGCTGCCTAAAGTTGGCACAAATTTTCACTTAAACGCTTTAACTAGACTTGGTTCATTTTAGACATCTCATGTTATATTTCGTTGTGTCAGTTTGACACTTTTTGCTGACTTGGCATATTGTGTGTTGCACGCATTTTGAGCGCGTGAGGAGTTCATTTTTTTAATTTTTTTTTCTTCTTCTTCACTCTTTATCCCTATCACTTATTCTACCTTCCACCTTGCAACCTTAAAAATCTACATCACATGCTAGAAATAGATTTTATTAAATAATAAATATTGCACTAGATATCAAAAATTCTAAAAAGTACAAAAATTATGTTTACATAATATGATTTTTTGTTAAATAAACAATCGTTAAAATTACGATGAGGAAAAAGGCTCACTATTGACAAATTAAATGGCCAAATAGCTCATGAGTATCTTTAAGTGATTATTTTTAAAAAACCTCAAAACACAAGGACCTCTCTACTTTGTCACATATTTTTGGGCATTGTAATCCAAACTAAGTATATCTTTAATAAGTTTATAAAAGAAAATCCCCCATTGTAATATGATTTTTTTAAAAACTTATTTTCGACATGTGCTTTGCACATGTATGTTATACGTTATTACTTATGTTATTTAAAAAAAGTAAATAATTAAAATTTAATTGGGTACATATTCAAAATGTTAAAATGAATTTATATGACAAATAGTTGAAGTATTTAAACTTTTTATCAGTTTATAAGAATAGAATATTTTTAAAAATATCTATAAAATTTTAAACTATGTTACACATAATTATATTGAAAATTGTTCAAAGTTGTAATAATGAGATGACTTATTTAGTATATAAATTTTTATATGTTGGCATATATTGTATCATACTATTTAAATTATTTTTATCATGATTAAAACTATTGTTGCCAATATAACAGAAGTGTTATCAGTGCATTTTAAAATATATCTTGATTGCATATAATCCATCATATATGCATACGATGCCAATTTATCCGAAAAGTAAAATTGTATGGACTAACAAATGCTCTTGGCGTACTCTTATTAAAATTTGCAGCATATATAAATTTTTTCAAATGAAGTACACTTTTTTTTTCATTGTACATGAAACTTCATATGTTATCCAAAAGAAAATTATAATATAATTAAAGCGTCAATTACAATAAATAGCAAAAGAAAATAGATATAATTAATTTTTGTATTACATAAATCTAAAAAAGTTGCCTAGATGATGATAACAACAAAACACTCAAAGCAGATAATCGTTTTATTACAGTTTACAATATGTAAGATCAATAAAGAATATATACCTTCTCTAAATAAAGAATGAAAATTAGTCAAACTATTAGTGCATATTCTGTCTAAATGATGAAAACTAACTTTACCATCTTGTAAAATTATTGGATGGATAGTTATCATTTACCTTTGAGTAATTTGATTGTCATGTATAATTTAGTTTTTCAACTTTCTATATC